>CM066231.1:16042404-16642404 GCA_033675125.1 Athetis lepigone
TAATGAGTCCAATCCACAGTCTGGTAGAACCTGTCGATCTAATCTTTAAGAAACTTCGGCAAATTAAAATGATGTAAACATGAGAAGAGCTGTCAATAACAAGGTTTAAGATATTCTCATGATATATTCTCCTTAGTTTACCTTTAAATTGTATTTAATTAAAGCATGACTCAAAAGTGCATGCTGCTGACGGTATTAATAGTATGGTCAGCAACAATAGTCGTTTCAAACAATATAAAAATCTGAGTAGAATTGTTGAAAACAATGCCTCATTTAGGTATTTCGTGTTTATTTTGATATAAATAAAAATAACAATGTTGTTTGATTTTGTTACTTACTGTACATGCTTCTTATGTTCTTGATCCTAGAACATACTATCTTGAAATAACTCTTGTTTTGTTATATAATTAACACGCCTATCTATACATACGGGTAAATTTTAGAACAAAAAGTAAACAAAGTCACCTCTTCAATTTTACTACTTACACGCTGATCACGATTCCACTAACAATACACGTACATTCTCAATTCAAGTAGGCAGTAAACCTTTCCGACAAGGAAATTGACTACCCTGACATAACAGTTTCGTAGATAGTTTTGCGAGGTACCCCAACACACTAAAATGTAACAATACTGTTTACAATCCGCATGCAATCAGAGAAAACTGTTTTTCTTCTAGCGGGAAACATTTCCTCTATCGAAGAAAGTAGTAGATACCTTTACCATGGGTTTTCAAACTGTGAGGTACTAATGAACTAGGAATATTGTGAATATTCGTGTCTACATCATCATTGCATACATCCATTTGGAATCTAATAATCAATGTAGACATTCAAATGCAAACATGATCAACTACAACTTATAAGAAATGTAAGTAATAAAATCCACTTTAAATGAACACAGGTACACCCTCTACTGCAAAGCTTGCTGTAGATTAATGTTTGCTGTAAGAAAATCTAAAAAAGAGGCAATCAAAAAGTTTGAGCCCATCTGTTTGATTATTTTCTTTTATGTGCAATCGAGGTTAGCGTAAAGATAAACGTCTCACTACACCACAGACTAGTTACATGATACACGTTAAAACATTCGGCACGCAGAAGTATCTAGAAAATGAAGTATCAACGATGTCAGTGTGACTAATCCTTATAATATATACTTACAATGTTACTGAGATCAAGGTTTTACAACAGTGATTGCAATTTGCATTATATGCATGTATTTGTTTCACTGTTACGTATAAGTGACGACCTTGAAAATAATAGAAACCACAGAACTTATAACATTTAATGCCTTCCCAAAAATACAATAACTTGACTAATAAGTACAAAAATATATCCTATTTTAAAATTAATTTACAATGTTATGCGGTATTCAAGTTTAACATTCACCAATTATTTTCTTGGCATAAATTTAACATTGACTCCGTTCTTGGACCGCAGAACAAGGTCTGCACTTAGCTCAGGCTCCTGCGATGAAGGTAATATGAAGAAATTCTTGACGATCTCTGAGATAGTAATTTTGAGCTCCATCATGGCAAACTTTTGACCTGAGAAAGAAAACGTTATGCTCAAAACCTGCTGTCAGATATTTGAATTTATGACATATTTTTTTATGTTCTCTTATTCACAAACTAACGTAAATTTAACTTAAGTGCATCTTGCTCTTTCCATTTAATTAAGAAAAGGACGGTAGATAAAATATTAGCTTAGTCCTGTCAAATTTAGACACTCCATAGATAATTTAGACGCGAATTAAACTAAATTGTGTCTTCTGTCCTTTTCTTTAAGAAATAGAAAGAGAAAGATGCATTTAACTTAAATTTAGTTAAGTTTGTGAACAAGAGAATCAGCGCCAGTAAGTATTGAATGGATGGCTTAACCAAAATAGAATGCACTAAGAGCAATAGCGCACTAGCGGCTTGGCCGCAGCGGCCAGGTCGCGGCGGCCATCGAGATAGATACCTTAGTATGAAATCGCTACAGAGCGCGCGCACCAGGTCGCACGCGACCAGCGGCCACACTCCGCCGCAGCGGCCAGCGAGATCGGAGCGGCGCGTTTGCGGCCAGTGTTCAGTCGCTGGTCGCTGCGGCCACTGAGATCTATAGTATTGTAGTAAAATCACCAGTGTGCGCGCACTAGCCGTGGCGGCCGCACGTGTTGTAGAGCTACAGCGTGATTTGTAATTATCGCGATGTCTTTCGACACGGAAAGATTTATAACAGAAATCGAGACGAGGAGGGCGTTGTGGGACATGTCCTGTGAAGACTATGCCAACCGAGATATAAAAAGGATAATGTGGGAAGAAATAATTGAAATATTTGGAATTGAAAATGCCTTTCACGAAGCAAGGGAAGAACCCAATATTTTTTCCTTTTCTTTTTCCGCTTCTTACTTATAAGATACAAAAGCACTGCTATTTCCTCAACGTCCATTTTGAAGCGCGCTGTACGTGCAACTGACGATCGTAGCCCTTGGTTTTGGCCGCGTTGCAAATCGATCCCTGCGGCCTGGCCGCGCGACCTGGCCGCTGCGTCCAAGCCGCTAGTGCGCTATTGCTCTTACTCACTATTACGGCGCGAGATTTTATAGATCGCTATTGTTGTATTGTATGTACTTTTTAACTATTGTTAAACAAAGCAAGACTGGTAGTCTTGAATCGAATGAATAAAATGTACATAAAAGACACTTCCTATTGAACCTTTACAACCCAGTTACTGGATAACACAAAATTTAGTAAGGGTAACTAATTAACTATGTAAAGCAAAGCTATTTCTCATACACAACCTAGGATGTACTATATCACAGAATACCGAAGTTTGAAATGTCGATGCACGGCATTCAGAACGTTCATAACCGTGAATTACATGAGTTAGGAAGTACGTGACCCAGAACGTTCATCCTACGGAATTTCGAAGGTTTATTCTTACGAATTATGGAATTTCGAATGACTTACCAATGCAGTTTCTCGGGCCAGCACTGAACGCGAGCCAGCTGAAGGGATTCTTCGGCGGTGCCTCGAACCTTTCCGGACGGAACTCTAAAGGATCTTCATACAAATCAGGCTGGCGTTGAATATGGAAGATGTTTATTACCACCGATGTGCCTTTCACTAGTTTTAGTTCGCCCACCTCTGAAATTAAGGTGAAAATGAGTTAAACTACAGTTAGATTTGATTAAATACAACCAAGTAAGTGAACTCGGTTACACCCAATTTCGGATGATACGAATGATATGATTTTCACTTTTTAAGTTTATTGAAGTCATCACTGACTTCGGTGAAGAAAAATATTCTGGAAGAAATCTGGACATATCAATAATTATTAATTCCGAAAATCTCCAGTGCGCTTAGAGGAAGCATGATGAAAAATGCTCGTTCCTTCTCTTTTTATAAAAAGAGGCCTTTGGTCGGTCTAGTATTTTTATATTCTAATAGAATTAATATAAGGCCAAAACAAGTTTACGATTGTAATTAAATTACCGTGATATTTACTTTAAGTAAATATTGGTTTATTAATAAACACCAAGGCTGCTACAACTTTTTGTTTTTAAACCTGATCCCAGTACATCGAAATGGATTAATAAAGGTTACATAAAAAATAAGCAAACTAATTTATGGGGTATTAAGGTTTTTCCCAAAATGTGTAGCTGTAACAACAAATCAAACTAGATTTTTTTTGGAGTAAGGCCAGTGACCTAACTAGCAAAACTAAAAACTCATTGTAATCAAGGTTTAAATTAGTAAGTATAGAAAAAGAAAAGTAGTTTTATTTTTGTAATCGTAAAAAATAGTATACAAGTATGTAAATAAGTAAGAGTTTTTTTTTTTTGGTGATTGGGAAATCGTCAAATGACTTCTCCCGTCCTGGGTGGGGCGAGAGGACGTGACAGACTTTTTCTGACTAAAACCCACTTACGTTCCTTCGGTTGCCCTTTACGTTCCGGGGCCATGGTAACTATTATAACTAAGTATTCCGCAACCCCGGAAATAAGTCAGTGTTCAAGACTGCTTTTTTGCAAATGTATTATGTAAATGGTCAGTAATTAGAGGTGTGCATTAATCTACAGTCTATTGTGAAGCAAAAACTAAGAACTCCTCAGTTAAGGTCGCCTAATTGGCGACCTTAACTAAGGTGTTATTAGCGATTTTACGATGTGGACAACGTTCTAATATTATTAATCCGTCCGTCTTATTACCTTGGAAGTTTTAACAACATAACCAAATGAGTATGAACTTTAGGTAAGGACCAAGGCCACTTTTAAGATCGCAATTTCGTATTAGTTTTTTTTTTTATAACTTATGGGCTTGCTCTTGGTCCCAGACTAGTCCGAGGGCATAGACGGGGCCTACGATGGAGCGAGCTCACCCAAAAGATGCCTATGCACTCTTCTCTTGAATACATCCGGGTTATATGCTTTCAATAATAACAGACATTTACCCCATTTGAAATAAGTATTTAGATACTTTCGTCTTTCGTATTATTAATCCTTTTAACACATGTGATTTGAGACACAACAGAAAGACAATAGCAGCCCGACAGCCGGCTGTCGGTTGGTCGTTCAAAGGTTAAGATGCTAACGGGTCTGTTGGTCTTGTGGCTAATGACCCTGACTGCTAAGTGGAGCTCGTGGGTTCGATTCCCACTATTTTATTGTTTGATTTTCTGCGTGTAATTTATGTATAATATGTGTACTTATATTTATAAATTATATTAATATGCTTATTAGTTGTCTGGTTTCCATAGTACAAGCTCTGGTTAATTTAGGATCATAAAGCCGTGTTTGACTTGTCCCGTGGCATTTATTTATTTATTATGGAGTTAAATGTTCTTGAAGAGTGTTACTTACCACAGTCCTTCATTATTCTTCTCTCGATGAGTGGTACTGGTGGGAACAGTCGCATGGACTCCTTGATGACCAGCTCCAGGTACTTCATTTGATTAAGTTCACTAAACAAATAAATGTAGTGTTTTAATAAGTAGTCGAATAATAAGTAGTCGGTACTAGAGAATTAAAATTTTCCGGATCTTGGTCACAATAGGCTAAAAGATTTACTTAAAAAAACTATTTGTCCGTCAGATAGATTATCAAATAATTTTGAACTCGTTTTGTTCTTTTTTTTCGTAAACAAAATGCTTTAATATTTCGTATTTTGTTATTTGATCAAACAAAAAATATAATGTCCAGTACTTTTAACGGTCTAACGGACGGACTAAACAGAATGCCAATTATTAATAAAGTCATCATCCCTATTAACAAACGCAGTGGAGCCTAGTACGCAGAAGATAATAGTGCAGCAGTGTGTAAGCAAACTTAGATGCACAAGGAATGCATCTGAGCGTCACTTGCATAATCCGGTAGGACGGTAAACTGTCTTGAGAGAGATCAACCAGTGGATCACCGGCTGTCGGAATTATCCGAGGCATGTGATTGTCGCACCACTATCTCGAATACCTGCTTCCAAATTTCGCGCTATTCATGAGAAATTTATAATGGAAATACACCACTTTATGAATAGTAATATTGGATTTTTGCCCGACACAGGCATCGAAGTATCGTCACGGCACGGTAAGTATCCGTGTGTTAGATCACAAAACCAACGCGACAAACAACTGGCCATGAGTCCGAGATTATCCTTTCTCATTCGTTATATACTCGTACATAGCCCATCTAGAAAAAGATGAAAATGAATCGTTTTGAAACTAACTAAAACTTATTTTATATTAAAATTCAAAATATACAGCCACCAATTAAAAATGATCATAAAAACGTACAAAGCAATGAAAATAAATTAAAATTCAAAGTCTGTAAGGCTCGAGGTAATTAGCGTAGCACACTACGCTGACACCATCGGGAAGGTCGGCGCGCAGCACCCAGTCGTACCCGATGTCCCACAGGAGCGGCCCCAGGACCGATCCCTGTGGAACACCGCACGACATCCCTCGTCGACTCCACACTCCCTCGTGACCGGGGTAGATGACGGCCCTGTCCGTCAGATAGGCCTCGACCACACGACAGAGGTAGGCAGGCATCCGGTGATACCGGAGTGCCGCCACTATGCACCCCCAAGGCAGGGTGTTAAAGGCGTTGGCGATGTCGAGAGACACCGCCAAGACGACCCTGCCCTGTGCCACCGCATCCCCTGTCGTAAGGGCTCGCACGCGCATGATGATGTATCTTGATACTTAACGATGTGTCTAGGTAACATGATCTAACATGACCTCTAGTTTTGGTATTTTTTATTTTTATTGGGTTAGTCCACGCCGGCAATAATATAATTTTCTGTCACGGAATAGTAGATTGTATTACAAGGGCGCAAAGTAATATTTTTACGGCGAGGGCGTTTTTTGAATCCAGAGTGAAGTGAGGGATTCTAGAGTAGAATCCCGAGCTTTGCGAGGGATTCTTAAATAGAATCCCGAACGTAGCGAGGGATTCAAAGTACGTCGCCCGAGCCAAAAATATATTTTGCGCCCGAGTGATACACTCTACTTTTCATCACCCCCTATGAGAAAATAAAAGGCGCTTCATACTTTATTGTAGCTGCTATTTAATAATAGCATGACAATTCATAGCTTGATAATAATAGCAGCTACATTAATAATTTGCTGCAAAACATCATATAATTATTCAGCTGCGGTGTGACTATGGTATTGGCCGTCGTACCAGCCATTCATTATTTGCGTTCGATTCCAACTCTTTGTTTTGGAACGTGCTGCTCCTCACAGCTCGTTCCTAATCAAAGAGTTTTAGGCGCACTTATAACAGGGCGTAAAACATGCAAAGACGCTCCAAATTCAAAAAGTGCGATTAATAGTAGATTAGTAGCCAAGGGCTGTAAGGGATCAATTGCAGCCCGAGATATTTAGGCGCACGAGCGTAGCGAGGGCGCCTATAGTTCGAGGGTGCAATTGATGCTTACCCCCGAGCTAACTACTCTGCTTTACATCTCGATTGTGAGGTAAGTATAAAAAAACCGGCATTACAAAAATAAAACATTTTATTAGTTAAAAGGCAAAATATTGCTAATTGCTGCTTCAGCTTCCATTTTCATTGAATCGGGAGTGCAGCTTATATCTTCATCACTTGCAGAATGTATGATTTTTTCCTTAAATAGCACGTAATTATAAAAAAACCCAAAAGCAAACAATATTTAAAGTAAAAGTGTTTCCCGCCTTTTTTCATCTTGGTTTTATAATTATTTTTTTCAAGAACGATATTGAACTTCGTCGTTCGATATTTAAAATTGATGACTATTATACTCATACGAAGACAAGGCTGAATAGCGAAGCGACCTCTTTTGTTATTAGGCTGAATGCATGGTGTCCATTGCCAGTATGATGATTAGATGTACGCGAACTTTTTGAAAGAGTGAAGAGTTTTTTTTTTAATTACTTACCGCCCTAGGGCGTTTCTAGCTACATTAATACCCTAGAGCGCTAATTGGTTACCTACAAGCCCCATTTGGGGGTAATAAGGACCTACTTACCGAACATGAGAGATGTAAAAGTTACTTTTAGGCGCACTTTTTGAATTTGGAGCGTCATTATTGCCCGCTGAAAGTTTCTTATAGAAAACACCAACTTTGGGCGTACTTAAAGAGGAACAAAGTCGTCTTTTTCGAATAGGTGGGATGAAAAAAATATTTTTGCAATGGGGACCAGTACTACCAGAGATGAAGAGAGAATATCGTCAATGTCCGACAGGCAGTTCTTCAGATTGATGTAAAATATTACGATTACGATTATTTACTAGAAGACGAATTAGATGCTCGTCATGGTAACGGTTATTGGATATTGACAACAATTCTATAAACTTTCAGAAATATTCTAATATTAGTTACTAGCTGCTGCCCGCGACGTTGTCTGCGTGAAGGCTTCAGCTCCGCCGCCGTAGGTGATAGCGTGATAATATGTAGCTTATAATTATGTTGACCTGACCTCTTAGTAATATTCATGCAAAATTTTAAGTAAATCCATGCAGTCCTTTTAGAGATTAGCCCAGACATACATACAGACAAACAAACAACAAAAGATATTTAACGTTCTCTCAAATTTAAACGGTTGGTTCGAAAAAAAAACATGATGGTAGTCCTTGGATTGAACCTTAAAAGAAAGCTAAGTATAACGGCTCAGATGAAATCGTTGTTAAATTGTTAATGCGATGTGTTTCGTTATGGAATCCTAGTCTGACACGCGCTTGACCAATTTTTTCTACATTCCAGGATATAAAAAAAATATTAACGATTGTGAATTGTTACAAAACTTCTCTGTAAACTACGTTTGTAGTTTTGCTCTCAGCAGCCTAAATATACAGAGAATCAGGACTCGTGTCGTGACGCGGGAGCAAGCGACGTACAGCTGCCCGTGTGAGAAGCAGCTCGTCCTGAAGTCGACACCCGCAGCCTTCAGCGTCTGCCCCTGCGACTTGTTGATAGTCATGGCGAACTCACTCACTCACAGGGAACTGCACGCGCTTGAATTGGAAGGGAGTTTAGGAATCCTACGGGATAATGTGTGGAGTGTTTTTGGACGTATAAACTACTTCGTTTCCCTCAATTTCCGAGATAATGCGTTCGTTGATGTCTGCAGCTTGATCATTTTTGGATGTTAAAATGGCTCGCTGTCACACCCAAGAATTCTATTGGTTTGGTATTCGACTGATGTCCCCATGCACACAACAAATGAGTTCTTCTAAGAAGGCCACCACTCTACCGAGGGACTCTGGGAGCAGCACCTGTTCACCTCTTTCCTAGAGTGGTAGAGTGCCTTCGCCGAGACTTAGAAGGACATCTGAGAATTCTTGAGCACGTGGATTGCCACCGAGATGAGCTCGCATATTGATGGTCAAGCGCGGCCTATGAATTTGTGACCACAACGAATATCGTTTCAACGAAGCATTCGCCTCATCAGCCCTAGACCCCCGCGTCACCACAGGGAGTGTTTGCCGGAAATCGCCACTGAACAGAACTGTAACACCACCCATCAAATGTTCATTCCTGCGGTTGTCCTGCAGAGTTCTTTCTGTTCACGGCCTCCACTGCTTTCCTATTAGCCACCGTGCACTCATCCCATACGATCAGAGAGCAATCCCTGAGCACATGTCCCTTGTCACTGTTACGGGATACCCCACAACAGGCATTTCGGCGCTTTCTAAATCTATGGGTATTTTGAACATGGCATGCGCTGTTTTGCCACCAGAAAGCAGTGTAGCAGCGATTCCTGACGATGCTACAGCAATGGCAATTTTGCCTTGCGTCCTGACCTCTGCAAGGATACCAGTGATAATGAATGTTTTCCCTGTTCCATCAGGAGCATCCAGGAAAAACATTTTACCCTGGTCGAGCCCAATGCTTTCCAGAACAGTGTCATGTATTTGTTTTAGCTCTGAGATGAACCTAGGCCCGTATTAATAGACGTCACTCAACTCCGAGACACTCTCAAGTCTCTTGCTGTCCTTGTCATTCTAAAGGGAAAAAATAAGGACAGCAATAAACTTGAGAGCGTCTCAGAATTGAGTGACGTCTATTAATACGGGCCCTAGTGACGTGGTCATTTCGAATAGTGGTCATTAAACCCGAATCGTAATTAGTTTCGGCGGTGTACTCCCGATTTCCAGGGTCTTGATGTGGTAATGATCTGAGAGCTCGCAACCCGTACTCTACCAGTGGTTTACCGCCGATTGAAATGACCACATCTTGAAGTGAACTGAGACTGGTGTTCAGCATGCGTTTATCAGTTGCTTCGATTTCACCTTCAGAAGCACGCCTCAAAGCTCGTAAAAAGTCCTCGAACAGAAGATGGCGGTACTTCTCCCACAAAGCTACCGGGTTCGCAACTCCACAAAACACCAAAATGACGGCAAACAGATGACGCATGCGACTGGGACTGTCATCATCATCATCATCATCATCATCATCATCATAATTAGGTTTACAACGACATGAACATTTATATTACTGACAAAGCAATAATCACACAGATAAATACCGAACAAAAGTATTAACAGTCAATGTTTATTCAGTACTAAAAACATGAAATTGATGAAGAAATGATCATCATCATTGAACCGACTTTAAAAAAAGTAGGTTCTCTGTTCGACTTGTTTGTATGCATGTTTCCCCGCTTTCATCGAGTGGTACCTCCACTCGATAAAGGCTGCTCCCGGAAAATGTGTGGAAAATGAAGCTCCCAGCTTAAGTTATTTTATACATTGAAATCAGTGATAGCTTTGATTGCCACATCAGATCTATCTAACCTTTGATCTTATAAACCAGAAAATGCCTATCAGACCGAACAACTTTGCTAAGACGTCATTCTTATTTAATGTATTATGGTGTAGTTGGGTGCTTGGAGTTCCACGTTAGGTGTTGGTTCTAGGTCTTCAATATTATGCATCAACAGAGAGTGCTCATCAGGCTGAACAACTCTTGCTAAGACGTCATTCTTATATATGTTCGGTATAGTGTACGTAGCCGGGCTCATGGAAGTCTACAACAGGTGTTCCAGATCTTCAATTTGTATACGTCAACAGAAAGTGCTCATCAAGCTGAACAACTCCTGCTAAGACGTCATACTTATATATGTTATAGTTAGCTGGGCTCATGGAGTTCCACCTCAGTTGTTCCAGATCTTCATATTTATTCTTTCAACAGAAACTGCTTATCACGTGAAGCAATTTTTGCTATGATACCATTTTTGTATCTCTTATAGTTAAGCTGGTCTGTTGCGGTCCTGCACCAGAAGTTCAAGTTTCCAGGATAAGTTATAGCCTATATGACGCCCAGACTTAATACCTATACAACAAAAAAAAATCATTGAAATCCGTTGAGTAATTCCGAAGATAGCTGCTGCCCGCGACGTCGACAGCGTGAAGCCTCCAGCTCATCCCCCGTAGGTGATAGCGTGATAATTTGTAGCCTATGTTTTGACCCGACCTCTTAGTAATATCCCTGCAAAATTTGAACTAAATCCATGCAGTACTTTTTGAGTTTATCCCGGACATACATACAGACAAACAAACAAACAAACAGACAAACTGACAAAAATTCTAAAAACTATATTTTTGGCTTCGGTATCGATTGTAGATCACGCCTCAAGTATTCTTTTAAAAAAATATTCAATGTACAGTTTTGACTTTCCTACGATTTTATTATATGTATAGATATGAACAAAGTGTCTCTACATATATTTTGAGAAAGATTGCCGTCTTTGTAAGCACAGTCTGATAACACAGGCTAACCAAAAAGACAGTATTAAAAGTACACAGGTACTAATGTATTTATCTACTAAAGTACACTTGAATTCTATCTCAAAATAGAGCTGTTTTCATAGTAGAGATTATTAGTTTAACCGAGTTAAATGCTCCGCAGGAATGAGGACTAAGTTCGTTGTTTATAGGTGTTCGGAGCTCAGTTTTGTCGCCTGCAAGCAACTCCACCGCACAAGTTTAAAGTGTCTCAGAGAAATTCTCCCAATTCCAGCACATGGTGATTTCAAATCTCTAAATGGCTATTTTGAGTGAGAACTTAATATGTTATAGTTTTGAGTTTATGCAAATGTATATGTCGCGCACATTTTGTGTTTATGCGTGACGTGGCCATTTTATAATCGCCGAATGCAAAACGTTAAAGCTATCCTAATTATATATATAGTCAACGGAGCCCCGTGGTTAATAAATAACCACGAAAGCTAACCTATCCGATTGCGATTGTTCTGACGTTTTGCCTAGGCATATTACATACCCGTGAGCGTTTACGCCATTTATAAAATGACGACGCCGCGATAAAACGGTAGATTCATACGAATTGTCAGCATTTTAAACATCATGTATATTATGTAAGTCGTAGCTAGATGTTAAAATTGTTCATTTCATGAAATGTTCTAATCTAACTTTACTTAACCACTTCCAGGAATTGTCAAATACTGCTTGAACTGATTCAATACTGCTTGGCACAATGTATGAGTGATTGGCTACTTATGCCGAGTGTCACACGAATGTTTGTATGGCCTACAGTATTTGTTCCGGCTACCGAGTCTGCTTGTTTGTAGATTTTTATATTTTTAAGCGCATGAACAGGAGAAATTCGTAGTGTGGCTGGAATTTGAATCACTTTAACCTTTATCATTTAAAGATATTTTTATATGTGATAAAAATATTTTTATCATTGGTCATGGTATCGGCATGGGTTTGAATAGATAAATATAAAAAAGTCAGTGAATAAATCGCTTTAAAGTTATATTCATGCATTTGCACAAATAAAGTTTAAAGTTCTAAACTTTACATCGTTATTATTATCGTTCTCTAAAGTCTTGTGAACAACCAACAACGTACCTAATTTACATACTTATTCATTAATTTCGTATCAATCCTTGACCCTGCCTAAGTAAAATAACATCAAACTGGTATCTTGTAAACCACTAATGAATAAGAAAAATAATACAACTTGTTAAGTAATATTCAAGGTTAAGTTTTTTTCAATAGGTAAGACATGCCTACCTAATATTGCGTATTCTGTTATATGCCCAGTTACTGGGTTGTGGAGGTCAGGTGGGCAGTCGCTCCACGTAAAACACCGGTATCAAGCTGAATCCGGTTAGGCTGGCAGCCGACCCCAACACGATTGGGAAAAGGCTAGGGAGATGATGATTCTGTTATATGACCTAATCATTCATGGCACCTATTGGAAATGATTAAAAAGCAGAATAAATAATTTTACTTATTTACACAGTAAATTACACTAACAATTAAATTTAACATATCATTATTATAAATTAATCAAACATCTATAATATGCGCTAATTCAATGCCAATGCAATGCCAGTACTATTACATGACACAGGTAATTTAATATCTTTGCAAGGTAAATAAATTATAAGGATTAACCCTTAGACTGCCGGAGGCGCAGATATACGCGCGACACAATGGTTTTTAATTGTTCTTTTAATTACGGCAGACAACCGGTTTATACACTTATCTTGGTCTAATTTTATGTCTACACGCAGACTTGTCTACGTGTAGACATACTACACACACCGTACTATACATACCGTACTTAGTGTTTACTGAGAGAGAATAATAAACTTACTGGTAAGTCGGGTCTCTGTGCATTTCACTGCCGAAAATGGTCTTGAGTTCCTCGTAAATTTTCTCTTGCACATCTCTTCGCTTTGACAGGCAGTGAAGAGTGTACACTATGCCTGATGTAGTCGTGTCGTGGCCCTGTACACCAAGAGTAAGGTTAATTTATATCTATGTTTGTTTGGTTGTTTGTTTGGTTGGTTGAACGCGCTAATCTCACGAACTACTGGTCCGATTAGTTTTTTTTTGGATAGCCTTTTTTATCGAGGAAGGCTAAGGTTATATAACATACTACGACACATGAAACCGAAAAATCATAAATCAAACTGGAGGTTCCGCAGGTTACCCCGTTTAAACAAACGAAAATGTTTTTAAATAAGTGTGTCAAGTTTACAACCAATGTTAGAAACTTCAGTTTACTCTCTGATAAACTTTGCCACTGTTGAGATACTTTGTAACGAAATGTCCGACAATACAAGAATTTTCTACTTGATTTGTAGTATGTGTGTATGTTCGCATTGTGTTTTGTTGATAGAATAAAACAAACAATAAGTACTCCTTACTTTTTTGTGTTCATATGTTTTTTGCAGCTTTTTTAGTAACTTTTTATCAAACAAGCAGATGATATTTTAACATACATATTTAAATGAAAACCATATCAAAGTAAATTTTCCTTGCAAACTAACTGTTATCGGTTTCTAAGCTTCGAAAAAGGGGTAGGATTTCAAACTGAGCGAAGTGGTGAAGGGTCTGAACTCGCTTCTAAATTCAAATTCTTGGGATAGTTTCAACTAAATTGTGGTGTAGCCATGTTGGCCTAAATCGACCTTCGAATGAGGTTTTAATAGTCTATGAATTGGTTGAGTATTAAAACAAATGGTGCTTCTGAAATACATGTAAGAGTAAAATAATCCATACTAATATATTATAGGTGAAGAGTTTGATGGTTTGGTTGAACCCACTAATTTCCAGGACTACTGGTTCGAATTGAAAAATATTTTTGTAGGCAAATACCTAAATATAAAATGGAAAACTGATTGTCTGTTGACATGCTTATCCAGGCACAGCCCAAACCGCTGGTCTAAGAGACTAAAGGAGTGAAATAAGGGATGGAAGTAACGACATTCAAGCGGGCGAAAGCTGGTAGGCTATACAACAGCACCCGACGACCTCCGGGAGCGAAGACGTAACAACTTCAACTTCAACTCTTAATGAATGGCCTTTGTGGAAAAGACACCACAATTCTGCCAATAACACGTGAACATTGAAATTATACCATCAAACGCTGGAGAAAGACGTAACCAAAGATGCGTGTGAAACTTCAAATGACAGCTAGTATTTTTATCTATACTATATTATACAGAGGTAACATTTGTTTGTAAAATCGTAAATATGTCAGTTTGTATACAGGGGGTAATCTCCGGATCAATGAACCAATTTTGAAAATTGTTTCACTGGAAGAAAGCTACATTATCCGTAAGTACTAACCGTATTTATATTATAAATGCGAAAGTAACTCTGTCTGTGTCTGTCTGTCTCTTGTTCACGCCTAAACCACTGAACCGTTTAGAATTAAATTTGGTACAGATATAGTCTGGGACCTGAGAAAGGACATAGGATAGTTTTCATCCCGGAAATCCCCCGGGAATGGGAACTATTATTCCACGCGGACGAAGTCGCGGGCAAAGCTAGTAAGCTATAAATTAAAAATATAATCATGCATATAATTTAAAAAATAAAGAAACCCACCTCAAACATGAATGTGTCGACCTCTTCCCTCACATGCTCGTCATCAATCTTCTTGCCGTCGATCTCAGCCAGCAGCAACAGGTCCAGGAACGCGTGCTTGTTCTTAATACCTTTTAAAAGAAATACTTATGACGTAGGTACTAATTTATCCAACTACTGGCAAACGACGGCTTTTCTCAACTATTAAAAAAAACTAAAAAATCGGGTGCGGAATGTTTATAATAGTTACCGTTACCCCGGAACATAAAGGGCAACCGAAGGAACATGAGTGGATTTTAGTCATTAAAAGTCTGACAAAACGTCCCGCCCCGCCCAGGACGGGAGAAGTCATTTAGTGATATCCCACACACCAAAAAAAAATCAAAAATAATTCGTTGCTTTCTGTGAACATAAGCTATTGAATATAGCTTAATAAGTGCGTGTTGTCCCTAAGTGCAAAATTAATCGAAAGTTCCGACCTTTCGGAATATGAATCGAACCTTCGTAACATCTCTAACTGCGCACCTCAAACAAACTTCTTTACAATGAGAAATACTAATACACTAAGAATACTTACCAATAAAAATACTTTACAAAAATATACTTACCAATATCACTGCTGTCGTTAAGTGTAGTTATATTAGCCTTCTTCAGTTCTTGACGTCTTGCATTGATCACTTTGTTGGTCTGTCCGTGTAAAACTTTTAAAGCATTATCTTGTTTCGTCTTGTAAGGCAGCAAATTAAAGATGGCGTCTTCACCGAAGAACGGAATTTGCATCCTCATCGTCACAATTGTTGACAGTCTATAAAATAAAATTATTTTAATAACTTTTATTAATTCAATCCTATTCAGCTTATGTCCATCGAAAAAAACGGGTTTTTTTTTTCGCGACTATTCAGCTTTTGAGCAAAATCATTGTTTTTATCGACTTAAGCTCAATAAAACTGAATAATTGTGCGTTGTCCCTAAACCAGAATGTTAATTCCTATTGATTTATATTTTTATTTATTTTTAATATTTTTATTTTTTATAAGCAATGAGGACGTTACTGTATATAATAATAATATATAATATCGATAACGTAGATATGTATAACTTTTATATACTTACTCTTCGATAGATTTCACGTATTCAGACTCGCTTTGATTCTGGGCATTCATACTTACGCCCATTATTGATTCTAAAAGAAAACGAATTTGTCATGAGCAAATCTGGTTTAACTTTCATTAAAATAATAGTTTTAGCATTGTTTGTTAAACAATCTTAAAACTGAAAAATGGCAACTGGCTGAATAATAATAATAATAACTTCGAAAGAACGTAATTACTTTATATCTAATATTAATAAGAATGACCGATGCACGATGCGCGTATTAAGCCATTTTTAACCGACTTCAAAAAAAGGAGGAGGTTTCGCGTTTCGCGGATAACTTCGTTGTTTATGAACCGATTTGGATGATTCTTTTTTTGTTAGAAAGAAGACATTTCCAAGGTGGTCCTTTCATAAGAAAATCAGGGTTTGAAGGTAGCAGACCAGAGAAATCGAGGGGAACTTTCAAAAATCGTAGGGGCGACTAGTGCGTTTGTAAGTTTTTCATTAAGTATTTTATTATAGCACTACAATTTAATAAAGATCTGGAGTAGATCTGATGATGGAGCCGAGAGACAGTCGAGGGAACTCCTCAACAATTCACAGCAGCTACCTTGTGTTTGGGCTTGATTAATTTGTATTGATAAGAACTTTACACCTAGATGGGTTGTGACTGTATTAGGGGTCTGATGATGAAGACGAAGGATAGTTCAGGGAACTCTTCAACGGTTTACAGTAGCTACCTTGTGTTTGGACTTAATTCATTTAAATTGATGAGAACTTCGCACCCATATAGGTTGTAATGAAGGTCTGCAGTAGATCTGATGATGGAAATCATATACAGTCGAGGGAATTCTTCAACGATTTACAGCATTGAAGTGTAACATAGGACAACAACTACCTACTCGTCATGCTGATGCGTCAATCAATGAAAATGAAGAAATGACACTAAAAAGTAAAAAACAAAAAACTTTTTTCAAAAAAAAAAAATAACCGCCTTCAAAAACTAAAAACACAAAAATAACCAAAATTTCGGAAGTCGGTGGCTTCTCTTCTGCCAATTAATTTGTGTTGCCACAGACTTCCGAAATTTTGGTTATTTTTGTGTTTTTAGTTTTTGAAGGCGGTTATTTTTTTTTTGTCAGATATAAGACGCGCATTTCACACTATTCCGTTTACAAAAACAACACTGCATTCCTTTATTAAAACAAAAGCGCTGTCATACGGCGTGTCAGAATGAGTTGTCAGTGTCAGCTGGAAGCGGCTGCTAGATTAATCATTGTCCGCACGCCATCAATTTCCTAGAATTAGAACTGCCATTGTTTTTTAACCCTATCTCCCTAGATTAACACGAACATTGAAATTTATTTCTTAGAACTTCATAAAAATGTCGGGATAGTCCAGTGGTAATGGGATCCACCAACATTTAAAAGATTTTGTTACGTGACCAGTGTGATTCTTTCAAATTCATCATTTACCTACCTATGTTACATTATAACTCAATGACCTATGCACTATCTAAAACGCTAATATTAAACATCATTGACATCAGTGATAGAAAACATCATGATGAAACCTAGACGAATAATTAATATAAATGAAATCACCATTTCGCCTTAAGCAAGCGTGGTGATCAATGCTCGTGCCTTCTCTGTATGAGAAGAGGCCTTTGCCTTGCAGCGCGACAGTATTGTGCAGGTATTATTATTATAAAAGTTCTATTCTTACTCTACAAGTTACCGTTTACATTATCCAAGGCAGCCAATGCGATGATGGGGAACATATCAACCGGGCGGCCGTCTGCCATTGCTCTGAGTTTCTCCGTCAGAACCCTCTGGTTCTTGCAGAACACTGGTAGGAAGTTTTGCAGTATATTGAAGTGGAACGCGGGAGTCAGGAATTTGCGGTGAGACTTCCATCTTTGACCTAAAAAAATCATGGATTAGATATACTACTCTGTAAGAATAAATGTGCAGTATTCTTTCCTACAAATTCCCCTTTTCCCAATTTTATTTTTGAATAATGGATACTAGAATGAAAAATACATTTTACAGTTCATTTTAATTTTACGATTTATTCAGATTTAGTCTTCTTTTCGACAAATCCGCTACACTCTCCGAAGAGCGAAAACCACCAGAAAAGGGTCGAAGAGTCCCGGAGAAACGATTCGACTGCCTTAGGTTTAAGCACATTTATTTCTCAAAAAAAAAAGAACATGACGAGTCACTAACATAGTGAGAAATTATATAACAAAAGTAAATACAGTCTCAGTGATCACATGCTGTATACAAAACAACAGAATTCAAAGTCATTCTTCCAGAGTTTTGTTATATTTATGTATGGCAGCTGCTACTATTAAATACATCATCAGGTATTTCATAATATACTTAGTTTTGTTGTCTGAAATTGAAATTGTTGTCTGAAAAAATTAGAACATAGAACTAGTCTCTATATTGTTTATAATAAACTCGTTCTTACCCGTAGCAGTAAGCAGACCTTGGCCGAGCCAGCACGTCAGGAAGCTGTAGGACCTGCCCTTTGTGATGTGCTCCGTGCTCGAGATTAGCGGCTGGAACAACTTATTGTTTTTAGTTTCTATATACGGCGACTGGTTTATACTATTATATATACATATAATATGGTAGATATTTCACAATTTTCCTTAAGAAAATATCACTTTTTAGCTATATGCTTAATTAAAACTGCAAGCTTAACGTTTCACCGATTAAGCAACGGCCTGCTGTCAGGCTGCTATTGTTTTTCTATTGTGTCTGGAATCAGGTGTGTTTGAAGATTTAAACATTATTTTTATCTAATTATGTGTTATTTAATTATTTTACTTTTTTTCTTGGTTCAATAGGTACGTTGAGATAGAAAGTTTCTTTAGAAAAGCTGTTTGATTTCGAGAGTACAATCATGTGTTAATGTATTGGTAACTTATTACCAGTCAGTCTATATCTGTATACTGGCACAATCTCTCCTCAATACTCCTCATCATCATCTTTTAGCCCACAGCTTGATAATGTCTCTTCAATCGTATGTACGCCGCCGTCTGTCATTAACTCATTCATCCATACTAATATTATAAATGGGAAAGGGTGTCTGTCTGTCTGTCTGTCTGTCTGTCTGTATGTTTGTCTTTCTTTCACGGCAAAACGGAGCGACGAATTGACGTGATTTTTTAAGTGGAGATTGTTGAAGGGATGGAGAGTAACATAGGCTACTTTTTGTCTCTTTCTAACGCGAGCGAAGCCGCGGGCAAAAGCTAGTATGACATATTTTATTCATAACCAGCTATTCTATGTAGACAGTTTGTAGGTATATATAGGTATTAATATTTCAACATAATTTCAACTTGCAAAACAATTATTCTCAGCTAAAAGACAAATCTTGAATTGTAAAGTGGTATTACATAAACTAGCCAGGTATGTACTTAGTATTTAAATTTTACTTAGACAACATTAAATTCTATTGTTTGACCCAAATCCATGGTACGCGACAGCTATTATATAGGCAACATAGATAAAAACTATTAAAATAGAACACATAATTATACAGGTACATTAAATAGCTATTCAAAAAACGGCTATTTAAAGTTGACCTTTAAATGTCAGTGCATAACGTCATGCAGATAATTTGGCTCATTATGACCTTGCTGTTTTTTTATTCCGTAGTCAGTCCAATTAAAATGCTACTCGACTTTAATCGCACATAATGGTGCCGATTCTCTTGTGCACAAACTATCGTAAATTTAAGTTAAATGCATCTTTCTCTTTCCGTTTAATTAAGAAAAGGACAGAAGGTCAAATATTAGTTAAGTCCTGTCAAATTTAGACACTCCATAGATAATTTAGACGCAATTTAAAAACATGGCGTCTAAATATACGTCAATTGTCATCAGGCGCTGTCTAATTTGACAGGACTAAACTAAAATGTATCTTCTGTCCTTTTCTTTAAGAAATGGAAAGAGAAAGATGCACCTAACTTAAATTTACGTTAAGTTGTGCACAAGAGAATCGGCACCATTATCTACCTGTACGTACAGAGTTACATATTAACTTTTAAATATAGTCACTAAGGTTAATCCATAGAAATAATTTATGTAGAACTGAATATGAATACAGGGTTGTTTGTAAAACTCTAAAACCAAAGGATTATATTACTATTATCAATCATATTATAAACAAAAAACGTACTCAGTAAAATGAATACAGGCCCTTCAGCTATAATTTAAGTTTTCTTTTGATGTATTTAATTGAAAGGACATCAGGCTCTTGGTCCAAAAAATGCGAGACCATAATACTGTAAAGTAATACTTTTATTGGACCAAAAAAGTATAAAAACGTCCTTTATATAAAACTAATTAATTTATACTTTCATTTAATTTTATACTTGAAAACTATCAATAAAAACATCAGTTTTAAAAGATAATTATATCATAACTGACGGCCCTGGATATTTCTACTATTATTAACTACACAGATTGATACATAATTAAGATAAGAACTTCAAAAATGGCACACATATGTAACCAAATGTCACACTATCAGAAAAGATCATTGAGTAGCATGCCTGTTTCATTTATGACAAGACCTAAATTTATTTAAAACTTCGAACACACGTGATTAAAGGCATTAGAAAGACAATAGCAGCGCGACAGCCGGCGGTCGATTGGTCGTCGAAAGATTAAGTGTACGAAAATCCCGAAACTACGAATGGAACTATCTACGCAGATAATAATTCTGGTATATTATACATGATAGTTTGTCTTAAATTAGCATGCATATATAGACATGTGTATATTTGTTTCGTAATTGGAAAGATTTGTTTTCGATAGTCGTTAAACATAAATCATTAATATGTAAGTAAGCATTTACATTATAAACAAATTCTTACATTTGTTTACTTATAATAAGGTATTAATAGCCTATCAAAAGTAATGATAAACCCTGTAATTTATGTATATCTCGAATGACAATCTTGTCCGTGTTGAATTCATTATTGTGGTGGTAAAAGAATATTTTTCGTGATTCAGACTAATGATCCATACAAATAGTATACATGCAAAATTCGGTCAGTTTTACAGTAAACAGCCTAGAATTTAGATATAAACATAGGCCACTTTTTATTCCATGACTTCGCATCGGCATCCTTATTATTAACTGCCATTTACTCAGACGCAGTTCGCGAGAAAAAACCTTCTAGATAATAACTTATATAATATAACTTATACAGTGTGTCCGGGCATGGACTAGCGATATTCTAAACACTTCAATATAAGCTATATTAAAGTACAATTACACTCTAAGCGAGGGTCCAAATCACTTCCCTGCTACGGGGCAGCCATTTTGTTTTTTTTTTGTTGAACTATTCCATATGAAAATACAAATAAAATCATATCTCTCTAAGTTTTTGTGATACTGAGATAAAAATAGGCTTATTTGAAAGCCAACCATATTATCTACCGTTAACATTACAAAACAATGTGCTCCCAATTCCATAACTTATGAAAAAAAATTTGAAAGTCGAAAAAATAAATAAAAAATTATGCAATTCAAACAATAATGGTTAATTACTACAAAAACACCCCCGACAACTTTTATTGTTTTTTTGCTAGATCGACAGATTCTGAGATAAGCTACAATACAAAATAAAATTTACAACTGTATGTCAATTACTTTAAGAGTTATTGTTGTTTGAACATAGCGTATGCACAATTAGAAAAGGCCTTTGTTAAACGCTACAGTAACATTTATGGCGTTTATTGTTTTCCATCTGGGAACAGGCCAGAAATACTGTTCGTTACTACCGTTAGTGAGCGAGATGGAACATAATTAGTCAACTACCTGGAACAAAATCACAGTTTTAGGGACAAATTATTAGTTGGGTTAGTTGTCCCTCGCCCTGCGTTGTGATCGCTACTTTCACTTACCGTACTGTTTACGTGCTGTGTTAAAGTTCATCTTTAAGTGTGATAAAAATGGTTAACCGTCAATATTCAACGCAACATAACATACGTCGATAAAAGTTTGGCGACTCGGTGTAGGCCTATTAGGGTACCTTCGTCGATATTCTTGTACAGCCGGATTTGCACTTCCATTGCAAAAGCCATACACGAAGTGTATGTCAGCAATATGTTGCGTTGAATATTGACGGTTAGCCATTTTTATCACACTTAAAGATTAACTTTAACGCAGCACGTAAACAGTACGGTAAGTAAAAGTAGCGATCACAACGCAGGGCGAGGGACAACTAACCCAACTAATAATTTGTCCCTAAAACTGTGATTTTGTTCCAGGTAGTTGACTAATTATGTTCCATCTCGCTCACTAACGGTAGTAACGAACAGTATTTCTGGCCTGTTCCCAGATGGAAAACAATAAACGCCATAAATGTTACGGTAGCGTTTAACAAAGGCCTTTTTTAATTGCGCATACGCTATGTTCAAACAACAATAATTCTTAAAGTAATTGACATACAGTTGTAAATTTTGTTTTGTATTGTAGTTTATCTCAAAATCTGTCGATCTAGCAAAAAAACAATAAAAGTTGTCGGGGGTGTTTTTGTAGTAATTAACCATTATTGTTTGAATTGCATAATTTTTTATTTATTTTTTCGACTTTCACATTTTTTTTCAAAAGTTATGGAATTGGGAACACATTGTTTTGTAATGTTTACGGAAGATAATATGATTGCCTTTCAAATAAGCCTATTTTTATCTCAGTATCACAAAAACTTAGAGAGATATGATTTTATTTGTATTTTCATATGGAATAGTTCAACAAAAAAAACAAAATGGCTGCCCAGTAGCAGGGAAGTGATTTGGACCCTCGCTTAGAGTGTAATTGTACTTTAATATAGCTTATATTTAAGTGTTTATAATATCGCTAGTCCATGCCCGGACACACTATAATTCTATAATTTTTGACGTTTTTATATGTATTAAACTCACCTCAACATATTTTGAATGGCAGATAATCACGTACGGAGTGGAGAAAAAATGTACCCGGAACACTAGCCCGTACTTTAACATCAACTTGTGAACTAAGTTCAAGAACTCTGTAACAAAAACAAATACCTGTTAATTATCTAAAATCCAAGTATAAAATTCGTTAGTAAAATCTACAAAAAATAAGGATCATTGTAAAGCTGCTTGACCGAGTTCCGTAGTGTTTTTACCATAAGTAAATATATTTTACAGTATAATATTACTTTTTTAACATTTAAGGTGCACGGCTAGTTACATTTTTCTCATATTATTTCTTAGACTAGCTATTCACATTTTTTGTTAGTGCTGCACTTCCGTGGCTTGCAGCGAGATATTATAAAACCTGTAACCTTCCTGAATAAATCCGTACTTCCGTACTAATATTATAAATGCAAAAGTAACTCTGTCTGTCTGTCTGTCTGTCTTTTCTTCACGCCTAAACCACTGAACCGATTTGAATGAAATTTGGTACAGATATAGTCTGGGACCCGAGAAAGGACATAGGGTACTTTTCATCCCGGAAATCCCCCGGGAACGGGAACTATTATTTCACGCGGACGAAGTCGCGGGCAAAAGCTAGTAAACTATAAACCGCAATAGGTTTTACTTCTTTTGTTTTACTTTGGCCAAATGGTTAGTAAATCATTTGGCCAAACCCTGAGTACTCAAATCCCGGTTAGGTCCAAATTAGTCACTCACAAAGTTAAAACATGAAATCAAACAACCTCAAGGCGCTGATGTTCAATGTTTCAATTGTAATATTGTACTTTAGTCTGTGGTTAAACTAAAGATGAGGACTACATGACGAGGACAAGACTACGAGGACAAACATTATCAGTTGACATAACTAATTGTGGTTTAACGCAACTAGGTGACAACACAGTTAAAACCGCACGAACCTTAGTTATTCAGTAAACTTGAAGGCTATCCTCATTCTTAGCGACTATCAATGTCAAAAACCGGCCAAGTGCGAGTCGGACTCGCTCATGAAGGGTTCCGTAGCAGCAAGTAACATAATTTATATTTGAGTGGATTGAATGAAAGGTAAATTACGATATACGGTTTATAACGTATTAAAAAAAAACTATTTACTAGATCTCGTTTAAACCAATTTTCGGTGGAAGTTTACATGGTAATCACATCATATATATTTTTTTTGATTTATCATACTCTTATTTTGGAAGTTACGGGGGGGGGGGGACCAACATTTTACCTTTCGCGCTGAATAGTCTAGCTGAATAGTCTCTCGCGCAAACTATTCAGTTTAGAGAAAAATGATATTAGAAATCTCAATATCATTTTTGAAGACCTATCCATAGATACCTCACACATATGGGTATGATGAAAATAAAAATTGTTGAGTTTAAGTTCTATGTATGGGGAGGGGACCCCCAAACTTTTTTATTTATTTTCTATTTTTGTATCAGAATCTTAATGCGGTTCACAGAATACATCCACTCAGCAAGTCTCAACAGTATAGCTCTTATAGTTTCGGAAAAAAATGGCTGTGACATATGGACGGACAGAGAGACAGACGGACAGACAGACAGAGAGACAGACGGACAGACAGACATGACGAATCTATAAGGGTTCCGTTTTTGCCATTTGGCTACGGAACCCTAAAAAAGAAGGTAAAATTAGGTACTTTTTAGCGTTAATAAGAATTGCCGCTGATCATTTGTTGCTAACAAATTGGATATTTTTTTAGGAAAAACAATATTTAAAGTTCATTAAAAGCAAGCAAAATTATAACATATCGCGAGTTCGAGATCACAGAATAAAAACAGTAATAGGGTATTTGCCTTTTAACACATAGATAACAGTTAGGTGTTATATTCTTTCTTTGTTACCAGAGTTATAACATTGCGGCCCCGACAAAAAACAATCAAAACAATACTATATAAATTAAAATAGGACCAAATTATACGCACTTCCCACAATTTCTCTAAAAACAGATTTTTAGAGGTTTAGTCGCTATGACTCAATAAAATTGTTAATTATGTTGGAAAACATCTATGACGGGATTACGTTATGTTAGGTCATAAAAAAATGGATGGATGATGACGCCTACTACTAGAAGAAATCTTTGCTTCTGTCTATTGCCAAATCTTAACGTACCACCGTTTTTAATCATTCAATACATACTCTACATCTGGTATTCAGTCCCAACAAAATAGAGGCCAGGGTCCATCTTTAGATTTTGTAACGGACACCTGTATAATGTGACTTATTATTTGCTATTATTAATTCTAAACACATTGTTAGTTCTGCAAAACCTTGAATGCAATAGGGTAACCCAATAACATGAAGAACCAGTGGAACTTTATGTACTATCTAGGGCCATGGGGGTTAATCGGATTTGGCAAATAATTTATGTCATGGCCATCCATGAGTCATGAGTATGACTGGCATAAATCTAATAAAGAGGATTTATTTACGATTTAGTATTTTTTCGTGTGTTTGACACAATAACGTGTCGTGCCTATCGATTATGATCATGCATACTTTAAACATTTAAGAAGTTCTCTTTAACCTTTCGACGATCAAGCGACAGCCGGCTCTCGCGCTGCTATTGTCTTTCGATTGTGTCTCGAATCACGTGTGTTCGAAGGTTTAATACCTCCTTTAATATAAATATACAAAATTCCAAGAGTAATTTTTGTTTTCTCACAATCCAATTTCAATCTTAGCTACTTATCTTGATGAACACTCACACAAGTACGCATGAGATATTAAAGTTAACAAAGAGGTGTGTACACACTGTGTAGGCACAGGTACACTGCATTTCGCCTCACTCCCATAGTCAGTTAGTACGGCAATTTGAAATGCAAGGAAATAATTTAGGGGCAAGATTAACTTTACGACACGATAAGATACACTACCATCTTTTCACTTCACGTAACTTCACTCCTAAATTCCGGTCGACTAATGAAAAAGTCATGTCGGAGTCCGGACCTATCTCAAAATTTTATTTCATTTAATTGAGCTGCAAACAAGATGCAATTATACATAAGCTTATAGTTATAAGGCTGTGGCTTCAACCAAATATTGTAACAGTGATGATTAAATTTAATATTTAAGTAGTATAAAAAAGTCGCTGTTTTCGCAACTGATTTTGATACGGTTTTAGTATCATCTTGAGAATTTCTTTCGGATAGTTAACTTGTAATCAAAGACCTATCTTCACACAGGTGAAACAGCGGGGACAGGTAGTTAGTAGTTAGCCACAAATACTCTTTTAAATGTTATGAAGTCCAATTAAGAAACGTAGAAACGATAAAATGAACAATTATATAGAAAGAACCACACTAAGACCGTGGCTTGCAGACGACTGGTATCATAAAAGAATGCTATAAATTGAGCTAAGGGGAGAAAGACCAGGATAGTTAATTACGGATTAGAATTTAAACTTTCGAACACAAGTGATTTGAGATTATCGCTTGAGCGTTGAAGGTTAAATCATAGATCTTATTTTAGTTTTAATAATTATTATTATGTTTACAGCAATTTCAGTATAACAGATAATAATAACAGATACTATAATTTATCGTATTTTTTATTTATTTAAACCTGTTTTTATTATGTCATCAGCCAGCATCTATATACCAGCACGTTTAATGAAATATAGGTGCAGAAAGAATGACACACAGTATGTAAGAGTTAATTAATTACATAATAAAAGCAGGGTTTTAGGGTCCGGCGAATCATGATAATGTAATTTTTTTGTGTTTGAAAAAGGTTGGGAAATCATGTTCGCGTTGGTAACAATGTTTTATTTGAACAGACTACAGTAGGAGTGATGATGTTATAGTTAAACAGACTACAGTAAAGCAGGTTAAAGGGCAGAAACATCAGTGATAACATGATAAGGGTTATAGTTATCATCAAAATTATTGTCACAACATTTTCTAGTAAAACAATAATATTATCTTTACAACAATATCGTCAATCTAATTTATATAATTTTAGAATTTTGATTAATATACATATATGTGTAGGTACTATCTAAACCTGTCTTAACTTAATTACTATTTACTTAAGTGAACTTTAATTGACATCAGCATATATATTATCCTCAAGCAAGTCTATTAATTATTATACTTCGTTTTTGTCGTTAGCAATGTTTTTGTCATAAGCAATATTCAGAACATGACAGAACCGATCTCTACAAACCAAAAACTGCTAATTTAATTTGACCTTGTGAATACCTATAAAGTAAGACGGAAGCGATACAAAAATACCAAGTTGTCAATAAGAGGTCAAACTTCAAACAAATTTATTTTATTTTACTATTTAAAACAATTTAACTCCAAACTATAAGTACTTAATCATTTGCATCTCATTTTTTTTTTACTAACTACAGGGTGGCAAGACTGGCAAAATGGGCCCCCGGATAGAAGGACCCCACATGCCACAGCTCACGAGTAAATGGCAGCTACAGTTACAGGGGCCCCAAATATATGAAAGCCAGGGACGTAGCTTGGTACGGAGTGGGCCCTACTGCACTGGCTGGGGCAATTTTTAAACATCGTGTAGACAGTGGAGCCCCTGGCGATGAATTTGATACAGATCTTTTCACGTACCTGCATATGTCTCAAAGTAAATTAACGTTTGAATATTCGGGAATTAATAGCCAAAACTCTATCTAACTATCGCAGAAAACTACTAAGTAAACGTTCTTTCTATGTTTTGCAAATCCATACTAATATTATAAATGGGAAAGTGTGTCTGTCTTATAGTTGCAAAACTTCTGAAAAATTCGAAATAATTCCGGAATACTTCTGGGAAAGTTTCTTTAAATCAGAATTATTCAAAATGAATTTAAATTTAGAATTTGTATTTTTTGCAAAATATTTTTATATTTTTTTAAATATCGAATGGAATTTTGCATCGACCGTCGATCGCCGCCGCCTGACTGTGTGCACGAGATGGCGGTGCGGGGTGCGGTAAGAGGGGAGATGCTCTCCCCCCGGAGAAGTTTTCAGAAAGATTCATACCCCGCAATCGAAAGTTTCCGCGGAATGTTTCGCCCGAATTATTCAATAAGAATAAACGTGTTTATTTTTTGTGTGGTGGGTGAATTAATTATTTTTCAGTGGCGCATAAGTTAGTAAAATATAAATGTTTATTTTATTATAAATCTGATCGATTAAGTATATTTGTTAATATTTTTATAAAAAAATAAAAATCCCTTTTACAACAGGATTTTTATTTTTTTGTTTTTATGTAGGTTATATCGAAGTCGAATGCTATTTATCAAAATGTTAGTTGTGGAATAAAAAACCAGGCCGAGCATATTTGATTTGTTTTTTGAAAAAGGGTTACCTATGTTTTTGGTTAGTTTGTAGTGTCCGACCGAAGGTCTATTTTTGGCCGAAGCCGAAGCCGAAGCCGATTAATCGGCAATCGCCACAACCTTCGGCCGAAGCCGAAGCCGAAGCCGAAGGTTTGTAATCTCTCAGTAATTAATTTTGTTCAATAGTGGTGCTGATTCTCTTGTTCACAAACTTAACTAAATTTAAGTTAAATGCATCTTTCTTTTTCTATTTCTAAAAGAAAAGAACAAAAGATACATTTTAGTTTAATCCTGTCAAATTAAACGGCCCCTAAAGAAAATGGACGTATATATAGACGCCATGTTTTAAAATCGCGTCTAAATTATCTATAAAGTGTCTAAATTTGACAGGACTTAACTAATATTTCATCTTCTGTCCTTTTCTTAATTAGATGGAAAGAGAAAGATGCACTTAACTTAAATTTACGTTAGTTTGTGAACATGAGAATCGGCACCATTGTCTACTAGCTACAATACGATATTTTACTTTAATTGACGTACTTTTTATGAGTTGTCAAAACGATATTCTTCCATCGATTTTGTATGGCAAAACACCTTATGTCACCAAGTAAACAGCTTAATTGTCTAACTATTTATTGATTGCAAAGCATCTCAAAATCTAATTTTACGGTTTATTGAATATGAGCCAGATTTTTAGGGCTAAAATTAGGAGATTTTTTATAGATTTTTTTTCCTTTTCTTTAAAAAATGGAGAGAAAAAGATGCATTTAACTTAAATTTAGGTTAGTTTGTAAATACGACCGGTCCGTCGCTCTCTCACTCTATCTTTCGTAACAGTTCGTTCAATCTCGACGGTTGTTCGGACCGTCGGTTAAACCTTCGGCTAGACCTTCGGCTTCGGCCGGGTTTTGGGCCGAAGCCGAAGGTTTAGCCGAAGATGGTTTTTTTGGCCGAAGGTGGCCGAAGCCGAAGCCGAAGCCGAAGCTTCGGTCGGACACTATTAGTTTGTATATAGCTCTGCTGTTCGCATCGCTAAGTATTCGCGAGTCACATAGATAGGTATTACTAAATAAAGGAAAACCTAATAAATAAACTCAAAAACTATTGTGTCGCTTTCAGAAATTCTTTCACTATTGGAAAGCTACTACTAATATTATAATGCGGAGGAGTTTGTTTGTTTAAACGCGCTAATCTCGGGAACTACTGATCCGATTAGAGAAATTCTTTGTTTTTTAAAGTCCATTTATAGAGGAAGGTATTAGGCTATATAACATTACGCTGCGGCTGCGACCAATAGGAGCGAAGCGTCAGTGAGAAATGTTGCAAAAACGGGGAAAATTATTCACATTTGAGGACTTTTGTTGCGTGCGCTGCATAAACGGTTTACGGGGGGCTAAGAAGTAACCAAAGGAAATTAAACGCGGATAAAACCGCGGGGGACAGCTAGTAGGCTATATTCCCTATGAACCCATTAGAGGTAACTGCTGTACTCGATTGAGTACAGCATTATTCCGAAGTGTAAATGACAGATCTTGTAAATTTTAGGTGATACACCTTATTATTTTACTTCATTACGCTGTACTCAATCGAGTACAGTGGCTTTTAATAGATTAATACAATTTCACCGGGTTTTTTTTTTGGCAGTTGAAATATTCCCAAAGTTTCAGAATATTTCGGAATACTTCCGAAGTATTCGACGGGAATGTTTCGGAATTTTTCCCGCCAGCATCTATAGTCTGTCTGTCTGTCTGTCTGTCTGTCTGTTTGTCTTTCTTTCACGGCAAAACGGAGCGACGGATTGACGTGTTTTTTTAAATGGAGATAGTTGAAGGGATGGAGAGTAACATAGGCTACTTTTTGTCTCTAAAATTGCGAGAAAGATAGAGTAAAACAACAATTCCATTTTCCCATATAAAAGTTGTCGATGTTCTGTTGGATGTCGTTGTCATAGTAACCGGCAAATCAAGTGTCAAAACAGTTACAACCATAGAGGTTACAACCCGTCAAACCTGACACAAATAAGTAATGTTTAATTGTTTTCAAAATACGAATGGAATCATTGTCATAAATCCAAATCATGCAAATAAAAGCCATTTAATACGGTTTGAAATAACAAAAAGGCGTGTAATATGCTGTAAAAAATAATACTGTAACAGCTTTTCTTATTTCCAACGTACAAAAATAATATTAAGATAAAAAAAATATCTAGATTTAAAATATTCAGTAGCCTTCGCCCGCGGCTTCGCCCGCGTGGATGTCGAACTTCTACCTACTATTTTAACCCTTTAGGGCTATTTTTTATATTCTTCACAAAGAATAAACCCTCCAAGTTTAATGTATTTAGTTAGTTATTGTTATATATTAACAAACACGTTGATATCAGGCAGTGAGTTTACTATTATATACATACTAGATGACCCGGTGAACTTCGTATCACTTACCTATTAATGTAAACAAAATTTATTTAAACCATATCACCTTTATTCATAAAAGATTTGTATCGATTTCCCCCCCCCCCCCCACATTATCACAATCTAGATTCACGTGTATATGAGTGGCCTAATAGTTGTTTAGTAATCTGGCAATACTGTCATTGTTGCTGTCACCTAACTTTTGAAGAAAAGATCGTTGAAAGGAAATGTTATGAAATGGGCTTTTAGTTTTAAAAAAAAGTCCAGGATGGCCATACAAAAACAAAAAAAAATATTAAAAGCACCATTATTTAATCAATACATCAATACATATATAATAAAATCATTATATAATAAAATCAATCCATACTAATATTATAAATGGGAAAGTGTGTCTGTCTGTCTGTCTGTCTGTATGTTTGTCTTTCTTTCACGGCAAAACGGAGCGACGAATTGACGTGATTTTTTAAGTGGAGATAGTTGAAGGGATGGAGGGTAACATAGGCTACATTTTGTCTCTTTCTAACGCGAGCGAAGCCGCGGGCAAAAGCTAGTAATTAATATATATGTATATATTACCGGCAAACAGTGACCACCAACTGTATCGGAATTATGGCAAAACAACATTTTTAACAAATGCTAATTTAACACTAAAAGGTTATAATAAATAAATCATTTCAGGAGTTATACGACATTAATCATTTAACCTTTCGACGACCAAGCAACAGCGGGCTCTCCTTTTTTTTGGCGAGTGTGAAATCATCAAATGACTGCTCCCGTCCTGGGTGCGGCAGGAGGACGTGTCTTTTACTGACTAAAACCCACTCATGTTCCTTCGGTTGCCCTTTAAGTTCCGGGGTCACGGTAACTATTATTAACATTCCGCAACCGCTGCTGTCTCGCATTCCTATTGTCTTTCTATTGTGTCTTTAATCACATGTGTTCGAACGTTTAATTTACGAAAAAAAGAAATATACATATTTATATTATTTCTTATACTATATCTAGCGATCTTTGCAGTCGTAGTGCTGCCACACCGGAGGGCCATCTTACGGGACCAATTGAGTTTTCAAACCGTCCAAAAACCCAATAAACTGCTCAAAAAATATTCAAATCGGTTCAGCCGTGTATGGAGGAGTCATGGACAACTTTCTGAACAAAATATCGATAATAAAAATAGCCTGTAGACTGACCTGTAGGGAATATTAACGACAAATTAAAACATAATTTACCAGAATGTATTTGCTTAATGATTACATTACTTAACTACACATACACTACATTTTTAGTGGGTATAATGGTTTTAGATAAGTCATTGACACCGCTCATAAAAGTGTGTGTGACTGAATTATTGTTCCTTTTTATAGGTGAGGTAGACTTATAGCGGTCACGCAAGTTCCTTTCTTGGAGTAGATACCTTCCTACGCGTATTTTGGCAACAGGTTATACGGGTTTGGTTTTTTGAGGAGCATAAATATTACTTAAATATTTCTAGTCCATATTTTAAGAAAATATAAATACACTTTCTTGTTTATAATTACCACTTAAAACTTTACATATTTTTTTAGAATTTATTTGAAAATGTATCCAACATATTATTTTTTTATTTATTTTTAGGTATTTATTGTAAAACGATTGATGATCAAGGCCAGATACAAACATGTTAAACAATTTTGTGCCGCAAATTTAAAACACAAACATGTAAACCATTACATATACCTAATAAAAAAAAACAAATAAATCATACCTGAAGATTTGACAACAAACAAATGAGCATTTCCCACAAGCGGCAAAGGCGAAGGCCCTTGAACGTTGAACCGTCGACTTTCTCTGACCAAACTAATCCATGACACTAATAAAGCTAACACTAAAACTACGGATACTAATAATAAAATCATTTTTAATCACAACACTAACACGTGCTTACTCGGCCACATTCGATGAGGTTTGTAATCAAAGTGCGAGGCTACAACAGGACATTGCAAGCCGGTTAGCACGATAATCGGCCGCTAACTAAAAAAAAACACACATTCGGTCAATGCCATTACTTTTGCGTAACAGTTTTTAAATATGGAACTTTATACGCGATGTTTTTTATAAAATTGACGGCTTAAAAACACAATAAATAAATAAATAAATATCTTAGGACAACTCACACACGGTCATCTGATCCCAAGCTAAGCAGAGCTTGTGTTATGGTAACCAGACAACTGATATACATACTTATATACTCTCTAAATACAAACAATACAATCTAATAAATACTATACAATGTCTGCGCATCGCTCTCAATTCAAAAGTGTGTTCTTTTTAAGTTTCTGTCTCATTCGTTTTCTGATAATTACTAGTCTATTGGTCGAATACTCAATCGCCATTTAACTTTAAGACGCTCCCTAATCTGTTACTGTCCTTACTTTATCTCTTAAAAGTGACAAAGACAGCAATAGACTTAAGAGCGTCTTAAAGTTAAGTGGCGATTGAATATTCGGCCATTTGTCAGCATAAAACCTAAGTTACCTAATTAGGAATGTTTACTGCAATGACTAGTTTAGTTAGATTTACTATAATACTAGGTAGGCTTACTTATCTAAACTTCAATAATTTTACTTAAGTATTATACATACACTACATAAAACACAAATAATATACCTACTGTCAACATTATAAGCCAGAGTAAGTATAATATAACCCTGGTTGGTTAGTATTTAATTATGTACGATACTTAAACACGTGATTGTGCTCATGATAACAAACAATTTTTATTATGGGAGCAAAGCCGAAATCGCAAAAAAATAATTAAATATCGTACACTAATTACTTGTCACCCTATTATCACTAAAAGAGTTTTTCAATTTGAACCAGTACTGTCTGCGAATAGCGCGTTTCACCAATCAAAGTCTTTAGCTTGTATGTATAATATTAGTAAACTTAGAAAATAATAAACCCTTATGGCATCTTGCGGCGTGCTACGTACGGGCAACAGCAATGCCAACGTTAAGGTCGATCTCCCAGGAGAACATTTGTACCGGAACTCTAGTTTGTGTTCATTAGATGGATTGTCAAGATCAGTTCATAGTTTAAGCTGTGAAAGAGTATCAGACAGCATTTATAAGCACTGTGTGCATTAACTGCGTATCTTTACTAACATTTTTAACTTCTATTTTAGGCATAGCATGGGAGTCATTGTTCACAAAAATTGAGCACCATTTAAACCCCTATTAATGTAACTAATATTAATTTCTTCTCTTTGTGAAATAAATTATTCTTATTCTTATTAATCTTAGGCAATTCTAGGTATAGCCACAGATTAATAAATAGTTACTACGTAACAGATACTTCACTCCAATACAAAAACTAAAATACCTACGCTATAATAGCCTACAAAATCATAATAATAATACCAGCTGTTTGCAGCGAGGAGAAATGTACCATAAGTACGCACAAAGAGAGTTGAGATTCTTTTGCCCGCCGCGCGACTAACGTGTGTGTGTGTCTTCCAGCAAATGTGCTAGGGTTATACGTATGATGATAATGGTAATAAAACGAATGTTTTAGAAAAACAATTTTTTTTTATTTGTTGATCAAATATTTTAAAGTTTAATAAAATGACTGATGCATATTTTTCGTTCCTTTAATTCCCGATTATTATAATATATTTTAGTGTCGAAAATATCCAAAACCGCGTGAATAATTGTAATAAATAATCAAAAGGGAAACAGGAGAATTGGGAAACAGGCGAATTGCACTATAATTACGCAATAATTACGTGGTTTCGGCATTTTGATAGTCAGCGCTGTACCCGTGACGCGCGAGCACTCAGGCGGGCGCGCGACAGCCCGGTGTTCGTTGTATCGTCGACGATACGCGAAGCGGTAGGCATAAAACGCGTGGCCTTGAGCGAGTGACGGACGCCTGGTATAGCTATAATGTTTACGTACGGTTGACCCCGCTTTAGAAAAAAAAACAACTAATCATAAACATGTCAGCGAATTGGGAAAACAGGTTCTTAATACTTATGACTATTAATACTTATGCTTAATTTTTATAAGCATAACCTCCTCTGAGAGCCTCAGTTTGCGGATAGTTTTTACACATTTAAAGTTTCCTGTTCAAAGAGCAAAATAAATAAACCTGTGAACCCTTTATCTCTATGATTCCAAAAGTGGTCTACTGCCGCTCGGGGGTCGAAGACGACGTATAAGAAGTCCATGAGATGTAAATGGGGGTCGACAATATGGATCTGTTTTATGCACCACATAAGTTTTGGTTTTTAACCGAATTCAAAATGGGTGAGGTTCTCATTTTGATGGTTTTTTTTATATGTACACCGATTACGCTGATATTTATGATCCGATTTACGAGATTTTATTAAATGTGATGCAAAATGCCATCATGGCTCATAAAAATGTTACATAGCTGTAGATAGTTTGGCCTAATTCTTTTCATTTTAGTACATTTGTCTGGTTGGACGTTACAATGTTTAGTTTAGCGTCAACCTATAGCTAAATTAGATTCTGACTTCAGACAATGAATTTGGCACATAAAATTAAAAAGAAACATTTAAAAAAAATGCCGCCTAACGCCTATAAAAAGTAAAAACAAAAAAAATACTGAAAATTCGTAATTTGGTAGCAATGAAAAACTACAAACAGCACGGGTGACACCGGCTTCCGAATTTCAAGTTTTTTTGTTTTTTTGTTTTTAGGATTTATAGGCGGTTATTTTTTAAAGAAGCTTCTTCATCAAAATCATTGACAATTTATTAAAAAGGACTAATCCTGTTTAATAAATTGTCAATTTATTGACAATTGAATTTGACAAATGAATTTGAAAATGTCTTAAAGTTTAAACTTTAAGACATTTTCTTACTATTTTTATTATGATTAAATGATTTGACATCAATAAAAGACCAGACTTTTTATACACATTGAAAAAAAAACATTTGACCTATAATCGCTTCTACACCGATATTTACTATATAGACCTAAAGACTGGGTGACTAGGAATCTGGTTGCTTGCTTCATGCTAGGAATCAATCGTATACGTCCGTCTACATCTACTTGAATGAGGAAAATTGTTATCTATACACGAATAAGTAGGTAACTACTTTTTATAAGTAAATAATTTAAATACTTAATAACATTGAGTTATAATGTACTACGTACTAGAGGAGCTATCTCAAACAAAATATGGCGCGTAATTTGGTGACAGCGGAGCATGCGCAGTGCAAGCGGGTGCCATAGATAACACCAATGCACGCAGATGCGACATATTTTTGAAGTCGACTTCTATAGACTTCTTTAATTTTATGTGCATTATGGGTATCGTTATAGAAATAGTTATGTTTAAAATAAGAAATGTATTACATAAAATTATGTGGAAAATAATAATAATAATATAACAAAATAAAAAAAAATGATTGAAAGGGTAGTGAGGGAATGTAGTGTCGATTGCGTGAGTTGAGTATTAAAGTGTCGGTCAGTGTATACGTGGAACTTAGCAGAGGCAAAATTAGTCGGGAAGTCGTGAATTTAGAAGATACATTAGTATTTTCAGTTGCCTCACAATATCTTGTATGATATAATATTCGTGAATATTCTATTGGCAATCACGTGACTTTGCTGCGATTCATCTGAATAAATTTAATCCATAATTCTCTAGTAATAGGACACGGCCAACGAAACCTTAAAAAATATATATATATTTAATAAATAAAAAATATTAATATTACTTAATACATTTTTTATCATGATTATTAATAACATTATCTTGTTCGTTATTATTTAACGTTACCCGACGATAGTGTCCATTCTGCGCATGCAACAAATATTTTACTCTTTGATATTAACATCAACATGGCCGCCGTCGAGGTGACTTGTCATACTTTCCTAATTACAAATAATAAAATTAAATTAGGCATGTTTTAAAGATAATATTTTGAACTTACTGGTAAAAATCACTCCTTGAATTTCATTTATATTTCTCAAGCTGTTTGAACAGTATCTCAATGCACACGAAGGCATATTTTTGAACAAAACTTTGCACTCGAAATCGTCTAGCTGCTGCAAGCGCTCGGCATAGACTAAGTGAGTTAGGGTGCATGCACTCTAACTCGTGTTACAAAAAATTTAGTTGAGGTGACTCCTCTAGTACGTAGTACATTATAACTCAATGCTTAATAATTACCTGTCGAAGGCCTTGAAAACGCATGTGACGACTGAATATTGAAAAAAGAATATTAAAGTTTTCTTTTAATTTTTTTTTTAATTACAGTTGTATTGCACATCATTTAAATCTAAAAATATGTGCTACTTCATAGATCTCAAGGCGATTGTAATTATTGTTATAAATTTATAATTAAACTAATAATATTCGAACGGTCCCTCCATTAGTTCAACTTTTTTTTAAAACGGTTAAGGAAATGAGGTGCCATACAGCCAAATTATATTGACCTCATGTCATATCACGAGTGCCAACAAAATAGTTTGTAACAACAACAGCGCAATAAGGTGCTTATTAAACAAGTAACGTGCGAATGTAATACATGACAAGAATATCTGGCTTGTGCCTACTTTAGTAACAATGTACCTACTACTATTTTGCGAGTAACTTTGGCAGGTCTATTGTTCAAGGAAAATAATAACAACATAAATTGAGATTATAAGTAGGTATTTAGGTACTACTTAGGTAATAATATAGGTATGTACTGTATGAATTAAAGCGTCCAATCCAATACTATTTAATTTAAACTAATTGTAGACTCTTTACAGCACTGTAAGGCCTTAAAGAAGCCGCCAGATCATATGGAGTGATGTAGAACGTTTGAGATCCTCCGGTGTAAACATACTGTATCAATATAACATCAGCAGCCTTACAAAATGTATTCAATCAAACTTTGTCATAATTACGTGCTCACGATAGGGTACAAATATGTGCCAATTTGTGCCCAAAAAGGATTGTCTAAAATCCAAAGCTTGCATGGGACAATGTTGACGTCAATACTCCTTAGTGCTCGGGCGGAAGCGACGCCTGGGTATCACCACTGCAGCAACGGTCGCCTAGAGGACACGGTCGAGCATACGGTGGAGTTGTGCCCCGCATTGGCGAGCCATCGCCGTGTCCTCGCAGAGGTGTTCGGTGGCGGTGACCTCTCGCGCCCGGCGCTGGTTCAGGCCATGCTCCGGGGCGTGACTGAATGGAAAGCCGATGCCTCCTTCTGCGAAGCAGTTATGCTGGTGAAGGAAGCGACGTCGAGAGTCGCAAGACGACTACCGGCCACCGTAGGCGCAGGCCTGTGGACGGCGAGAGATGGGTAGCTCGCCGCCCTGCTAGGACCAGGCCCGCGTCGACGGCGCGTGTGTTCCACGCGGGCCACAAAGAGCAGTCAGCACGAGAAGCGGCCCAATAGGGCCATCGCCTGCCCCCAGCAGCGGAATTGCGGAATGTTTATAATAATTACCGTGACCCAGGAACATAAAAAGCAATCGAAGGAACATGAGTGGGTTTTAGTCAGTAAAAGTCTGACACGCCCTCCCGCCGCACCCAGGACGGGAGCAGAGGCTCGTCGTTGCCTCTCGCGCGCCGCCGCTTCCTTCACTAGCATAACTGCTTCGCAGAAGGAGGCGACGGCATCCCATTCCGTCTCGCCCCGAAGCGTGGCCTGAACCAGCGCCGGGCGCGAGAGGTCACCGCCGCCGATCGCCTCTACGAGGACACGTCGATGGCCCGCCCATGCGCGGCACACCTCCACCGTGTGTTCGACCGTGTCCTCCAGGCGACCGTTGCTGCCTAGGCGTCGCTTCCGCCCGAATCCGACACAGGAACCTCCCGAACTGACCATGTCCGGTGAGGACCGTGTCAAGCGAAACGTGAGAGTGCCGTGGCGCCTCTCCAGCCACTCCTCAAAGAGGGGTCTTACCGCCGCTATTACGGCGTGCCCATTCATTTATAAACTTACTAAAGAGTTTTCACATCTTAATTCTTAATACTTAACTGGTCGTTAATTTAAAAAAAAACAAGTGTTGGCCATTACATGTACAGACAAATAAAAACAAAAAAATAAACACAAATGGCATTTCTAATTTTTTTATGAATTATTGCCAGTGTCACGTAATACGTGATACTCATTTACTATAGACTTTTACAGGATAACCGCCTATACTATTGCCGTATTTTATTACAGTTGTATACGCTTACTAATAATCACTGTATAAAGTTATGTCATGAATAATGACTGAGTAACCATAATTTTTTTGACATTTAAACCTGTCATATTAACTTTAAGCTGCGATTATAAGTAAGAGGCTAATGTAGTATTATATGCTGTAGTATATAAGTATTGAATAGACCAAAAAATGCTATAACTTTTTTCCTCACCGCGAAAAAAGACCTTATTATTCGTAATCAGTGACCAAAATTACCCAATAGAAAGTATTTCTAGCCATATAATTAATACACTTGTGTTGACGGAATCTTGCAAAGCTTTTTAACCAGTTATGTCCATACAACCTTTAGTAATACAACCTTTACAGCGCCGTGCAATAAACAATCTACCTATATAAATTCAAACTTTATTACAAAATAAACATTAACATTTCAAATTTCGAAGCTTAATGACTACCCTAACGCTTTATTACTTTGAATGTATCATACTTAGATGTTAATCTCGTAACAAAACACTTTATGAGGGCATACTTATTTTAATTAGTGCAACCGCAGGAGTTAAACCACCTCTATAAGGTGTCTTGGAATTCAAATAATTTAGGGATGTTAAGACAAAACCCTCACTGAAGACGCCTTAGATAATAATGACGCCCATAACCCATAAGCACGTTTATGAGACAGCCCTTAAGTTTTACGATGTCAAGAAAATTGAATGAAGTGACTTGGAGATTTTATATGATACATAACTATAAAAAAACAAAATGTGAGAACCGACTCTACACACAGCATAACAACGTGCAATTTGAGGACAGGTTATATTATAAACAAAAATTTTTTCAAAAAAATAATAACCGCTTTCAAAAACTAAAGTTTTTATTTCATACTTTTTAGTGTCGACTAGTACAAATTATAGTTTAAAACGAAAAAAGAAACTTGAAGAAAAAGCACACATCGTCTATGAATATTTCGTCAATTTTTTTTGTTCTTGGTAAATTTTTCGAGAAGCACTGAACCGATCGCCACAAAATTTTGGGACCACCCCTGAATCATGACTTATCAAACAAAAAAAGAACCATCAAAATCCGTTTACAATTGACGGAGAAATCGCGTAACAAACATACAAAAGAAAACAAACAGACGAATTGAGAACCTCCTCCTTTTTTGAAGTCGGTTAAAAAAGCGAATACTATAAGCTTTTCTCAACGATATGATTTTTTTATTTTCTTCCTTTTTTGTGTTTACATAAATCTAGATAATACGATGGACCATTGGTTAAACTGCCCGCCTCTTATGCATGGGGTTTCGGAAACAAAACCGAGCAAGTTACAATGTGAAGTATCTTGAACCTCACACACAGACATCCCGTGCTTCGGAAAGCACGTCTAATAAACTCTTGCGTAAACTCATTAGTCCCAGTTGTAATTCGTAAATCTTTGACAGTCATTACGGGTGATCAGAAGCCAGGAAGTCTGACAATTACTTTAATCAAAGGGTATTGTGTTGGAAGCTGATGCTAAAATAGTTGAAGAAAGGCAGATGTTTGTTTTTATGAATACTCTATCTAGAGATGTTTGAGAGTTTCATATTATAAAAAGAGATATTGTAAAATTAAATAATAATAATACCAGCCTATAACTGTCCCACTGCAGGGCAAAGGCCTCTTCTCATACAGAGAAGGTACGAGCATTGATCATTACGCTTGCTCAAGGCGGATTGGCAATGGATTGTACAATTACTGAACAATAATTCCTTAAATATCATTTTGAACACACGTGATTCGAGACACAATAGAAAGACAATAGCAGCGCGACAGCATATTTCCCAAATATGTTAGGTGAGCTTTCAGCCTAACCAGAATTACCAGGATAACGGTTTGACGTGACGCGACTGCCTATCAAACCTTCCAGTTACTGGGCGACACGGTACCCCATGATTACCTTTGTCAGATTTTCTGGCACCTAACTACAGTAACAACGACTGTCAAAGTTCTACGAATGACATTTACAACGGCTTTACGAGCTTTCTGAGGCACACGATATCAATGATCCAAGATAAACTTTGGCCTCGATTTGAACCCACATCTTCTTACATGACATTTTATGTTATTTACGAAAGTGAATACGGAATACAAAAGCAAGATGAAATGTATTTATGAAGGAAATTAAGTATATTATATGCTGATTGGAACCTTGTTGTTTTGTAGCCAATACACTTCTTACTAAACCTCCGATGTAATGTCTTTATTGGTCGAATACTCAAACTGTTGCTGCCCTTACTTTATCCCTTTGGATGGAGTAATAAAGACACCAACAGATTTGAGAGCGTCTTAAAATTAAATGACCTTTGAGTATTCGGCCATATGACTGTCAAAAAGGCTGTACCTCATAGCCAGTCCTTAGAAAGTTATTTAATCAGCAATTGTTTCTCAATATCAATCAATATCATATGTTGGACGAAGTGACCAGTGACCTGCTTGCCCAAACTACTAAGAATATTGGATAGATTTCTTTGTGTTTGATATTTGCCTATTTTCCTACAATTCGCTTATACTTAGCCATAGTTGCTACAATAACATCCTTGTACTCTAACTCTGAGCGTCAAATGTCTGCAAATAATGTCAGAAGGTTGAGATGATTCCAAAAGTAATGGGCCACGCAAGCCTCCCGCAAAGTTTAATTTACTCCGAGATAGATCACTCGCGAAACGCAATGATGAGATAAATTTTAAACTGAAGACAAAAGCTATAAAGGGAAATTACTTCGGATGTTATAAGCACTTCATTACACCTAACGTTAGGTTGTGGTACCTTCCTCCGTCTTTAAATAATTTGAACAAAACTTTGGCACTGTTATGAGCTGACAATAATTATGTAGATGCCTCTACCTGTGCTATGCCTAATTGATAATTAAGTCTAACACTGCTATTAGGAAAGGTACTCCCAACTTGCCTTTGTATGACTTTGATTGATTTTGATCAAATTTCTGGAACCCATAGAGATAAAAAAAACATTAGCTACACGATCTGAGAAGTGCACAAATGGTAGGTAGGTACATGCTTTTAGACACAAGCGTCAGCACATCTGATGTGCTGACGCCTGAGTCCTGACCATTGACTGTCAAACTTTTTTCATTCAACCTTGGACCTTATGCTCGAGCTTAAAGTAGTTTGATGTGCTGGTGACTACACAGTGTACCTACATATTTAATATAAAATAAAAATGAAGCATCCGACATCTGTTAGATAGATTTTATTTCAGTGTGTGAAATAAAATCTATAAATAAAAATAAAATCTAAGAGACGGTTTTCAACTGATAAGACTATAGCTACTTCGTTCCAATTCAGTACCTATTTAAAGAGTTAGACATATAACAATCATTAACGCCAATATCACGTCTATAATAAATAATAATAAGCAATTACTTATGTGCTCTATCACACACACAGGTAAGTTAATATCGGTCGATAGAATCGCATTCTTTATTGCTATATCTGTTTTTAGTATTTTTATTATAATCGCTACGAAGTATACACGCTGATACGATAATTTATTATAACACGATAAAAAACAATTGTTAAGGAGTAATCGAGACGCATTATAGCCAAACTCGTGCGATATCATCCACCGATAATAACGCACCTCCATATACACTACATTATCCTGAGTAGAGGTTTTTTATAGTCTCTATAATAAAATCTGCAAACCTGCAAACATCTCAAACAGAATGGGCTCGCCGTAATAGCGGCGTTAAGGCCCCTTTTGGAGTGGCTGGAGAGTTGGAGAGGCACCACGGCGCTCCCACGTATCGCCTGACATAGGTCCTCACAGGACACGGACAGTTCGGGAGGTTCCTGTGTCGGATTCGAGCGGTAGCGACGCCAAAAAACGGCAAACACACAAACAAAACAAACTGCAGCAACGGTCGCCTGGAGGATACGGTGGAGGTATCCCCGCCTGGGCGGACCACCGCCGCGCGCCGTGTCCTTGCAGAGGCGATTGTTGGGGGTGACAGGCATCAGGCCATGATCCAGGGAGAGACTGAATGGAAAGCCGTCGTCTTCTTCTTGCTGGAGAAGGAGGCGGCGGCGCGCGTGTGGCAACGTAATGCCTCATGCCTCACGCCCCGGACGGGAACCCAGGCATTCATTGGAGTCGAGAGTCAACGGAGTGTTTTGTTCTACGCGCGCCTCAAAGAGCAGACAGCACGTGAAGGGGCCGTCTAGGGCCAATGCCTGCCGGAACAATAAAAGCAACCGAAGGGACATGGGTGTTTTTTAGTCGGTTAAAGTCTGACACTCCCTCCTGCCCCGCTGGCGAGAGAAGTCATTTGATGATTTCAAATCCAGAAAAAAAACTCAAACAGAATATTCTATCCCAGATACAAAAAAAAGTTAGTGTTGCTACTGCTAAAATATAATGTAACACATTCATTCAGTTGTCAATTATCTGAATTGTCAGTGTCAAATTGACAAATACAAAATCACATGTGATGTCAGATGTGTTGACTTTGGTTGGTTTTGTTGTTAATTTTCATACTAGAAGAATATAATTAATAGTTTTCCACTATATTTATTTACTGTGACAGTTAGAACTTATTGGTTTATATTGATACACTGATTCTGGAACTATAAACCACCTATCAGCTGCTGTTTTAGCTAATTTTTGAAGAACTATTTTTATAACTTTTGAATCCAATATCCTGAAAAATGAAAATATCAGAGGTAAATTGCGATTTTAGAAATACTTTGAGACTGTTTCCGCTATAAATACTAAGTTATAAAACATTAATGAACAAAATACCACATGATACCATAACCTCTAATACAAAACAAATACTTTTTTAATTTAATTTAAAACCTATGTTTATAAACAGTAGTAGTTAATTGGCAAAGGCTTGTCCTCTATTCTACTGCCTCTTAAAATCCTGTGAATATTTTAATAACATTTTCTTTTATAAATTACAGCTTCCCGGTGATGAAGATTCTGGGCCAACTTTCAGAACCTATGTATTTCAAAATGAAAGTCACACATTAGGAAATGCCTTGATATGTATTATTAACAGATAGTAAGTACTTAACTACTATACTTATTTTTTTTTTTTCATATTCTTCTGTATAAATATCCACTTAGAGCATTTTTTCATAACCTATCCGTGGGTTTGGTTACTAGAAATTGAATTCCAACACATAATGTATGGCTCTTATGTTTAAAATGAATCAGACGACCCACTGACCACATTTTTGTGTAACCTGTTCCACCATCAAATAGGTTATAGAACACTCTCATTGATATGATTTGGATAAAGCTAAGGCATAAACCTGAATGTATTATAAACTTCTGTTTTGACATTGTCCTCAGTGAAGATGTAGAGTTCTGCGGCTACACAGTACCACATCCAGCTGAATCAAAAATGCACTTTAGGATACAATCAAAAGAAACACCAGCTCTAGAAATACTTAAAAGAGGTTTGAAAGACTTAGAAAAAGTATGTGATCACACTATAGATTTATTTGAGAAAGAAGTAAAAGATTTTAGTAAAATGTAATTATTGTTTTTTTACTCCCTATTCCTCAAAAATGTATGGATGAACCACACACCCTCATATTTCTAGCCAAGCTTATGAAATAAACTCACGAAGTGGCTCTGATCTAATCTATCATAACTAATTGGGAGTAATTGTATTGTGCCTAGCGAAGAATGGAAGATGGCTGTAGCACTGGGTGGGTGAAACGGTAGTCAAAAATTAACTTAAATTTTTTTGAGGCAGACCCAGTGTTTAGTGTAGGTACTCTAATAAGTAACATGAAGGAAAGAAGGCATGACATTCTCACCTTTCTTCAAAAACATTTCAGAGTAGTTTTCAAAACATTGAAAACTAATAATAAAGTTTAAAAACAACATTCATATACCTTGGGACAATTTACATGGCCATTTGATGTCAACATGTGCATCTGGATTGAGAGCCCAAATTTTAAATATTCCCAAAATAAAATAAGATTTACAAGGCTTTTAGTTAAAATTTAGTAAAACTTAGGGCAATATGCCATGAATTTCTTAAACGTGAAATAAAGCTGTTATGATGAAATAACTAGGGCTCTCAATCCAGACGCTTGCATAAAGTGGCATAGCCTGAATCTCAGAAAGTACTACCTCCGGGCTCATTATTTTTATTTAAGGAATTAGTTAAAAATTTCTTACAACTTTTAAGAAATTCCCAAATATGTAGAATACTATATTACAGACTTATAGCGGTATATCTAGGGCCCTCAGTTCATAAATGTTTGTACTGAGGAATCATCAAACTAATGAGTTTATTCAAAGAAATACTTAAATGCGACCGTTATATATTTAACTTAGACGCGTCTGTAAATTAGTAAAAAAGAAATAATGACCAAAAAAGTTAATAGTTAAACTGTAAATAAAAATTGAATTTTCCTAAAACGTCTGAACTGAGGGCCCAATATTTTTGGCAGTATTGACTAGGATAAGCCTTCTACACTATCTCACGTAAGGGTGAGTATTTTAACTAATGCTTAATTAAAATCTAGCAAAGCGTCCATTACTCTAAATTTCATACTTTTAGAGATAATTGAATAATATTTTTTTTATAGGAGAAAATTCTGTAGGGTGACCATAATGTTCCATGTAAGTATAAACAAGTGTTCGACATGTTCTTGTAGTATCTTGTAATGCGCAGATAGAGAATTATAATTATATACGACTAGTTTTGCTGTGCCAGCACCTACATATCGTGAAACAATAAAATAAAAAACGTATCAATAACCAATGAAATATTAGACGTAGGTAATTGAATTAACAAAAATATTAGTAATTAATATATTTAACAATATTAGCTTCAATAGGCTTTATATACCTATAATGAAACAAAGCAATAGGCCAGTAGCATGTAATATGTTATGTAGTATGGACTATCTGTAGGTACAATCGACAAAATGGAATCATGACCCACCATAAGCTTATAATCCTACAGACATTCAAATCCAATTAGGTCGACAATCGCGAAAACATGTATTAAAAATGTTACACGTCTAGTCTTATTATTTTGACAGCTTCAAACGATTTATCGTCGAAATGGGTCATGATTCAATTTTGTCGATAGTACCATCAGAGAAACCGTAATCAACAAACAAATTTTAATGATGTTAAACTTACCTATTTTGTACCTAAACTAAAACTACACGTAATTTATAACTAGTCTGTGATGCTTATGATTAAAAGTAAATTTACTTAGGTAAACAACACAAATAATTAACTAAATAACACATGATCATAATAACAATACGAAAAAAGGCGATAGCCCTACCAGAATCTTTATTCTTCAAAATAAGAATCAGCCAAAACAAAACCAAAAAAAAAAAATTGAAAAATCAAAAATATTAAAATCATTAAAATTTCAAATCTTGTAGAAAGTAGTTTGTTCTTCAATCCATTTAAATTTCAATTGGATACATCAATCGGTGTTCAAGAAAACCTTAATTATATCTTATGGCCCTGGTAACATATCTCCTGTAATCGCTTCCGACAGTTCAAGCAACAACTATTCGTTTAATAAAACAGCTTGTGTGAGGGTACATGCTGATTAGTCTCAAAAAATAACAAAACTATATCTACCCTACAGAATTTTCTCCTATAAAATAATATTATTTCATTATCTCTAAAAGTACGAAATTTAGAGTAATGGACGCTTTGCTAGATTTTAATTAAGAATTAGTTAAAATACTTATCCTTATGTGAGATAGTGTAGAAGGCTTATCCTAGTCAATACTGCCAAAAATATTGGGCCCTCAGTTCAGACGTTTTAGGAAAATTCAATTTCCATTTACAGTGTAACTATTAACTTTTTTGTCATTATTTCTTTTTTACTAATTTACAGACGCGTTTAAGTAAAATATATAACGGTCGCATTTAAGTATTTCTTTGAATAAATCCATTAGTTTGATGATTCCTCAGTACAAACATTTATGAACTGAGGGCCCTAGATATACCGCTATAACTCTGTAATATAGTATTCTACATATTTGGGAATTTCCTAAAAGTTGTAAGAAATTCTTAACTAAATCCTTAAATAACAATTATGAGCCCAGAGGCAGTAATTTCTGAGATTCAGGCTATGCCACTTTATGCAGGCGTCTGGATTGAGAGCCCTAGTTATTTCATCATAAAAGCTTTATTTCACGTTTAAGAAATTCATGGCATATTGCCCTAAGTTTTACTAAATTTTAACTAAATGCCCTGTAAATCTTATTTTCTTTTGAGAAGATTTAAAATTTGGGCTCTCAATCCAGATGCACATGATGTCAACTAGGCTGGACTAGGCTAAAAGCCTGTACCTGACAAGTGATATACATACATAATCTATTAATACACACATACAAAGGTCAACATTATGTTGTGATGGCTCAGTGGATAAAGCGCCTGCCTCTCGTGTAAGAGGTTGTGGGTTCGAATCCGGGCATGTACCAATGTGACTTTTTCAATTCCTCACCTCCCAATTCCCATGGTACATATTTTTTTTCTCATATTCATGATCACCTACTTGCAATGAGTCAAGTAGAAATAGTGAGCTCCTCTCACTAAAGTTGCTTTAAAGGTGAATGCTCCTGGAGAATGCATTTTAAATTCTCTACATGTGCATAGTAATGCTGAATTCTTAGTAAGGTAAAAAATAAAATAGCACAAATAAGATGGTAGAGTCACATTTATTTCAGTTTAACACAACTTTCTTTAGGCTTTGAACTCCGAGTAAGGAGACTTGGTAAGTGGGATGTCTCTCCACAAGTCTGGAGTAAGGTAGGCATAGGTCTTGGCAATGGCCGCATAAGTGGCTTTAGCAAAGTTTCCAAGTGTGCCAGTAGAACCACGAGCTGAAGTGTAGCAGTCCTGGACTCCAGCCATCTGAAGCAGCTTCTTGGGGACTGGGGCCGACACAATACCAGTACCACGAGGAGCAGGGATCAACCTCACAGTAACGGAACCACACTTGCCAGTGACCTGAAAATAAACAATGGAAGCATTTAATAAAACCTAAGCAGACAATATATAACAATATATACAAAATTAACAATATATACAATTTAAATCAGACGCGTTAACAAACTTCATTGGAAAACCTCAGGGGATACCACGAATGAAATGATTATCAGTATCATCATGAAAAATAAGTATTATGAAGTGTTGTAGGTTGAAAGCAGGTAAAGAACTATAAATTACCTTGCAGGGGACTGTGTGAGGCTTGCCGATCTTGTTACCCCAGTAACCTCTACGGACTGGCAGGACAGACAGCTTGGCAAGGATGATGGCACCACGGATGGCGGTGGCGACTTCCTTGCTGCACTTCACGCCCAGACCGATATGTCCGTTGTTGTCTCCGATAGCCACGAAAGCCTTGAAGCGCGTACGCTGACCGGCACGAGTCTGCTTCTGTACGGGCATGATCTTGAGGACCTCATCGTTGAGAGACGGGCCGAGGAAGAAGTCGATGATCTCGAACTCTTTGATGGGCAGAGAGAACAAGTAAATGCTTTCGAGTTTGTCAATCTTCCCCTCGCGTACGAGACGGCCGAGTTTGGTTACAGGCACCCATTCCTTCTGATCTTCCTTGCCGCGTCCACGGCCGCGACCACGACCGCGTCCGCGACCACGAGGACCCCCACGGCCTCTATCGCCACCACGAGACCCAAAGCCGCCGCGAAAACCGCCACGTCCACCGGCTGGAGCAGCGTCCGCCATTCTGTAATGATAAGGTTACATTTTAGTCGCGTGGTATTTATTTACACGAAATAAGTGTTTGTTATATGAAAATCAGACGCGTTAAGGCCATCACCGTGTAAACACTATGGTAGATACCACGAATGAATTAAGGTTAAGCTCTCATCATGGAAATTGAAAATGTAAAACCAACCACGTGGTGACAGAGGTGATACGGTACTTATTCTAAACACTAAGTACACAATATAACATAATGTAACTGAATTAATTTCAGAATATTAACTACATTTTCATAATCAAAACAAACTGTAACTGAATTTTAACAAATAAAATTAAAACTTACGTTGAACCGTGAGCGCAGTGAGACAGTCAAACACAAAATGGCCGAAAAATTGGAGTGTTTGACTTTTATGTTTCGAGCAGCGGTTGTTGACTATGGTTATTCGTTTTTTTATTTGACGCTCGGTGTTTTTGCTTAGTAATATAATGCCCGTTATACACAGCAACAGTTGAAGTACTGTGTTATTCATTATGTTCATAAAGCTGGTAAATTGTTTGTTTCAATGGTTCCAAAGCTTAGATAGGCCTTTATGGTTAAGATCACAATAATTATGATTAATTTACGTACAATTATTGTACTTAAAAAGATCAGTATGTATTGCTCAGTCATAGTACTATGAAACAACAACCACTCCTTCGTCTTCCTTTTAAGTTATTCGAAATCAATCTAGCAACAACCGGTTGTGTGCGAAAAATAAACAACCGCCTTCAAAAACTAAAAATAAAAAAATAACTTCAAATTCTGGAGCCAGTGGCTCCAATTCTGTTTGTTGTTTTGCATTGCCACCACTTCCCAATTTTGAGTTATTTTTTGGGTGGAACTACCTAAACAGGGTGTCCCATGTCCCATGGTTAAGCCACATGGAGGGGAAGTACCTTAAATATTGTAGATAGAACATTTTACTGAAAGGAGACATTATTTGAATTTTAGAAACGTTTTAAACTGTACTCATAGATATTTAAATAAATACATAGTTAAACCGGGACTCGAACCTGTTACTCGAAAAAAATAATTAGCCTGTAGTTTTATCATACCGATCGAGTCTTCATCATGATTATTTTTTGCTAAATAACATAGTGTCAAAAATAAAAGAAGGACCATGAATTTAAAAAAACGAGAATAAATAATCACCTGTAGTTTTATCATAACTACATGATGATTATTTTTTCTCGTGGAACAAGTTCGATTCCCGGCCCAACCATTTAATTATTTAAATATCTATCAATGCAGTTTAAATTGTTTTTAAAATTCAAATAATGTCTTCTCTTAGTAAAATGTTCTATCTGCAATTTTTAAGGTACTTCCCCTCAATGTGGCATAGCTAAGGGACACTCTGTATAATAAAAGTATTCTGTGGGTGGAACATAAAAAACATCACCCATCGAATTGAGAACCTCCTCCTATTTTAAGTCAGTTAAATAAGGTGGAAAAATGGTTGCCTGTAAAGTCGGTTTTACGGGCGAAGATTTTACGTGACAACGTCTTTTACCGATCATAGTTGAGTGGGAGAGAGACGCAAGGCATTCGGCGGGCCTCTCTCTCGTTCGGTGACTCATCGTAACGTTACCGAGCGTTACACTTTTTCATAAGTGACTCCCAGCCGCAACCTAATTTAAGACGTTGTCACGTCAAAAAAAGGAAAACTTTAGAGTTTTCCTTTTTGACGTGACAACGTCTTAAAAATTGGTTTGCCGGGTGACACTTCAAGAAACTGCGTTACGCTCCGCTCACGTTATGCGCTCACAATGAGAGCGAGTGAGAGGCACGCGTCCCTTCCACTCGGGCATGGTTAGCCCGCCTAAGAGCGAGAGAGACAGACATAAAAAGTGAAAGGCACGCGGATTTCATCCTTCTTCTTACTATACGAATGAATATTCACATTAAAATTATTTTACCACTCAAAGTCGTTGTCACGTAAAACTTTCGCCCGTATACCGACTTTACAGGCAACCAATTTTTTTTTTATCCTATGTCATAGAGGTTGCAAAGAGGTATATTTTCCCACCTTGCAAAAATTGATTTATCACTGTAGTAATATGGTTAATTTTATTTTAAAAATAAGTTATAAATCATTAACATTTCATTGTTACAACATCAAACGTATCTCGGGTTTTATCTTGTACAACGAATGGAAATTCTGGGATTCCATGGCATGCAGCTCCAAATTGGCCAGTTTTTGTTACAGCTATTACAGCGCCCACGAAGTCCGGGTAATGTGCTGCAATTCTTTTGACGGCCACTGACGCAGCATCCGCAGGGGAAGCTCCTCGACGCATTTCTTCAACCGCCAAAAAGCTAAAAAAAAACAAATTAACTTAGTACTTACGGAAGATGAAAATTAATCATTATATCTGGAGAATATTTTAAGCTATTGCATAGCTTCTATCGCGGGCCTTGAGCGTGGAGACCGAATCCAGAAATTCCGTAACGAAATTTTATAACACACTCCCACAGGCACAGCGGTGATCAATACTTTTTAGTTTTGCCATCTATCGATGAATAGCAGAACTATTAATGACTTTTTGAAATATCACGCTTGGGTGTGGTTTCATGGTTCTTTAGGGTGCTAAGGTCAATAATGAGGTTGATTTGAGAATCCGAGATGGTGGCCGTGACCTTTCTCTCAATATGCGTCATGGGTGTGGTTCCATGGTTCTTTGCGGTGCTAAGGTCAAGAATGAGGTCGATTTGGGATTCCAAGATGGCGGCAGTGACCTTTTCCACAATATGCATCATGGGCGTAGTTTTTATGGTTTTTAAGGGTGCTAAGGTAAAAAATGAGGTCGATTTGAGATTCCAAAATGGCGGTTGTGACTTTTCTCTCAATATACGACATGGGTGTGGTTTCATGGTTCTTTGGGGTGCTAAGCTCAAGAATGAGGTCGATTTGGGATTACAAGATGGCGGCCTTGAAGTTTTCCACAATATGCATCATGGGTGTCGTTTTCAAGGTTTTTTGGGATGCAAAAGTAAAAAATGAGGTCGATTTGAGAATCCAAGATGGCGGTCGTCACCTTTCTTACTGATGAGGTGGTTTTAAAGGGCCTGTTGGTCTAGTAAAAAATAAATAAAAATAATTATAATAATAATTATAATTGCACAAGTTGATAAAAATGTTATGCAATAGTTTTACCGCGGCAGTCTCCGAGTGCCACACGTCTTTTTTTGAATAAAATCAAATATTAATCATTCTATTCAATATCATTGAAGGCCGGTCCTAACTGAGTTGAAATCGTCTGAGAGTGAGATAAATTCATTATTTTATGACTCAACTTTACAGCATCAAGGGCTGGTTAAAATATTATTGTCAACTGCTCAGACTTCGTCACTGGCCACTTGTAAGGCGCGTTGTTCTTCTATAAAATAGTCGTTTACTTTGGTAAATCTAGAAGGCGACCCCAACACAGCTTGGAAAAGGCTAGGTTGGGGATGACGTTTACCTTGGTAAAAATCGAAGCATGATGTCGCCATCGCCGGTAGCAGCAGCACCTCCTACTTCATTGTCTGCATAAGCACCAGCCCCGGGAATAGGCGAGTCACCAACTCGACTGTGTTAATGCAATTAATGAATTAAATCATCTCGATAGTGCACCATCGATATAACAGTAATGTGAAAATTCGCTTCTTTTTTTCGAGTTTCTGCTCGAAATTCGAAAATTACACAACTTGATCTCGCAGAATAAGGCCAAAATAAGGCTTAGAGAGAGTTGCAACTCAAATTAAATAGACCTAAGGACAACTCGAGTTAAATAGAGCCGAGGGCAAGTCGAGTTATATAGAGGTACGAGCAGCTCAAGTAAATTCAAGCAGAGGGCAACTTAAACTGAGGGCAACTCAAGTTAACTTGAGCTGAGGGGATTCGATCGAATTTTATAGAGCTGATGATTACATCTCTAAATACAGAAGAGGGCAAATGGCGTTAAATCAAGCTAAGGGCAACTCGAGTTAATTCTCGTCTGATCTCTATTCAACATCAATTCGTATATTACCTACCCAGGTATTTTGTATTTAGCGCCATTGGTAGAAGTACCGGCTGCTACATCGCCGTTGCTATCCACAGCTACCATTCCAATAGTATCATGATTATATCTATCCACTATCATCTTTACTTCAGGACGTCTATTTATATCAATGCTCTTCTGATGTTTTGATGCCGAATGATAAGGACCACAATATTTGCTGGGATCTGGCGTGACACCCTGTGATAAGATAAGTAAGCTGTTGTTATGTGGATCTAAATATTTAGATAAAGGTACTTGAAAATCAATAAATGATGGACAAGGTCATTTTTCATTGTGTAGACTAAAATAAACTAAAGATATTTGCTGCACTGCTGATGGGTCTGTTTACAAATATAAACTAACATACACAAAAAGCCAGGCCCAGAACAACATATAGGCTGCGTATCTAGGGTGAGCGGGTGGGGGTGAGGGTAGGGCACGTGCCCTAAGTGCTTTCGAAAAGGGGCGCGCAAAACCTTAAATTTGAAAATCAAATCACTTGCATAATTTATTATCAAATTTATATCAAACAATCGCCTTCGCAATTTCCCAAGTATAAATCAACTTTATAATGACATGACCAGAAAACAAATGTTTCAGTAACTGAATATCTGTATCCATACTAATATTATAAATGGGAAAGTGTGTCTGTCTTGCTGTCTGTCTGTATGTTTGTCTTTCTTTCACGGCAAAACGAAGCGACGAATTGGCGTGATTTTTTAAGTGGTGATAGTTGAAGGGATGGAGAGTAACATAGGCTACTTTTTGTCTCTTTCTAACGCAAGCGAAGCCGCGGGCAAAAGCTAGTGCATTTATAAATCGCTATAATGCTTATAATACCTTACCATCCAAAAATTAGGCTGGCAGTGGTTCTGATTGTGCCACTTCAACCACATTTCTTTAGATTCAGAAGTAGAAAGGGATTCTTCATGAAAACCCATATGAACAGCAAACTGTGTTGCCAGTTCACCAGCTAGGAATGAATGTTTTGTGTGCTCTAGAACATGGCGCGCGACTGATATTGCACTTTTTACCCTGCGGAGAGCACCTACAGCACCCACATTCATTGTTTTTCTGAAAAGAAAATGGAAAAATTTGGTGTAGTGAAAAAAAGGTGTACAGTACAGTAGCAAAATTTTGCATGTTAATGTTTCAAGGAAACATTAAATAATATATATTTATATAGAATATCTATTATAAATCCTACTGACCCTCTACTAGCAGTTACCAGTGAAACCGTAAGCTGAATACTAGGAGTCCAAAATGAAATTTAACTAGAAGTATTATAAGTATATAAATCTATTCTCAATCTGCTAAAGAGTGGAATGAAGATTTAGCTGTAAATTTTTTGCAATATGGAAAATTACCCATCCATAATAAGAGCATCCAATGTTGTCTCACTGTTCTCATCAGGGCTTCCACCGTATCCCACAGTTCTATCACATTGCTGAACTTCACACACCGTAGCACCCTGTTCTACGGCATCCAATGCTATTCCTCCTTCTTTAAGAACCTCCCAAGCTAAAACAAATTTAAACATTCTCTATGGGATTTGCTTTGATGTCTTGCACTAAATGAGTTTTAGAACAATTTTTACAGGAAAAAAATAACAGAAAACTAGAATTTATTTTACCTGTTATTTAAAACTCCGTAACATAGTTTGTTGGTGCAGATGTAAAAATATTGCTTAATTAAATCTTCATGAAAGAGAATAATATTTAAGTATTATAAAATGACTGGCAGACTTATTGGGAGATATATAAATGCACAACTCAAATTGCTGGTCCTAGAGACATGAAACTTGGAGGGGGTATTCTTTGTGAGAGTTCACTACCACTAAGAAAGGTTTTTTTAATTCAGCCCCTAGAGGGGTAAGATAGGGCATAGAAGTTCCGATATTCACGCGGGTGAAACCACGGACGAAAGCTAGTACAAAATAAAAAGAAAGTTAAATAAAGTTTAAAGTTTATGTAGGTTTATATAATATTTCATTTACAGAACAATGAAGTAATATACTAACTTTTAATTACCTAGGTAGATACATAAGCTGGATTACAATGGACTTGTTTCTTTTATTTTTAAATGAAATATAATAATTTTAAATCACAAATATTAAGTACTTATTTACCTTTTACTGTAGAATTTGTAAACCCCCATGTCGTTATTACTATAGGAATATTCGGTTCGCAAACAGCTAAATAATAGTTAAAACTCGAATATAACAGTATAATTAATAACATAGACATTTTAATAGTTATTATTTAGTTCAAAGCAATCATCAGCATTGAAACAATAGGGTTTTTTAAAATTAACAACTGCGATCGATACCGCAACTTCAGTGTTATCAGTAATTGATGTTGATACTTTTGTCAAACTGACAGTTGGGTTGGCAGTTCTATGATACGAAGCTTGAATGTAGCTGTAAAGCATCTATATAGATAGAACTCGTCATTCATTTTTTTTACGTCACGTAGTTCAATTGGTCAAAGGTGACATAAACAAATATGATCATTAACCAATAGCCCACTGTATTGATAAAGTACTTACTCCTGATTGGACAATTGTGTCTGTTCCAAAGATAGTTTATGATCTATACCCGATACTACTCTTTGCCCCGCCCGTGCCCGATACTTCACTTCTGTCAGTCAGTGAGTAAAGTGACGGTTTCGTTTCCTTGTTTTTAAGAAATATTTTATAAAATTTTCGCAAACATCGCTCATTATTTAATATAAGTTTATATAAACCATGAACTCCGATTTTTTCAAGGACTTGCCAAAAGTTGTAAGTATTTCGCATAGTTTTTTTAAGTATTTTGTATTGTTTACAATGCATTTATTGTGTTATTCAAGGATTGTTTTTATGGTAAAAATATAAAATTTTGCATTTCAGGAGCTGCATGCTCATTTAAACGGTTCTTTGAGCTCGGCTACGCTACTAGAACTTAAAAGATATCATGCTGATGCTGGCTTGGAAGACAAAACAAATGCTTTTTTTGATGAATTTCAAATCGGCGCCGGCGATTCGAGGAATATGTCGGAGTAAGTGTAAAATTATTATTTTTTCTGTAATAAACATTTTTAACAATACAATAACATAAATAATAACAAAACAAAAATAAACAAAAAAATATGTAACAAAAAATATATTATTTAATACTTATTTAGTAATAATTATACAATTAATAATTATCAATTACTCATTATTATATGCTGGCCCATAATACCACTTTTATACCTCAGTTGCCTCTGCTCTGCTCTGCTCCACATATTCAAATTGTAGTCTTGATAAATTATCCTCTCAATATTGTGTTAGCTCTTTGCATCTGAGTTATAACGACTTTTGTACAGTCGGATTTCCCGGTTTCAAATTACAATATTTATAATATAATCTTTTGGTCTAAATATACAGCATGAGTCACCCATTAACTATGTTGTTCACAAAGATACCTAATTTAAATAAACAGCTACCTATGTGTTCATTGTTACTCATATATAGCAATAATTAATTCAGATAAAGCTGTTTTCATGCAAAAATCATATTGCATTGTTTATTTTATATTAATGTGTAAACCAAAAACTGAGGACCCATTTGGAGAATGTTGCCTAATTAAAGTTTAACAGTAGAAGAAAGAAGTGCAGAAAACTAAAATAAAACAAATAAGAGATAAGCTTTTAGTTTGCTAGGACTTGAGGACATCTCATTCCTCCAAAATATTTTTTTATGATTATCTATCTGATTTATTTAAGAGATTGTATAAAAAACCTTTATATTTATATTAGAAAGGTTTGAAATAATGTGAAGAATATATTTTGCTGGGCTCAATAGGACATTAGGAAGAATAGGGACAAACATTAAAAGTGGAATTGTATTAAGATAAAATAAAGATATACAAAGCAAAATATATATTGATTTAATAATTTTTACAATTTTACAGATGTTTCCAAGTGTTCAGTATTGCACACTCCTTGACGAATACTCCGGAAGCATTGGCCCAAGCTACCAGTCTGACTCTTCAAGAGTTTCAAGATGACGGCTGCTGTTACTTGGAACTCAGAAGTACACCTAGAGACACTCCATATATGAATAAACTGCAGTATATTGAAACTATTGTTCAGGCTATTCAGTGAGTAAAATCAGGATTTACTTTTCAATCGTTTATAATTAACAGATAATATTTGTATGTCTTGAGCACACGGTGAAGGTGTGCCGCGCATGGGCGCACCATCGACGTGTCCTCGTAGAGGCGATCGGCGGCGCGGCGGCGGTGACCTCTCGCGCCCGGCGCTGGTTCAGGCCATGCTTCGGGGCGAGACGGAATGGGATGCCGCCGCCTCCTTCTGCGAAGCAGTTATGCTAGTGAAGGAAGCAGCGGCGCGCGAGAGGCAACGACGAGCCTCTCGCCCCGGACTAAGACCCAGGCGAAGACGTCGAGAGTCGCAAGACGACTACCGGCCACCGTAGGCGCGGTTCTGCGGACGGCGAGCGATGGGTAGCTCGCCGCCCGGCTAGGACCAGGACCGCGTCGACGGCGCGTTAGTGTTCCACGCGCGCCTCAAAGAGAAGGAGTCAGCACAGGAAGGGGCCCAACAGGGCCAACGCCTGCCGGGGTTGCGGAATGTTTATAATAGTTACCGTGACCCTGGAACATAAAGGGCAATCGAAGGAACACGAGTGGGTTTTAGTCAGTAAGAGTCTGACACGCCCTCCCGCCGCACCCAGGACGGGAGCAGTCATTGGATGATTTCCCACTCAACAAAAAAAAATATTTGTATGTCAAGAAATTATAAGAATAATAATTTCTTGACATAAATACATTATTGTTTATTGTCAGTCAAGTCCCATGTCTGCGGATGCGATGTAAAAAAAATTAATAAAACCTTTGTGCAATTATTATTAGTTATACAAAATTTCCTCCGATCCCAAGACGTTGTCGTAGGGCTAACCTAAACCTAAGCACATATTATTATTTAAAAACCAATCTGATATCCAATCCTTATACCTATCTATACAAACAAAAACAATTCGCACACTTTCTTACTTATTCACATACACTCATCCACACTCACAACACAACACGCACTCACGAACTCACACTCAAATCCTACTCATACAAATCACTCACCCTAGTGCGCTCCTTTTTGTACTTTCCTTTTCTTGTTTATATTGCATAACTTTGTATAATGATTGTTAAGCGGAAGGGCGGAGAAACCTAACACAAGCATCTTCTTGCTTAAAAGGTGTTCTCCAAACTTATTATGTAAAAGCAATGTGAAAACGCAATAAACATTTTTATTTATTATTATTATTTTATTTATTTTAATTGAATGCACATATCGGCGACAGTTTTCTGGGATGTACCTAATTTTGCTAGCTTTTTCATCAATTATGTTTTAAATATTTATTAAAGGACAATCCTCATTTTCCTTTTTAATAATCCAGTTGCACTATTTTCAGTGACAATCAATGTCAAAGAAAATTATAAATAGGAGCATGTTTGACTGAGATCACATTCCATGGTCTATCTAAGATTAGCCCCATAATTTTGTTTGCAGAAAATCATCCCTACACCTCACAATGATGTCTCGCCTAATAGTTTCTATCAATAGAAAATCGCCAGTTAAAGAGGCAGAAGAAATAGCCGAACTGGCTATAGCAAGCTACAAAAAATATCCAGATGTGGTTGTCGGTATTGAATTAAGTGGGGACCCAACGGCAGGCAGATTTAAGTCTTTTGAACCAGCACTGCTGCAGGCAAGGGCAGCAGGTCTGAAAGTAAGTACTATGTTTTTTAAAATAAATTTTTAACGTCTTATTTCAAAGTAGGTAGCTCACGCGTACGCATTCCTGTCGAACAGAACCAACATGCAATGCCATATTGATTTTTGTGCGAGTTTTGTTGCCATCGTGATTCAAAGATGGCGTTATAATAAAAAATCAATAAGCATCAAAAAATTTTTGTCTAGAAATGAGTAAATTTTACAAGCTGACTTTAAAACTTCTGTAATTTTTCCAGGTTTCACTTCATTGTGGAGAGGTTTGCAACCCTGAAGAAGTAATGGAAATGTTAAAATTCAAACCAGATAGGATTGGACATGGAACTTGCATTCATCCTAAATATGGTGGAACTGAAGAAACATGGTCAACTCTTTGTAAACTGAAAATACCTGTTGGTAAGTGTTTCCTATTTCTTGAAAATAATTGAACTAAGCAAAACGTGCATGTTGATGCTTTCATGATCCCTGACGAATTTAAGTCTTTAAATGGTTTATTTGCCAAAAATCATATTAATTTCACTCTTTTTTTCCAGAGGTGTGCCTTACAAGCAATGTCAAATCCAGATCAACGCCAGATTATGATTCTCACCACTTCAAACTTCTTTATGACTCAGAAATACCTGTTATAATATGTGTAAGTAAATACCTGAGAAGTGGAAATTAAAAATTACGAAAACCTCCGTCCTCGAGTTCGTAATAAAAGATTCAAACAGAATCAGAGAGCCTTCGAAACGGCTGAACTGAATTTCATAGAACCATCGCTAGATGACCTTCGTTTATATAAAAAAAGTCTCATCCAAATCGGTTCCCGTTTAAGAGCTAGAGAATATCCATACCTACTAATATTATAAATGCGAAAGTAACTCTGTCTGTCTCACGCCTAAACCATTGAACCGATTTGAATGAAATTTGGTACAGATATAGCCCGGGACCCGAAAAAGGACATAGGATAGTTTTCATCCCGGAAATCCCCCGGGAACGGGAACTATTATTTCACGCGAACGAAGTCGCGGGCAAAAGCTAATTTTCTATATATAACGATTTGAAGTACTTAGTTTTCTTTCAGGGGCCCATTAAAACTTTCCCCTGTAATATGATAGTGAATCCCTCATATTTTTTTCAAACTCATGAATTTATAAATAAAAAAAAAACTTTATTTATTTTTACAGACGGACGATAAAGGAGTGTTTGCAACGTCGTTATCACGGGAATACCAAATTTGTGTCAACACATTTTCTCTAACTTCATCTCAAACTGCAAGATTAGCGCTGAACGCTTGCCAATTTGTATTTGCTGATAATGCTCGTAAAGCGCTCAACGATAAACTACTGAATTTTATTGGAAAACATTCCTTGTAAATTATTGTTAAAATACAAAAATATTTTATGCTCTTGTTGGATGTTAATTTGAATAATGTTGATATCACTGCAGACCCACCGTACCCCTGGCCGTACCCCTGGTGGTACGGTGGGTTTTTTAAAGTTAAACGATACCACTGTACGAAGTGAACGTAGTGCTGTGCTGATGAAGATACTAGACGGACAGAAAATGATAAACTGTTATCTCGTATGACTCATTCATTAGTTAGGTAGGTACATAATTGATGCGGCAATAATGCATGTTGCATGTGCGCAATTCCAACTCTTTAGTTAAACCGTACATAATACATTTTAACAACAAGAATACTGTTACATTGATGCGATTACTCAAAGTATAGGAGCATATCCATACATTGGAGATGATTCCAAAAAAGAGAAGAAAGGATCAAATCATCAATGATGACTTCATCAGAGACGTACAGTTACAATTTATAAATAAAGAAATTTCAATTGGGCACGCATTAGAAAAATTGCGTACATAACTAATTATTAAATTGTATGTGTATTTTATATTCCTAGCACGACGGGCTGTACTGGGGCGGCCGTTGCAGGTGCAGAAAACCTCAACGGCGCAAATATAATAACCTTATTGGGAGTTATATGTTTGAGCCGTTGAAACACTAAGCCCATGGGGTCCGAGTGCTCATTGAGAATTTCGTGACAGAAAGAGGTTGGCCGACACTTCCCGTGACCAGAGGGCTGGTCAATTCTTAGGTCACAGAATCAGCATTGCCATTCAACGTGGCAACACAGCCAGTCTTATGAGCAGTTGAGCACTTTTTCCGCTGACAGCAACGCGGATGAATTTTTTGATGCCCAATGATCTTTGTATACCTACTTATTTATCTATACATATAATAAAATCGTAGGAAAGTCAAAACTGTACATTGAATATTTTTTAAAAAGAATACTTGGGGCGTGATCTACAATCGATACCGAAGCCAAAAATATAGTTTTTAGAATTTTTGTCTGTTTGTCTGTTTGTCTGTTTGTCTGTATGTATGTCCGGGATAAACTCAAAAAGTACTGCATGGATTTAGTTCAAATTTTGCAAGGATATTACTAAGAGGTCGGGTCAAAACATAGGCTACAAATTTTCACGCTATCACCTACGGGGGAGGAGCTGGAGCCTTCACGCTGACGACGTCGCGGGCATCAGCTATCTTCGGAATTACTCAACGGATTTCAATGATTTTTTTTTATTGTGTAGGTATTAAGTCTGGGCGTCATATAGGCTATAACTTATCCTGGAAACTTGAACTTCTGGTGCAGGACCGCAACAGACCAGCTAAACTATAAGAGATACAAAAAATTTATTATAGCAAAAATTGCTTCACGTGATAAGCAGTTTCTGTTGAAAGAATAAATATGAAGATCTGGAACAACTGAGGTGGAACTCCATGAGCCCAGCTAAACTATAACATATATAAGTATGACGTCTTAGCAGGAGTTGTTCAGCTTGATAAGCACTTTCTGTTGACGTATACAAATTGAAGATCTGGAACACCTGTTGTGGACTTCCATGAACCCAGCTACGTACACTATACCGAACATATATAAGAATGACGTCTTAGCAAGAGTTGTTCAGCCTGATGAGCACTCTCTGTTGATGCATAATATTGAAGACCTAGAACCAACACCTAATGTGGAACTTCAAGCACCCAACTACACCATAACACATTAAATAAGAATGACGTCTTAGCAAAGTTGTTCTGTCTGACAGGCATTTTCTGGTTTATAAGATCGAAGGTTAGAAAGATCTGATGTGGCAATCAAAGCTATCACTGATTACAATGCATAAAATAACTTAAACTGGGAGCTTCATTTTCTACACATTTTCCGGGAGCAGCCTTTATCGAGTGGAGGTACCACTCGATGAAGGCGGAGAAACATGCATACAAACAGGTCGAACAGAGAACCTACTTTTTTTTAAGTCGGTTAAATCCATTAGTGTTATATTCCCCAGAGTGTAACGAACACTTTACTAAAAATCGCATCAAAATCGGCTCAGCCAAACACCCATACAAACAGGTCTATCAGAGAACCTACTTTTTTTAAAGTCGGTTCAATGATGATGATCATTTCTTCATCAATTTCATGTTTTTAGTACTGAATAAACATTGACTGTTCATACTTTTGTTCGGTATTTATCTGTGTGATTATTGCTTTGTAAGTAATATAAATGTTGGGGTTGCGGAATGTTTATAATAGTTACCGTGACCCTGGAACATAAAGGGCAATCGAAGAAACATGAGTGGGTTTTAGTCAGTAAAAGTCTGACACGCCCTCCCGCCGCACCCAGGACGGGAGCAGTCATTTGATGATTTCCCACTCACCAAAAAAAAAAAAGTAATATAAATGTTCATGTCGTTGTACACCTAATTATGATGATGATGATGATGACAGTCCCAGTCGCATGCGTCATCTGTTTGCCGTCACTTTTTACGAGCTTTGAGGCGTGCTTCTGAAGGTGAAATCGAAGCAACTGATAAACGCATGCTGAACACCTGTCTCAGTTCACTTCAAGATGTGGTCATTTTAATCGGCGGTAAACCACTGGTAGAGTACGGGTTGCGAGCTCTCAGATCATTACCACATCAAGACCGTGGAAATCGGGAGTACACCGCCGAAACCAATTACGATTCGGGTTTAATGACCACTATCCAAAATGACCACGTCACTAGGTTCACCTCAGAGCTAAAACAAATGTATGACACTGTTCTGGAAAGCATTGGGCTCGACCAGGGTAAAATGTTTTTCCTGGATGCCCCTGATGGAACAGGGAAAACATTCATTATCACTGGTATCCTTGCAGAGGTCAGGACGCAAGGCAAAATTGCCATTGTTGTAGCATCGTCAGGAATCACTGCTACGCTGCTTTCTGGTGGCAAAACAGCGCATGCCATGTTCAAAATACCCATAGATTTAGAAAGCGCCGAAATGCCTGTTGTGGGGTATCCCGTAACAGTGACAGGGACATGTGCTCAGGGATTGCTCTCTGATCGTATGGGATGAGTGCACGGTGGCTAATAGGAAAGCAGTGGAGGCCGTGAACAGAAAGAACTCTGCAGGACAACCGCAGGAATGAACACTTGATGGGTGGTGTTACAGTTCTGTTCAGTGGCGATTTCCGGCAAACACTCCCTGTGGTGACGCGGGGGTCTAGGGCTGACGAGGCGAATGCTTCGTTGAAACGATCTTCGTTGTGGTCACAAATTCATAGGCTGCGCTTGACCATCAATATGCGAGCTCAGCTCGGTGGCAATCCACGTGCTCAAAAATTCTCAAAGAGGTGAACGGTGGTGCTCCCAGAGTCCCTCGGTAGAGTGGTGGCCTCCTTAGAAGAACTCATTTGTTGTGTGCATGGGGACATCAGTCGAATACCAAACCAACAGAATTCTTGGGTGTGAGAGCGAGCCATTATAACACCCAAAAATGATCAAGCTGCAGCCATCAACGAACGCATTCTCTCGGGAATTGAGGGAAACGAAGTAGTTTATACGTCCATAAACACTTCACACATTATCCCGTAGAATTCCTAAACTCCCTTCCAATTCAAGCGCGTGCAGTTCCCTGTGTGTGCTTCGCCATGACTATCAACAAGTCGCAGGGCCAGACGCTGCAGGCTGCGGGTGTCGACCTCAGGACGAGCTGCTTCTCACACGGGCAGCTGTACGTTGCTTACTCTCGCGTCACGAGTCCTGATTTTCTGTATATTTTGGCTGCTGAGAGCAAAACTACAAACGTAGTTTACAGAGAAGTTTTGTAACAATTCACAATCGTTAATATTTTTTTATACCGTGGAATGTAGAAAAAGTTGGTCAAGCGCGTGTCAGGTCACGGATAGACTAGGATTACATAACGAAACACATCGCATTAACAATTTAACAACGATTTCATCTGAGCCGTTATACTTAGCTTTCTTTCAATCCAAGGACTACCATCATGTTTTTTTTTTCGAACCAACCGTTTAAATTTGAGAGAGGAGGGAGACTATTTGACAAAAAAAAAACGCTTGAACGTTAAATATCTTTTGTTGTTTGTTTGTCTGTAAGTATGTCCGGGCTAATCTCTAAAAGGGCTGCATGGATTTACTTAAAATTTTGCATGAATATTACTAAGAGGTCAGGTCAACATAATTATAAACTACATTTTATCACGCTATCACCTACGGCGGCGGAGCTGAAGCCTTCACGCAGACAACGTCGCGGGCAGCAGCTAGTAATTTATAAGTAGATATATTTTATTGTTAGATTTGGTTTAAAGCTACGGTATAAAGACATTTAATTCTCAAAAAAGAACATGACGGGTCACTTACAGACAGAGATACAGTCTCTCTGTGATCACATAGCGTTATACCTGCAAAACACCATAATTAAAAGGTTAGGTGACATTTGGCGTTAGTACCTAGTTCTAACGTATTCTTCTTGGGCTTTTTTAAATGTATACCATCTGTTACTGTTTAACATATCATATATTTCATTAGGTATAAAGTTTTGCTCCCTCATAACGTATATTTTTCCTACCATAGTTAGTTTTAGGTTTTCTTAATTGAATTTTGTCTCCTCGTCTCGAGTTATATTATTGTGAAAATTTTCTTTTTATTTTAAAGTTGCGATTGTGTGTCTTGCTTTATTATTTCATGTATTAAGGCTCGAGCACACCGAATGCGTATGCGTAGACGTAAGCGTCAACGTGACGTAAACGTGCGCGTACCACTGAGTTGTAATGTATGGAACTGTATAAGACAGGACACACAGCTTGCGTAACGTCATCACGTCCCACGTGCACGCAAGCGGTGTGTCCTGTCTTATACAGTTCTATACATTACAACTCAGTGGTACGCGCACGTTGACGCTTACGTCTACGCATACGCATTCGGTGTGCTGGAGCCTTTAGAATGCATGTTTTACGTTTATAGAGTTGATTAATTTTTTGTATTTAAGATTTGTTCAGAAAAAAAATGAATAAAATGATTAAATATAATTATTGTTGTTAGAAGTAGTTTTAACTAGTGTTACAACACTATTACCTGGTGGTATGGTTTAACTTTGAAAAACCCACCGTACCACCAGGGGTACGGCCAGGGGTACGGTGGGTCTGCAGTGTTATGTTCTACGATCTATCATAAGGTCTAGTCCTTATTTTGTACTAGCTGCTGCCCGCGACGTTGTCTGCGTGAAGGCTTCAGCTCCGCCGCCGTAGGTGATAGCGTGATAAAATGTAGTTTATAATTATGTTGACCTGACCTCTTAGTAATATTCATGCAAAATTTTAAGTAAATCCATGCAGCCCTTTTAGAGATTAGCCCGGACATACTTACAGACAAACAAACAACAAAAGATATTTAACGTTCAAGCGTTTTTTTTTGTCAAATAGTCTCCCTCGACCTCTCTCAAATTTAAACGGTTGGTTCGAAAAAAAAAACATGATGGTAGTCCTTGGATTGAAAGAAAGCTAAGTATAACGGCTCAGATGAAATCGTTGTTAAATTGTTAATGCGATGTGTTTCGTTATGTAATCCTAGTCTATCCGTGACCTGACACGCGCTTGACCAACTTTTTCTACATTCCACGGTATAAAAAAATATTAACGATTGTGAATTGTTACAAAACTTCTCTGTAAACTACGTTTGTAGTTTTGCTCTCAGCAGCCAAAATATACAGAAAATCAGGACTCGTGACGCGGGAGTAAGCAACGTACAACTGCCCGTGTGAGAAGCAGCTCGTCCTGAGGTCGACACCCGCAGCCTGCAGCGTCTGGCCCTGCGACTTGTTGATAGTCATGGCGAAGCACACACAGGGAACTGCACGCGCTTGAATTGGAAGGGAGTTTAGGAATTCTACGGGATAATGTGTGAAGTGTTTATGGACGTATAAACTACTTCGTTTCCCTCAATTCCCGAGAGAATGCGTTCGTTGATGGCTGCAGCTTGATCATTTTTGGGTGTTATAATGGCTCGCTCTCACACCCAAGAATTCTGTTGGTTTGGTATTCGACTGATGTCCCCATGCACACAACAAATGAGTTCTTCTAAGGAGGCCACCACTCTACCGAGGGACTCTGGGAGCACCACCGTTCACCTCTTTGAGAATTTTTGAGCACGTGGATTGCCACCGAGCTGAGCTCGCATATTGATGGTCAAGCGCAGCCTATGAATTTGTGACCACAACGAAGATCGTTTCAACGAAGCATTCGCCTCGTCAGCCCTAGACCCCCGCGTCACCACAGGGAGTGTTTGCCGGAAATCGCCACTGAACAGAACTGTAACACCACCCATCAAGTGTTCATTCCTGCGGTTGTCCTGCAGAGTTCTTTCTGTTCACGGCCTCCACTGCTTTCCTATTAGCCACCGTGCACTCATCCCATACGATCAGAGAGCAATCCCTGAGCACATGTCCCTGTCACTGTTACGGGATACCCCACAACAGGCATTTCGGCGCTTTCTAAATCTATGGGTATTTTGAACATGGCATGCGCTGTTTTGCCACCAGAAAGCAGCGTAGCAGTGATTCCTGACGATGCTACAACAATGGCAATTTTGCCTTGCGTCCTGACCTCTGCAAGGATACCAGTGATAATGAATGTTTTCCCTGTTCCATCAGGGGCATCCAGGAAAAACATTTTACCCTGGTCGAGCCCAATGCTTTCCAGAACAGTGTCATACATTTGTTTTAGCTCTGAGGTGAACCTAGTGACGTGGTCATTTTGGATAGTGGTCATTAAACCCGAATCGTAATTGGTTTCGGCGGTGTACTCCCGATTTCCACGGTCTTGATGTGGTAATGATCTGAGAGCTCGCAACCCGTACTCTACCAGTGGTTTACCGCCGATTAAAATGACCACATCTTGAAGTGAACTGAGACAGGTGTTCAGCATGCGTTTATCAGTTGCTTCGATTTCACCTTCAGAAGCACGCCTCAAAGCTCGTAAAAAGTGACGGCAAACAGATGACGCATGCGACTGGGACTGTCATCATCATCATCATCATAATTAGGTGTACAACGACATGAACATTTATATTACTTTTTTTTTTTTGGTGAGTGGGAAATCATCAAATGACTGCTCCCGTCCTGGGTGCGGCGGGAGGGCGTGTCAGACTTTTACTGACTAAAACCCACTCATGTTTCTTCGATTGCCCTTTATGTTCCAGGGTCACGGTAACTATTATAAACATTCCGCAACCCCAACATTTATATTACTTACAAAGCAATAATCACACAGATAAATACCGAACAAAAGTATGAACAGTCAATGTTTATTCAGTACTAAAAACATGAAATTGATGAAGAAATGATCATCATCATTGAACCGACTTTAAAAAAAGTAGGTTCTCTGATAGACCTGTTTGTATGGGTGTTTGGCTGAGCCGATTTTGATGCGATTTTTAGTAAAGTGTTCGTTACACTCTGGGGAATATAACACTAATGGATTTAACCGACTTAAAAAAAAGTAGGTTCTCTGTTCGACCTGTTTGTATGCATGTTTCTCCGCCTTCATCGAGTGGTACCTCCACTCGATAAAGGCTGCTCCCGGAAAATGTGTAGAAAATGAAGCTCCCAGTTTAAGTTATTTTATGCATTGTAATCAGTGATAGCTTTGATTGCCACATCAGATCTTTCTAACCTTCGATCTTATAAACCAGAAAATGCCTGTCAGACAGAACAACTTTGCTAAGACGTCATTCTTATTTAATGTGTTATGGTGTAGTTGGGTGCTTGAAGTTCCACATTAGGTGTTGGTTCTAGGTCTTCAATATTATGCATCAACAGAGAGTGCTCATCAGGCTGAACAACTCTTGCTAAGACGTCATTCTTATATATGTTCGGTATAGTGTACGTAGCTGGGTTCATGGAAGTCCACAACAGGTGTTCCAGATCTTCAATTTGTATACGTCAACAGAAAGTGCTTATCAAGCTGAACAACTCCTGCTAAGACGTCATACTTATATATGTTATAGTTTAGCTGGGCTCATGGAGTTCCACCTCAGTTGTTCCAGATCTTCATATTTATTCTTTCAACAGAAACTGCTTATCACGTGAAGCAATTTTTGCTATAATAAATTTTTTGTATCTCTTATAGTTTAGCTGGTCTGTTGCGGTCCTGCACCAGAAGTTCAAGTTTCCAGGATAAGTTATAGCCTATATGACGCCCAGACTTAATACCTACACAATAAAAAAAAATCATTGAAATCCGTTGAGTAATTCCGAAGATAGCTGATGCCCGCGACGTCGTCAGCGTGAAGGCTCCAGCTCCTCCCCCGTAGGTGATAGCGTGAAAATTTGTAGCCTATGTTTTGACCCGACCTCTTAGTAATATCCTTGCAAAATTTGAACTAAATCCATGCAGTACTTTTTGAGTTTATCCCGGACATACATACAGACAAACAGACAAACAGACAAACAGACAAAAATTCTAAAAACTATATTTTTGGCTTCGGTATCGATTGTAGATCACGCCCCAAGTATTCTTTTTAAAAAATATTCAATGTACAGTTTTGACTTTCCTACGATTTTATTATATGTATAGATTTGATAGAAGAGCTATTTTTTTTAAATCTCTAAAACCCTTTTCTCGATGCCAAATAAAAAAAAATTGCGTTTAGTTTCTCCTACCGTTTCTCACAAATAAAATTGATCTTTGACGTTTATAATGTCATAACATAGTTAAAACAAAACGCAAAAAGAATTCTAACCTCAATCATATTGAATCATATCAGCCCCAACTCAATCAAAGGCCAAGCGTTAATTACTTGGAAATAAAGTCCGAAAATTTAAACGCCATAATGACTGATTTATCATCAGACTATTCAAGTCCTAAGGCTGCTGACTCTGAACTACAAGACTTTCTCCTTGCAGAGAAACAAAAGGCCCAGTTCCATGCACAGGTAAATAAATTTTGTATCATTGCATCATTTATCATTACATTTCCTTGTCATGCAATAAACTTAAATATTATTAGGAATTTCAAATTTAGATACAGCAATCTGTTCACGTTTTTCATTAAATATTTCGTTTTTACTAGTTGATGTAAAAAAATAGATGTGCGATTGATCGTGTAACAGCGTACCAACCTATTTAATTTAATATTTTTCAGATTCATGAATTCAACGATTTTTGCTGGGACAAGTGTGTGGACAAGCCTGGAGCAAAACTGGACTCTCGCACTGAAACCTGCATCACAAATTGTGTGGAGAGGTTTATTGACGTTTCTCTTCTCATAACTAATAGGTTCGCACAAATGCTTGAGAAAGGAGGTGGAATGCATTGAATCTTCATAGTTATAATATTGTTGTAAACATCTGTAGCTCAGCCAATGCGTGCAAGTGTTAAGCATTTTTAGGTTCACGATTTTATGAGTATGTGCATTTGGTTAATGTTAGTAGCTAGTGGCCTTCTGTTGTTTACTGTACCAAAAATGTTCACTTAAGAGTGCATAAACAAATTGTTATTATAAAGACATAAATAAAACTAAGGTTTTAAACTTATCGTTTAATTTTTATTAATATAAATAGTTTACAAATCAGTTCACTTTACACTTCTCACAGCACTGGATTTAGAAAATAAAGAAGTAACTTTGATTCATGTATTTAATGAATCAAAAATTGTGTGTATTCATTTATTTCTGTAAAAATATCATGTAAAATCCACACTTAATTTATAGAATGTAAATGCAGTGCTGTACTGTATATTAGTACATTACCTGGGCATCTTCAAAGTTGTTACAAATTAAAAAGAAAATAGTAATATCATTCTCAATAACTTATCCAACACTGGATTACTAGAGATATATATTTGTCACAAGCGCTTTGTATAAGTTATACTTTTAGTGGCCAATTTCGCAGATAAACAAATTATTGAAAATGTCCATTAGTCAATTATTCAGACTTGACCTTGAGATGCCCTAATTTGATGACCTTGACTTATCTACCAACTCTCCCAAGGGTAGTGTCTGTTCTTGGATCAGCAGTTACTGTTTGGACTGCAACCAATGACTCGTTGATCTTAGTTTGCAAATCCCGAAGGTCCTGAACAAATAGTAACTGCAGGACATCAGATGGTTTCTGGATGAGGTTTACCTCTGTTGCCGGTGGCTCAGGATGGGGTGCAGTTTTGAGTATTTTGGCTAGGGCTGCCACTCTGAACCTAGGGTCTGGATGTGGCCCAACACCAGCCAATGTAGACACTCTTTCTACACCAGCTTTGAATGCTGGACTTGAGACTGTAAGACAAAATTTAGTATTATTTATATATCCTAGTACAAATAAAAAAATCATTAACAAAATGTTCTGATAACCCAAAAAAATATGTCCAATGTTTCATATCCTGATGATTGGTTCTCTAGCTGTAATCTACAACTTCATACTTACAGTCCAGATTATCCAGAGGATTGGAAGACACAACATTGGGTGTAGCTTGTTTTGGTGCTTCCACTTTAGCATCCTTATATTTAGCAGCTGAAATCAAGCACATATATTATGCAAGATTGTGCAACAGCCATCAATCATAATAAGATCTTCACAAGTGTAAAAATTGAATTGGAATGCTGCTAGCTAGCAAATGATGTATAACAGAAAAGAATGGCAGGACATACTAGGCATTCTTTAAATTATTTAAATAGATTAAATAAGATTTATAGGAAAAAAATGGGATTCATGGAGTAATCCTATGTTGAACAAAATTAAGATTTTGGACAGTGAAAACTTGAAAACGATGATACTTAAGATTAAAATGATCATGCGTTTTGTAAATTTGGTTTTAAATTTCACCTATAATAATGTTTTGTAAGTATATTTATTTTGCAACAGGATGTATATGAATGAAATGAAATGAAATAATTTATTTGCTATGAATGTAGGTACAAAAATATGGTGTTAAGTAGATACGGATCCAGTACATTCTACCGTGAGGCATGCAAATGTGGTTTTTTTTAGTAGAAAATTTATGTCAAAAAAAAATTATAGTTAAATTAATTAAATTACACTTTAAAAAAAAATTAATATGAATCAAATTATTAAAATAGTCAACAAAAATATAAATCATTCAGTTTGTAGGCTCAGTCAGTGGTAAACAATGTCAATAACAGTTAATAATTACTGAATATTACAATGTCAATAATAAGTTAATAAAATTAGTAAATAATACAATGTCAATAACAGTTAATCATTAGTCAAAAAGAAAAATGCATTGAAATTTGAAAATTTAAATCACAATGATAATCAATTTATATAAGTAATCATATTGTTCTGTCATTCAAAAATTCATCAATTGTATAGTAACATTTATCGAGTAGCAATTTATTCAATTTCCTTTTAAATATTTGTAGTGTGCATTTTTTTATATCATTCGGTATTTTATTGTATATCACCGGTCCCATATGCATAATATTCTTTTTTAACAGTGCTGTTTTGAATTTGCCTGTATGCAAAAGATTTTTATATTGGGATCTTATTAATGTTGGCCTTGTTGTGTAATCAACATTTGAACAAAATAAATTTTGATTACTTTTCAGATAAAGTTAAACAAAACTATAGGCATACCATTGTCTGCATACTCTAAACGTACAGCATATGATAGAATCCAGTTTAATTGTTCGTTAGGAGTGCCATCGGCAACAGGGCTAACCAAATCTCGTTGGTAAGTGTCGAAAGCCTCCTTCCAACTATCTTTGTCTACATTCCTTAGGCCTTCTCGTTCTTCTATTTTATAATGTCTGATCTTTTGATCCTCTAGCCACAAAACTGCACTCCGGTATTCATTTTCATCTGTAAATATAGAATGTTAGAACTAAGCGTTGGATGCAACATAAAACCAAAAGCAGTATTATTTTACCTTCACAATTGAAATCTCCCGGATTAGGATGGCCTAAAGCACTTAGTTTAAGCTTAAATATGTTACTCATAATAGTTTATTCGAACTTATTGACGTAATTTTCCCAATTTTTTCAATAAAGTAACCTGCGATATGTGTACAGAATACGGCGAACGATTTGGATTTCTAAAACCACAAACACGAAACCATCTGTCAAATTTCTTTTTTTCCTATGCTAAATGTTGCAAGTTGAACAGGGGTACCGAGACCGGCGGCACTGGGATTACGTATCTTGCAATAGCCGAGCGATCGCGATAATTTAGCAAAATTTTGCTGCTCAAACGTCAATTCAAAATACGTCACGTCAAATAGCAAACTAGCGATAGTGCTGCCTCTGTAACTCCGTAGACATAATGAGAGCATTTAGAGCCCAAAAAAAATGCATAAGGGCGATAACTGGGGCGGAATACACGGAAAGCTGTAAACCTTTGTTTATAATGGTGCTCCCACATTGCCGTTATAAAATGTTTGTAAACATTTTATAACACCAAAACATTTACTAACAAATGTTAACAATTGTTGCACTTTGTTTGAAACTGTTACATGTTATAAGTGCTCCTACATTGATGGAAAATGTTTAAACATTTTATAACATCTCTAACCGTACCGTAATCGTACTCTAACCCCCACCGCACCGCACCGCCTATCCCGCCATCACCCTTATAAAATGCTTACAAACAAAAGATAACACATGTTTTATTTTGTTATAATTTGTTTTGTTATAAAATGTTTACTAACATTACTAAACATTTTCTAACATGAAAATTTATTTGTGATTAAATGTTTGCTAACAAATGTTTACTAACGTTATTAAACATTTTCTAACGGCAATGTGGGAGCACCATTAAACACAAAATTCTACCACTGCCGTGCCTATATATTCAGGAAATCTGTATATTTGTCTACAAAAATCCGTCACTTTTCCAAAAAAATACAGAGGTCGTCCACAGAAGCACTAGATTCCCACACAAATTATGGCTCCCAAGACAACGCACTGCGATGCACAGCAAAAATTCATACTGTATGGCTATAAGAATTTATAATAAGCTGCCTAACTGCCTGAAGAGCCTTGATTTTAACAAATTTAAAAGAAAGTTGTTTGAATTCCTAATAAACAAATGTTATTATTCAACGAAAGAATTCCTAGATGACAGAAATATGTAGAATAAAATAAAATGTATATGCCTAATTAGTTACTTAAGGGTTTAGCTATTTAAGATTAAAAATTTGTACACCAGAAATGGTAGAATATAAGAAACTTATTATATAATGTTAACATCTATTGTACTATATTCTTACAAATAAATCATTCTTTCTTTCTTTCTTTCTTTCATTCTTTCTGTGGAGCAATCAGTAAACTAAAATATGCATTTTTCGTTTGGTGATTTCGTATTTAGTATGGTTTTTAAGAGCAAAGTTAAGTTTTTTTTGTTAAAGGTGATATTTAATTAGTTCCAGCGATTGCTACTTTATCGTCATCGTAGCAATAAGTGCATTATAACAATCAGCGAGCGATTAGCAATCGGTTCATACATAATACGATTTTTTTTGACGATCGCGCGGTGATCGCGCGATCACTGCGCAAATATTGCTCATTGCTGTTTCATAGGTAATAACCCCGCCGGATTCGGCGAGGTTCACCGGTATATTATGTATGAACCGATTGCTAATCGCTCGCTGATTGTTCTAATGCACTTATTGCTACGATGATGATAAAGTAGCAATCGCTGGAACTAATTAAATATCACCTTTAACAAAAAAAACTTAACTTTGCTCTTAAAAACCATACTAAATACGAAACCACCAAACGAAAAATGCATATTTTAGTTAACTGATTGCTCCACAGAGGCAGCACTATCGCTATTTTGCTATTTGACGTGACGTATTTTGAATTGACGTTTGAGCAGCAAAGAACAATGACCACGCTCCATACATTCGATGACCTGTCAATCAAATTTTTTATTACATAATGTATAGTGATGTAAATTATATCAAATTTTAGATTAAGTCATAACTAAGCCACCGTAAAAACTTGGTTTGATTTGACAATGAGGTAAAAATGTTACAATGAAAACAATATTTGAGGTTATGTAGGTATTTGCGGAATGTTTATAATAGTTAAGTACCCTGACCCCGGGGAACATAAAGGGCAACCGAAGGAACATGAATGGGACGTGGGTTTTAGTCAGTAAAAGTCTGACACGCCCTCCCGCCACACCCAGGACGGGAGCAGTCACCATAGGAAAATAGTTGGGAAATTAAATAAAAATACAACACCACATTTATTAGTTTCATTATTTTATTCTAAATCTTCTCTTACTACTACATCATCCAAAAATGCTGCTGGAGGTTCTATATTTCTTTGGTACCTAGCCCATCCAAGGTACCACACCACTGTCATCACATGTGCACATGCACAACAACCATAGTAATTAGACATGGGTAGCTCGCGAATGAGAGATAAAATTGAACTAGCTCTTTAATTTCAATCTAGCTCTCAGTCGCTCAGTTGTTCACGGAATAGCTCACTAGCTCATTTAGCTCTTGACTCTGTATACGCTCTGTGGCTTTGCGAGCGAGTGAAACGCCGACAGCCGCCCGACAAGGCCCGAACTTCCCCGAAGTTAAGTGAGCTAAAGATCTAGAAAAATTATAAGGAGCCACCTTATAATTTTTCTAGATCTTTAGCTCACTTAACTTCGGGGAAGTTCGGGCCTTGTCTTTTGCGTTGAGCGATTTGTCTCGTTTGATTTGCGTAAAGTAGCGCGGCTCAATTTGAGCTGTAGCTCGCAAGTAAATCAATTGAGCTTAAGAGTTAAAAGAGCTATTCGGTGAGCTAAAGAGCTAAAAGAGTGATATAGCTCTTTTGATCAAAAGAGCTATATCTCTCTTTTCTTTTCAGTGAGCTACATTTCGCATCTCTAATAGTAATACTGTCTGTACTCTTCGCAACAACCAACAGTGCGACGTCCGACAAGGCAGCTGCAGCAATACTCGGTTATGCCATAGGCCTTGTCTTCCATTTAAATTATTTTCAATTAAAATGTACTGTACATACATAGTATTGCCAGTATTACCGCCTGTCAATATGCCTTGATTTAATTTTTCCTCTAATCAATGAATTTTCCCCACTAGGTACCTCTTAAATTGAACTCGTCCATTATTTAACATTTCTCTACACACTTCAAATCTGTATCCACCATGGAAACGTACACTTACTACTAAATAACCATAAAAATAATTTAAATAAAATGATCTGTACAAAAAAGTATGAACGAAATACAACAAAATCAATAAATAATAACAGTACTAAAACTGCGTCCAAATGTCAAACTCACCGTATAACGGAACGGTACTTCAATGCATTTGAAACGGCTGCGTTCTGTATTAAAAACAACGCATTAATCGGTGGCTATTTTAAAATTAACTTTTCTTTTTTTCCACATTACTAATTCTGTTGTAAGTTAGTACTACGTGCATAGCAAAAAATTACATATTTAACACGCTAAATATCATCACTATACACACAATCTTCTGTCAAAATGTTTGACAGGTCATAATTGGACATGATTCCGCGATTGCTCGGCTATTGCAAGATACGTAATCCCAGTGCGGAACGTGAATAAGGCACTTATAATTGTGAGGGTGCCGTTGGTAGCACTGCACTTCTGTCAAATCAATCAAATAAGGGTGCGTTCCTAAAAGGGTAAGAATTACACGGAGTAGTGCGAAAGTTACTCTAGAGCGTTCCGAAATGAGCCGAGTGAAACCGAGGGTAACCGAACAATTACTCGACAGCTACCCGAGCAGTATTTTGGAACGCTTTCGGTAGAGTAATTTTCGCACTGACATGTGCGATTTCTCACCCTTGGCTGAGCGTCGTTAAAAATTACCTGACATATGTCAAAATCATATATGCGCCAATGTTGAAGTTTGATGTTGAAGAATGGATTTACTAAAGTAGAAACGAACAGGTAGTACTTATTTATTTGCAAAATATGCTTAAAAACACAATTTTCCTTCTTTGCAATAGAGATAAAAGGTTATGTTGACACGTTGACAGTGTCATCATACGATTCTAACCATCATGACCCTAACCCGTTCCAAAACAGTAAATCGCCCTGTAGCGTTCAAAAACAGTATAGCCGTTCTCTTTCTTTCGTTGTTTCTATCTCTTTTTAATTTTCGAGTGAATTATTCGCACGTTTTGGAACGCACCCTAAGATGTCACACTCGTGATATCGATATTATCGCGACTTTGACAGTTTAATAGCAATTTCCTATCTAAACCCTAATGTTGATACATCGGTGCTAGTAAATACTGTGTGTAATTTAATTAATTATACATTCAAATGAATTACCCTTGAATGTAAATTCATTCCTATATGTTAATACTTCCCTCTTACGTTTATACAAACAACAATAGCATATTATCCTCAGCATCGGACGAGTAATGTCAACGTTTAGTTCTGACGTGGTTTTACTGGGTTTAGTTTCATTCTTCATTATTTGATTACCTCATCATCTTCCTTACACCTGGTTACAGTGGAAAGATTACAAATTTAGTAACCATGTCTTGGGTCAACGAAAACTGTCTATCTTTCTTCCAACAATTTTGTATTAAAGTGGTAAAGACCGGTCGTGTTCCGCAGCATATAGCGTTTATAATGGATGGGAATCGTCGGTACGCTAAGAAAAATAGTGTCAATAACAGTGCCGGTCATTATAAAGGATTTGACAAGTTATCTGAAACACTGAAGGTGAATATTATGAATATTTTTTAATTTCGATATAATGTTTTGTGTTTAATTAAAAACCCATACTCAGAGCTAGAACTCTGAACCTTATGCTCCTGATCCACATTTCAACCCCTGTTAAGTGGTGGACTTTCATCAAAAGGGGTTTAAACCCCTAACTGTCCCCATGCTATGTCCATAGATATTTACATATAAATAAATACAATTGCTTTGTTAATTCATCACTAGGATGTCTATTACTGTGTCCCTGTAAAAACGGCCTTCGCTTTCAACATTCCAATTTGGACTGTTAATTTTCCTGTTATTGTAATATTTCCTGACTATAAATAAATTGGAAATTGTGCATTAATTTCTATTTATACTGAGTTTTCAGCTCACTTTATGAAATAGTATGAAGTATTTTAACAGTCTTAAATTGTAGAAGACCTTCAATTTGGTATTGTTCGCAAGCACTGTTATCAAAAATAATAATAAAATATTTTTGTACAATTACTAACAAATGAATTCTTCTGTTTATTTTGTGTAAATTTGAATTAATATTAAGTATGTAATGTTGTTATTTTATTTTTATTTCAGTGGTGTTTAGATCTTGAAATACCAGAAGTAACAGTGTATGCTTTTAGCATAGAAAACTTTAAACGAAGCAAGGAGGAAGTTGATGGACTTATGGATTTGGCCAGAGACAAGTTTCAAAGATTGCTAGATGAAATGTATGTATGTTAATTTAATTTATTAAATCATTTAAATTTTCGTTCCTTACCAGCAATCTGCATGGACTTTAAAATATTTAATCTTTTAAATGAGTGAAGTCTTCTATATATCCTTTTACACAATTTAGCATTTTGCAAATAAAATGACCAAGAACTAATCTAATTAATTACTTACAAATACATTTTTTTCTCTTGACAGTGATCAAATCAATGAATGGGGCGTAAGGATTCATGTAGCTGGAAGACTCTCTCTTTTGCCAAAAGATTTAAGGGAACTGGTCTCTAAAGCAATGCTAAAAACTAGATTCAACAATAAGTTGAGACTAAACATTGCTTATGCTTATACAGGTATACCTATATAATTTTGTGAGTCAATAAAATTAATCAGGTTCATCAGATAGATAGTTAATTTCCTAGTATTAACTTTAATTAAATTAAAAATAAAGTAGGTTTTTAATTGTATTTAAATTTTATTTTTAGAAAACAGTTTTTGAGATTATTTAATTTGTCTGATATTTGTTGGTCTTGGTCACATATCATTTTGTTGACTATACTCACAAAATTTGTTTTTCTTTTTTCGAATGATTGTTATATTTACATAGTGTATTAACACTGACTGTATTATAATATTTTCTTGTTATCTCAGGAAGGGATGAAATCAGCAGAGCAGCCTCTCACATAGTAGATGGTGTGAAAAACAACGAAATAGCACCACAAGACATTGACAACGAGCTTGTGTCAATGACAGTAGAACTTGGGGAAGCTGAACTCCTTGTTAGGACTTCAGGAGAAGTGAGGCTGTCTGACTTCATGTTATGGCAGGTAAGAAATTAAAGGTTCTCATCAAATTTCCAAAAATCCTTTCTTGGTACTCTTTAGAAAAAACACACCCTCCAAGTTTCATGTATCTTGGACTAGCAGTTTACTAGGGTGGAAAGTTTCAATGGGCCCTGGAAGAAAACTATCTTAAATCGTCAAGATAGATTATTTAACTTGAAGGAAACATTCCTTTATTTTTAAAAAGAAACAAAGCTGCATTCTATGATTCTCGAAAATTCGCTTGACACACTCGGGAATCGAACCGGCTAAAACCCAAAAAGTAACACTTCGTATTTTTATGACATCAAACGTTACGGTCATTCATAAGGACCAAATGTCTCTTACAAACGTGGTTAATTAAATTAAAAGAAAACCAAAAATTTTAAGAATTTACGTTGAATTGAACGAAAATTTTGACAGTTAAAATCGCCCTTTGATGACAAAAGTTAAAACATGGTTTTCCTCAAATTAAATTTACCACATTTGTTTGAAAGATTTGGTCTTCACAAATGATCCTATCGATTGACGTCATAGAAATCATAGAAATACGGGTGTTGTTTATTGCCACCACTGCATCATTTTATTTTACGGTTGCCTTTCTTACTTAACCTTACCGCTAATCTAACAGTTGCATACGGCCAGGTGACATGAAGAATGGGCCTTATAAAATAAATTACAAAAGTATCTTGCCGTGTCAAGACACCACTAATTCCTTTATCCCATTGAAATTTTTCCAACAGCCATTAAAATCCATTTAAATCCAGATAAGAGTTAGTATAGCTATAGGTGCATGTTTGAATGTGCTCGAAATTAATTTCTTTGTTTGCCAACTGTAATATATCAGTTTTCAAAGATTTAAATTGGGATTAAGATACATTATATTAGTTTCGGTCGTTAACCATGACCTTCATGCTCAGCGCCCAACAAAAAGATGTGCACCTAATCCTTATTTTTTTTTGCAGGTTGCCAACACTGTGTTATATTTCTCTGACGTATTATGGCCAGAATTCTCTATTTGGAATCTTCTTGCCGCCATAATACATTTCCAAAGAAATGCTCCACCTCCCAAAGAGCCAAAGAATGTTAGTGATACAAAAAAACAGTTTTTGGAAAAACTGGAAAGCCAGAGGTGGCAACAAATGGAAAAAATAGTCAGTTGTTCATAGATAATTGTGATAGTAAAGTTGTTTAGTTATTTGGTGTTAGGTGTAAAGTCTTATAAATAACAAATGTACATTGTTATTTGTTTTTTATTCGGATCCTTGTACCATTTTTGTTATTTTCTATCTTTTTATATCTACTTTGTTGGATAAGCATGCAAGCGTGACGGTAAAACCCTCAGAAAAAGATAAATAAAATTAAAAACAAAGACTTGAGAACAAGCACAGGATGTAAGCTATCCGTAAGAATGGTTATGTAAATTCAGGCTGTGAAGGAAAATAAAAATCCCTTATTGCGTGGGTTATCTACTTGAAGTTGGGTCATAATACAAGCTTTACTGAATAAAATATATTTTTTTTAGATACTCCCTTTAATTTTTTGAAGTTTATTGAAAGTGAAGAAAGCTCCGAGATCTCATAAATAGTTCGAAAATCTTAATCATCTATCTGCCTTGATCAAGTGCTTCTGCCATCTCTGTTTGAAAACAGACTCCCATAGCTTACCATTGAGATAAAAACTGCCGCTATAAAGCAGTAATAAAGAGTCAATATACTACAAATAAACATATTTTATTACATTCGTTGGTATTATTGCATTACAATATTGTCTAAAAATTGCTTAATAAGTTAAATAACATTAATACATGAGTACTTTCTACTTTATTTTCCCTTGATTGTGTATTTTGAATAAGTCTTTGTTGGGTCATAAGGTTCCCACCTGGACGCCGGGAAGATATGTTTGTTTCTTTCGTACCAGGATCTGAAAAATATTTTATTATTATGTATATATACTGTTTAATTAAACAAAATAGCAGCATAATAGCAGTTCGTCAGTAGGGCGGCAAGAATATAATATTGATGCGCGTGCTGTTTCGGTAGTTACTCTTTCCCGTGTGGCGATATGTTTAAACTATTTTCCTACAAAGCGGACGAAAAAATAACCAAAATTGTTTCATGGCATCAATACGGAAAACTGAATTGTTCAGTTTTCCTTAGTGATATATAGCTAATATAGGAAAGGAAAACTTAATTGCATGTTTTTCCAGAATACGCCTTGACTATCAAAATGGTACTAAACTTTTTTTGTAATTGACAAAAAAGGAAATTTAGTTCAGCGCTAGGATCAAACAGAATTAATTGTGGAAGGGCTAATAATTTTTTTAGGTACAACTTACTTATTTTGTGGTCAGATTCTAATACGAGTTTAAATAAAAAAACCTCTAAGTTATTAACATTGTGTCTGTAGTAGCAAAATAGCTGATAACTTCGAAACAGCTGAACTGATTTCTATGAGACAAATCTAGGAACCATCGTTAGATAAGCCTACTTTCAAATAAAATAAAACCACATTCAAATCCGTTCAACCGTTTAAAAGCTACGGTGCCACAAACAGACAGACTCACATATTTTTGCGTCGGGAGTTAAAAATTACCTTAATAATACTTTGCCAGCATGAGAATCTTGTTTTTCTTGGGTGGCGTCGTTCACGAGTCTGACGTCATCAGAAGCATCGAACTGGAATAGTGGCCCACTTTTTCCCCTGGCCTAGAATGTAAAAAAACTTGTCAAAGACTTCATGCTAACCACATAAGTGCAATAATTGAAACCTTAAGGTACTGTTGAATAATGTATATAGTTAATTTGCAATCCTGGCATTACCCGATAAACCCGTTAGGGTAGGATTTGGATTGGGCGGCCGCCCAAAGCGCAAGAAATGACAGGCCTGACGGGACCTTTTACTTTTTTATATGCAGGCTAATAGGGCGCCCCGGCACTAGACATTCCGTACGTATTAGTAGTACTCCGTCCGTAGGCGTCCATATCAAACAGACGCATTAACTCGTAGGTGTCCTGAGTGGACACCGAGCGGCGCGAGAACAACTTGCACGCAACGCTGCACGCTCCGCTCAACGCTCCCCTGAACGCTCTTCACTCATTTCGTACACTTACGCAATTATATTCAATTCGCGTTAAGATTTGAAATTTAAAAAACCTTTTTTACTGTCCATTCAACCGATTTTGAGTTTTATTACGTTGGTGGAATGACAAATGACGGCTGCAGTAAATAGTTGGTTTGTAAGCGACTTTTTTGCTACCAATGCCACCCTTACGTTTACGGAATAGAAGTTAAAACCGGTTGAACAAACCGTAAAAAATCTTTACGCAAATAGAGTATAGGTTTTAATAAAGTTTATTTCAATCTTCGGCCAAGATTAATATGTATCTGCACATAAAATATATTTATCTCAGAATTGGTCTAGTGCAGACCAGTGGTAGATAGGCCGTGAGAACCATTGAAGAGATTTTAAAATTGGAGATTGAACTTACCTTGGTAACTATAAAATCATAGAATGTGTAATGATGAGGCAGTATGAGATCTTCTTTCACGTACATAAGCTGGTCGGCAGATACTGTTTTTAGTTCACTGAATTCCGGCCGCAATGTGTCTAGGCACCTTTGAAGGAATTGGTAAATGGAATTGCCTAAAAACAAATAAAAAAATAGATTACTCTCCAACTAAAATAGAAAACTTACCAACCGACAGCTGACTGTCGGGCTGCTATTGTCTTTCTATTGTGTCTAAAATCACGTGTGTTCGAAGGGTTCTTTAAACAGTCTCAGAGTCAAACATCAATACCAAATTATGATTTGCTTGGCACTGTAATTTCAGTATGGAACCAATACTTGCAAGGTAGTTGTTTTGTTGTCACCCTGGGTGTGTTTCAACATATATTTTTTAAGTTTTTATTTTTGAGATGAATACCTGGGAAGCATGTAATGCATTGTTAATAACATGTAATAAATCCATATGTACCTTTTTTCAATGTAACATTTCGTCTATGCCCAGATCCGTCCCAGTAACTGAATGTAACTGCTATGGGTTCATCTTTAAGGCTTGCTTGTGTCATGACCCACTCTAGCCGCAATTCTTCTCGTAATTTAAGGTCGGCCTCCTCCCTTTCTCTGTCTGGTAGAAATGACGTGTCCACATCTGGGTTCTTCTTAATTTTTTTGAATAGCTGTAAAATGATTTAATTGCCTTAATATTTTGAGTTTTCGTTTTAGTATTGCCCAACATTCTGACTTTACAATGAAGTGAATAGTTTATTAATACATTATTGGAGGTCACAATTATAAGGTTTAGCAAGCATTGACTTGCAACTTATCTTGTAGGAGTCTCAACCTGAATTGACTCAGTTGAGTAATACAAGAATTCTAGAAGAAAATAAGCACTTAGGGGTGTTTTGGGGAATGTAACTAATGGTTACTGAAACAATAATGACTTACAGGTACTGACTGAGCAAAATTACTTGTATCATCTAAAAAGCACTTGAAAAACCTAAATAATAATGAAATTCCTGTTTCAACCAGAGAGCACGTAACTCACCAGACATCACACCTACTAAGTCCAGGCGTTAAGTGCAACAAAATCTATAACTATTGGTACATACTGGCTCTTCTTGATCCCTCCAGCTCTTGTCATCTGCTGGTGGTTTCTCATCAGCTGACGATTCCTCTGCTGCCGCTTCTTCCTCTTCTGACAATTTATCTTCATCTTCTTCATCATCGTTCATGTCAAATGACAATGCTTGAATCTGAAACAGCATGCAAATAACTTCAACAGTTTATATTAGCTATCAGTTAAGATAAGCCGGGATTAAAAAAAAATCTGGGAAGGGACACCAGAACCATACAGGTTTTTTTTAAACAAACCAGTACTTGCCGACATCTTTGCCACTAAGCCCTTCAGATAGGGTTGCCAGGTCCTCAGACGCAAAAGCCGGACAGACCTGTGAGTTTGTCCTGATATTTGGGTAAAAAATCCGGACATCTTGCTTTTTTTGTCCATTTTTTTATAAAAAGTGTAAATCAAATTTTTTTGTCCTAACATTCGGTCGAAAAATCCGGACGCCTCACATTTTTGAAAAATTTTGGTGTTACTTAAAAAAAATGGAAATCCGGGATTTTCTGATTGCATTTTAATAAAACAAAAGCAAAATCAAGTGTTCGGCGTTCGTTCGGCGTGATTCGATCTCGATCCGCGCGCGAATATCGAAATTGAAAAATCCTACCTAAATCCTAACAGGCCGGATGCCGCTTATTTTGGCCGGACAAGCAATCAAAAATCCTACGTGTGTCCTGCTTTATCCTAACACCTGGCAACCCTACCTTCAGAGGTGTTGATCAAATCATAAACTTACAGCTGGCGTCTTCAACGAGTTAGGGTGGATTAAATAAACCACCCACCCACACGCAAAAACCGCGCTTTGACGTGGAGTTGCGGAAACGAGCCCGCCATACCATACCATCATATACATAGCATTTGTTTATTAAAGTAGTTTAAAGTTAGAGTTAAGCTTTTTAAGACTTATTTAACATAAACCTGGTGTTGATTTAAAGCCATGTTATCTTATTATTTTAGATATATAAAGAAACCCAAACAAAAACAACATCAGAACTGAACTGACCTGTCTTTTCTGTTTGTTCTTCTGTGCCTGTTTAGCTTCAATCTCCTTTTGCCTTTCCTTTTCTTTCTCCGCTTTTTTTTGTGCTAACTTCTTCTCCCTCTCTCTCACTATATGTTCCTGTTTCGCCTTCATTTCATCGAGGGTCACCAGACCGATTGTGGAACTCTTTAGCTGCTGTTCTACAGCGTCGTAATGAGTGGCAAACTTGTTTTCAATGTTCACCATCTTTAAATCTTCTTCTATTTTCTTTTTGCGTAGTTCTATTTCTTGTTGAGCCTTCTCTCGTTTCTTCATAAGGTGCATGGCTCTGCCAGCCTCAGAGGCTGCTCCCTTGTAATGGGCCATGGCTGGGTTGGTTCGGATTGAGATTTGACAAGAATTTGGCTTTAGCTATGTGATAAACCACTTATTACTATTACTTCCAGTTATTTGGATACGTTATCTTCAATTATCACAAATTGTTTTTGTTTCGTCGTGTATTTACGAAGGTAGAAATTCTGGAAACTGGAAATTTCTACGATAATCTGACAGCTGACGACAGACAAGAAAACACAACACTGAACAAAACAACAAACTATGAATGAATGACACTAGAGGTTTGCACCGGAGCGCGGAGCAGTGAGACCGGAGAAAAACCGGTGATTCACCGGTGAAAGTACTCGATTGAAAGTAATCGGTAATTAACCGAATGATCTCCGGTGATCGTCGCATCTTATTTTTGATGTGAAACATCTAAAGCCGCACGTAAAACAAATTTCTGGCGTGGCGACGCATGCCGTGGCGACGCGTCGCCACGCTTTTTCTTTTTAATCATATTACTTTTACAAAATAATGTCGATGTTTCACATCTGCCAGGCGTCCCGTGACGGCTCACTTTTTTTTATATAATAAATTTACGGGATCCCTTTTTGCATATCCTATTATTTTTATTTATATGCATAAAGGTAAAACGCTAATTGTTTATTTGGCTATCGAGCGAATAGACCCTGCCGCACGGTGGGCTGAAAATCGGCTTTCATAGACTTAGGGATTTCAATTTGCAAGTGCTTGTTTTTATGCCGGATATCGCTTCTATTAGTCATTACTATGTACAAAAATGACACCCGAGTTAATTCTACCCAAAAACGAAGGAAATATAATTTTTTTACGAAAAATTTGTATGAAGCTAGTATGAAAAATCGAATTATCTCCTAAACGGCATGTTTAACCGTAATATCCTTGGAGATGGTCATAGTGCTAATTATTTATGATTTTTTGGTTGGCAATTGGACGAAAAATTTAATGCCGTTTTTTTTTTAAAAATCGTCAAAATATTTTTATTTATTTTTACATGTAAAACGATCCCTTTTAGTGTCTAAGTTAAAAAGTTCGATATGTTATTAACCCAAATATTAAGAACACACGAAACAAGAAAAATAAAATAAAAAAATTGCTGTTTTTGACACATTTATATTAATTTAAATAAAAAAAGATTTATATTGAAGTAACATTATGAAGTTATATTTTATACAAAATAAGTTAATTTAAGGAATTAATACTAAGCATTCGTAAAATAAAGTAAAATAAATAAAAAAAATAAAACATATCATTAAATATTACAAAAAAACCCAAACACACTCAAATACAAATTTACAAATATGTACATATATATCTTTTTTACAAATTTTCCTTATCACTCTCGTTGTCAGACTCCAATTCTGAGTCAGCATCCAGATTGGATATATCCAAAAATTCGAACTCAGTTTCCTGAAATTGAATTAAGTCGAGAGTTTCAGCAAAAAAGCTCTGCTTTTTCTTGGCATCTAACTTAGGCCTTTGTGCACTTAGCAAAGGGTCCGAAGAAACAACAAGCATATTTAAAATGTCTTGATTGGAATCCTGCCTGCTTCTTTTCCGCGAATGATGTTCTCGAAACCTCCTAAAATCTTTGTTTCGAGACTCTGAGGCTTCTTCCGAGAGAGTCCCAATCGGCACAATATTATTTTTCTCGATTATGTCAGCCCCATGGATTAGTAACTTATGAACGGTTGACGACATGTAGAACCAGTCGTATAGTAATACGTACTTTTCTGCTGTTTTGCGAGCATAATCTCTAAATTTTATTATATCGATCTGCTCTCCAGATGTAATTGCTTGTAAAATTACAGCAAATCTTTTGATGAGGTCTTCATCCAAACCGGTTATAGCTGCGGTTTTATTAGAAAACTCAAAGAATTTTCTTGCAGTATTCCCGTCATTGGTGGTTCCCGAGCCTTGTTTTACTATATCAATCAACAGATTGAGCTCATCTTTGAATTTATTTTGAATTATTTTCTTTCTTGTCTGTAGCATTTCTTTGTGCTCATCACTTCTCGCTGCCCACCGTTTGAAGTCCAGTTTGTATGCAATGTGTAACAGACATTCCATACAATTTATACGGGCGTGTAGGGATGACAAGCCAAACTCATACAGGTCCGAACACACAATTTTTGATGTTACAGCATCTAAGCGGTTCATTTCTGTAGGCTTTGCTAAGCACAGGTAGCACGATGCATTTGATCTAGCTTCAGAAAGGTAAGTACAGACTTTAGCGTCGATCATCGTCATCATTAGTTGATGAGTCACCCTATTATTATTATTGCACTCTGTGGGGATAAGGGCCTCAATTTCTTCATCCATTTGTTTTTTCAGCCCAAGGACAACTGCTTCACTCTCCTTTACAAAAGTAAACTGAACTGGACGACAATACAAAACTGAGCATGGTTTTGGGTTCGTCCATAAAATGTTGTCTCCATCTGTCAGTTTTAGTGGCACCAAGGAGGTCATGAAAATGCTTGAATCATCTTCCTCACCCTCAATTTTCTGCTTGTATCGGCTTTGGTTAGAAGCACCGTCAAATCCCCACTTGGATATCAGCTTCAACTGCTTGTTATGCTCTTCGTTAGAAAGGCTTTGAAGGATTCTTGTAACCGTGATATTAAGTAAAGCTTGAAGTGTAATCCTAGCCGATGAATCAGTAACTGTCACTGATTGCTTCGGAGGGTAGCAATCAAGCTTAGTTTGTTGCACTTTATAGTAAGATGGATAAATATCTTTAGCACCTTCTCGAATGGCAGCCTCACGCAACGTAATATATTGCCACTTTGAGAGTTTTAGCGAAAGAAGCAATCCAAGCGCCTTTTCTGGCGTAAATATGATTGTTTTCGCTGGTTTCTTAAGCGTTTCATTTAATTTAGCGGCTGCTTCAGGATTTTTCATCATGTATTCGATGACAGAGGCGATATCTCCATGCCCTTCTTCTTTTAAACGTGCTGCAGCTGCATATGCCAATTCACTGGAACCTTCGCCTGTGTGTTCATCAGATCTTCTCTTTTTTTGTTTACTTCCCAGGTCTTCGAATGGTTTACGGGATCTTTTCGTCATTGTTCCAATGGACGTTGATGTCGACGGTTCTGGAGAGACTGAGGGCGCTCTTGGTATCTCATCAACACTTGGTTCTTGATTAACTAAAGTTTGCACAAAACTCGGCCAATCAATATTTGCTCCCAACCAATTCTCGTACTTTCTCCTGAAATTATCAAGGAATCGGTTGGATTTCCCCCACCTTTGTAAAGCGGCTCGCGTAAATCTCCGACAAAATTCTTTGAGAACAACATAATCTTCGTCAGACAGGCAATCGCCTATGCGGGATACAACTGCACTAAACAATACTTCATGATCAAATGAAGTACTCTCACTTCGTAGAAGAACAAACAAGTCTAAATTGGTGATTAAACTTTCCATTTTAAGATTTTATAGTCGCAGATTTAGTGTTAGCAGTTACACAGTTGTGAACAAATTAAATTATAAAACAAAACTTTAGCCCTTTTATTGCAAAACGACAATAATTAGGTAACTACCCTCATTAGTTATCTCCTCATTAGCTAATGAAAATCTATAATTGTCACTAACTATTCTTAGAACTCATAGCACTGCTAATTAACAAATTAGCTTACTTATCAGGAAATGTTAAATATAATCCATTGTCGTGAGATATTGAAAATCATTAAATCACCTATTAAGACTCATTAGAAGACCTAATCAGTGTAGTTACTTAATCACTTCTTTTTGGACTCATTAGAAGACAATTGGTAATTTGGTTGTATGAAAAGTTTTAAAACTCATTTTGTGCTGATAAATATCTAGCTCAAACATAGTTGGCTACGTGTGGGTGTACTATAAACCTCTGCCAACTCCTTCGGAAATATAGGAGTGATGCTATTTTATGTTATGTGTAGTTAAAAGTCCGTGTTCTTCAACATAAACACCAAAAGGAATCGTTTCATACGTAAAAACAAATAAAAATATTTTGACGATTTTTAAAAAAAAAACGGCATTAAATTTTTCGTCCAATTGCCAACCAAAAAATCATAAATAATTAGCACTATGACCATCTCCAAGGATATTACGGTTAAACATGCCGTTTAGGAGATAATTCGATTTTTCATACTAGCTTCATACAAATTTTTCGTAAAAAAATTATATTTCCTTCGTTTTTGGGTAGAATTAACTCGGGTGTCATTTTTGTACATAGTAATGACTAATAGAAGCGATATCCGGCATAAAAACAAGCACTTGCAAATTGAAATCCCTAAGTCTATGAAAGCCGATTTTCAGCCCACCGTGTGCCGTCCCCTTCGTGGTTCTTTTTTCATAAACCACCCAGAAGTAGGAGCTCCGCGAAGCGGGGCTCCGTCGACCAAGCCCACCAACGGCGGAAGGCACGTAGGTGCTATAATCCACATTTGACATAATATTCATTTAGTGTATTATTCACAAACATATGCATAATCACTTTAGTAAGTTTTAATATATTTAAGAAACTGGTTGCAATCTGGACTTTAGGGCACCCCGACTCAGATAGGCTAGGTTGGAAGGGGATGGCGGGGTCGTGTGAGCCCGCATCCCCTTTGTGGTTATTTTTTTATAAACCACCTAGAAGTAGGAGCCACGCTGCGCGGGGCTCCTCGACCAAGCCCCTTCTGATGCTTATTATAGTTATGGTTATGCGTCGTTATGCTTAAGTAAACTTATGGTTTGGGATAGTATGCTTATTAAATATTATGCTTATAGTAAATAATTAAAAAAAATATTATTCAAAAGTTGGCAAATGAGTATTATGCGTAACTAGTGTTCGGCCAAGTACCTTTATGCAATATTAAATTATGACATAAAATTGTAGGAATAAAAGTTGAGAATCATTTTCGGCGACAGGACAAATACTAAGTGTTAAAAGAAACATGTTACACCTTACGCAATGACGCTGTTGACATGTTGTGTTTCTTAAATCAAAATTAGCATTTAATATCTTTATTAAACGTTTTTCTTTTTAATAAATGACTATATAAAGTATATCAATTGATTATTCTTATTTTCTCGTTATTAATGTATGAATTAAAGAAATACAAATAGAATTCTTTATGCTCCGGTGACCTCCGGTTTTTCACCGGAGATTACCCAATCACCGGTGAATTCAATCGGTTGTTAAAATCTCGCTCCGGTGCAAACCTTTAAATGGCACTAATTGACATGACACTATAGTCTATACATTCAAGTTTTCTTTTCGAGAATAGAACACCAGCCTTTAGATTACCCCGGGACTATTTAGTAATCTGTGCGTGCCCCGGGAATACTTGTGAATAAATCTAATTAACTGCATCAAATATCCAAAAGAATTAAGAAATAAGGAAATAGGTATAATTATAAAATATTGGATGGATCAATAAGGGACAACGCAAACCGGAATGGCAGCGGCCGGCAGCGGCGCGGCGAGCACTTTCAGTGTGTAATAATTTTAAACTTTAACTACATACTTAAAAGTCTAGTATCGCTTGAAAAGCTTGAAAAGGTCGCGAGACTGCCAGCGGCCGTCAGCAGCCGCCCGCGGCGCCGCGAGCGGCCGCGCGCCATGCGCGCGCCTCTTGTTTCTAGCGACGCTGGCGGCCGCTGCCGGCTGCTGCCGGCCGCTGCCGGCCGCTGCCGGCCGCTGCCATTCCGGTGTGCGTTGTCCCTAACTCGAACTCAAAAGCCTCAACCACACAGGTGCTTTATTATCGGTCGATTAGATCACATGCATTATTGTGATTCCTCATACCTGTTTTGGTACGTATTAGGATAGCTATTAGGTCACATATTACTGCGATAATTATCGCAAAAATATGCAAGTAATCGGGGTGCAAGTTTTTATCGATCGATGAACGGAGGCCTCTCGCCCGATACGATCAGAGACATAAACTGCCAGCGGCCGGATAGTGAGTGGGATCCTTTATAGAGGTTAATAAAAGTGAAAAAGTATAAACAATATTTAGTCTATTATTAATCTCTATCTACTCTATGTTTTCTAAACTTCAATAAAAAAAAAACCAGTAGCCATCAACGCGGGCGAAAAATATTTAATTTGCCGGGCGGCGAGTGTTACTTTTGCTATAAAACGTTACTTTTAATTCAATTTAACCATGGATGAAACAATACTGTTGCCATCACCTAATTGGTTTCTTCCTTCTATTATGTCTGTAAGTATAGATGGATGGCTCGTTTACGGTGGACCAAATAAAACTATTTGTGTTTTGGAGCCCTATAAAACAGATGTTGGAATTATAGCAACAAAGGATAAATATCAGGCACATGTGTTCCATTGTGGAAATTCTGAGAAGTAAGTACATGTAGTTTTATTAGTGTTGGCTACCTACATTTATAAAAAAAAACATGTTTATTTTTTTTGCTTGCACACAACCCAAATAACATTAATTTTCCTTATGTTCAGGGTTATTGCAGTTGACATTTCGCCGGCATGGCTTGAGAAAAAGTCCTTTCTCACTGGTATTTTAGATGGTACTGCTAAACAATTGTTGCTAGAGACTGTTAACAATATAGTTAAGATCAAGGAGACTCACTGCCATGATGTTCACAAAAAAGAATCTGAGGTATGTTAACAGCCTTACAATTTTTCTTCTTAAACAGACAATGATGGACATGACCATTTTTCTTTTTTAATAATAAAAGTTTTATACATATTTCTGTGTATGTGGAATAATAGTCATAAAAACAATATTTTTATGTTAAAGTTTTAGCCAATAGAGAGACAATTTCATAATTCCATAACCAGAAACTAAAGAACTTCCGAAGTTGTATTTCTAATTCATTTCAGCTTTACAGAACAATTCTTGTGTTGAATAACTTGCAGTTTTCAATTATATCTATAAAATTCTAATTTATATAATTTCAGGAACTAGTTGGTATTGGCTATAGTACTGATACAGTGGCAGTATCCGTTGGTTCAACAAACATAGTGAAATGGGACTTAACCTCGAATATTACGAAGGTCTATAACACTTTTCTGAGGGGTGTCAAACCCACTTGTATGGCTTGCTCTCAACACACACAATTGCAAGTTGCCATCGGCACCAAACAAGGTGTTGTTCTCCTAGTGGATCTGAATGGTAATGTATTATTTTGTTAAGCACAATATACAAAAATATATTAAGTGGGGTTCTTGATGTAACAAAACTTAATTGTGACCAATACATAAACACATGTTTCTCTTCATAATAACAAACAACTTTCAGAACCCGTTTTTTAAATTTAATAATAATAATACTGTCTCACAATCTGGTTTATTCTCTCTTTTATACAAACTTTGACTGTCCATAGGTAAAGGAAAAGTCATATACAAAGTAAGAGGCCAAGATGATATAGTAATGAATTTGAGCTGGTGCCCACAGTACCAAGTTACTGTCAATAAGTCAATGAAAGAAAACAAATCATTCCTTGATAAAAGACTAGCAGCAATAAGAAGTGAAGGTGAGAAAGAACTCAAAAGGAGTGAAGGCGAGAAGGAAACCAATGTTCTAGAACAATCTGGAATTGGTAAGAACCTTCCAGAAGACAGTTTTGATGAGTCCATAGTCCAGGAGGATGATATGTTTGATATTTACAAAGACCATGAATCTGATGAATTTGGTCACAAAAAGTATGAACCAGAAGATATACTGGTGAAACAGAAAAAAGAGAAAGCTGATGATACAGACTATCTAGCTGAATGTCTTAAACTAAAAGACGATATATTGAGAAGGAAGAACCAAACTGAACCAACTATAGAATCACTGGTGGATGCTTTAGATAACACTCATGTTGAAGGTGGTTCTAATGAAACGGCACAAACCCTAGCTGAAAGCTTCCAATCCCAGCTTGAAAGTTGTCAATCCCAGCCTGAAAGTGCACAATCCCAGCCTGAAAGTGCACAATCCCAGCCTGAAAGTGCTCAATCTCAGCCTGAAAGTGCCCAGGCAAAAAGTAATGTAAAATGTGTAAAAATAGATACCACAAGTGGTGATAAGTCTAGTCACAAACTTCTCCTTGCTGCAGTTGGAAAATATGGGTGAGTGTTTTTCTTGAAAGATATACAATGGCAGTTGTGATAGTGGTGCTTGTGCCAAAGTAAAAGCTTTACGAGTTCTTGGATTTTGATTATGTTATTCTTGTAGTTGGTCCATGGATGATTGACCTATGAACACCTCAGCTTTGGAACACAGTTACACACATTAGTCTCATCTATCACTCCTTGATCTTTGACAGTAGTCAGATACCCATTAACCATGTTTTACCAAGGAGTTATTTTGTTACACTGCAAATGTAATTATATTAGTAGGTTCCAAGTAAAATACTGGTATTCAAGTGCGTCCTAAGTGGGTGCAATTTTTTTTTTACCACAAAAAGCCAAACCCAAAATTGAATGAATAACATGTCAGAGTAAAGTAATATGATTACCATATTATGTAGTTCAATTTATATTTGCAATATGTAAAAATGTCTATTTTTTATTTTCAGGGGAATCCGAATATGGTCCGAAACTGGTAAGCTTGTGGGATCATGTGCCATACCAATTCCTCCAAAAACCCAAAAAATACCCTTTGTTACTTCTGTGCTATGGTACAAACCTGATTCACTGCTTGTTTGTGATGGTAGGAATCAACTACTGGAGATTAACCCACTGAATGTTGACAGGTAAATTTTTACTGCTTACTTTTATGCTTTATAATAAATTTTCATAATATTTACTGACCTCTATAAGCAACGACATGCTCTTCATAGAAGCCATAATAGAAGCCATAAAGCTCGGCAAAGTGTGTTGTGGAAATCTGATAGTCAATCCTTGTAAGTCATTGGTTTTCAGCTGCATTTTGTTGGACTGTGAATAAGTTAACTACAGTTAGTTTAAATTTAAATTGTAATGATACTATATTTTATGGTTCAATGTTTTCTCACCATTAAAATATCTACCTTCTTCACAGTAAAAATAAATTAGAATGGGAAATACTCCATCAGAAACACAAGCGTGGTTTGTACTGTGTTAAGACGAATGCGCCCCGGATACAAACAGAGTCTACAGTACCCTCCGATGATTGGTCAGTCTGGACAGTGGCACAGGACCGCAACATTATACAATATTGTGTGTCGACTAAGAAGGTGATTGGTATCCACGCCAGTTGCGGGGGAGCTGTGTATAATGTGCTGCCTTGTCCTTATGATGCTGGAAAGTAAGTGTGAATGTAATTTAATCCGCTGAACACACGTTATTTGAGACTCAATAGAAAGACAATAGCAGCCCGACAGCCGACTGTTGGTTGGTCGTGAAGTAAATTGTAATTAGTGTAACTGTTAGTACACCAAAACGTTATTTTCGGCAACAGCGGTAGTCAGCAATCCTAAATTATTTGTGTGTATACAAAAATATTTTTTATTGAAGCAAAAGCGGTCATGTCGCGATACGCGATTAAGTTGTACAATGAGTTACGGTCTAGAGATGTTTGATACAAGCTTTGTGCATCACATATATCATAACATCTATTAACACCGCATAAAAATCGGCGCATACTTTCAAAGGTCTAAGCATTTATAGGTACAGAGAGAGAAGCTATTTGTTGTTTTATTTTATATTATGTAATGATTATCATTTTGCGAGTTTTCATTTTAAAGGCTTACTGGCCACGTATCCCGCCCCACCATATATACTTTAATTGGCATTGTATCTGCCTCTCAATACTGATACCATGATATTTCCCCAGAATCGCAGTAAGCGTAGGCGACGGCGCGGTTCGAGTGCTAGAAAGCAACACCCTACCCGAGGACGACACTCGACTGACGCGCCCTCGCGTCTCCACCTACTGGCAGAATGTGCAGGGGAAAGTGCTCACTGTGGCCTGGCATCCCACAAGGGAGAACTTACTGGCTTACGGTACTTCGGAATCTAGGGTAAGTGTCACTGTCTACTAGCCCTAGAGGGGGGAGGCTATATTCCAAGATTCTTCGAATTCTAAGTATCAATCTACTATGGACAGAGAACATGTAGTTAAGAGTTCGAACTGTGGGTCAAGTGCAGTTGAAGCAATGCCCTCTTAGTCAATCCAAAATGATAAGGAAAAAACATGCTATATTTGCCTTACCTTATTATACAACTTCTGACTACTATTCTGCATTATTAATAGCCTTTGCTGGTGACTTAGCATTAACATCGGATATCAAGGGTGCATACAAAGTCACAGATTAAAAAGGGGCTTATATTTAACTTACCATCAGATATAGTAACATAATGACAAACAAAAGTAGTAAATGATCTTCAAAATTATGTCTCGTAAAGTATTCTAGAAATGAACCTATTTCCCTTTTTATATGAACTAGGTTGATTCTGATTTTATTTTTGACTAGGAGATATGGCGCTAGTTTTGTGTAAGTGGTTTAATTGCGAACGAGTAGCAGACAAACGATTACTTGAAAACATTAGTATGAATAATGAGTTAATTCTCGTACAGGTAGGGTTAATAGACACGGGAGGTAAGTACGAGCAGGCAGCTCGCGTACTCAACCCGGCGCTGAGTCAGGGAGTGTACGCGCTGTGCTGGGGACACGACATGGAGCTGTACGCCAGCGGTGGGAACAAACTCGTCATGTACCGCGCTAACCTGCTCAAAGAAGGTAAGTTAAAATATTTTCCCTGTTACTCTGAACTATGACTATTCGAAAGAATAAGCTCTTACATTTGAGCCTTCCTAAATTAGTTAAAATTAACTAAAATTCGCTGTAAAAAATCAACAAATTTTGCCTCTTTTATCAATACAACTAGCTTCCGCGCGCGGCTACGCCTGCGTAGATGTTGAAACTTCCATCCCCTATTTTATCCCTGCTGGTTTGGAATTTATCAAAATCCTTTCTTAGCGGATGCCTACGTCATAACATCTACCTGCATGCCAAATTTCAGCTCGATCCGTCCAGTGGTTTGGGCTGTGCTTTAATAGATCACTATGTCAGTCAGTCAGTCACCCTTGAGTTATATATATATTTAGATTAGATACTGCTAAGAAGGCTACAAGAAAAAAGAAGCTTATATGAAGAGGCTTCATCATGATTTTCTAATTATTTTGAGAAGACTTTTAGTATAATGCAGGATGCAGCTGAAAGCCAGTGTTTTTACCTGGAACCACTATGTGTCGGTACTCCACACCTCAGTTACTGGGTAATACGATAATACCTTTTGATTAGACTGTTATCAGATTTTTAGCTTCTGGCTGACCATAATGAACAATGATCTACAACCCTGGGCTAACGGTTTTACGTGCTTTCCCAGGCACGAGATCTCGATAATGTCCTAGAAAAATATAGAAAGTACACATGAATTGAAAAAATTGATTGTGGTTAGTGACCCTGACTGCTAAACCGGAGGTCGTGGGTTCGATTCCCACCCAGGACAAACTTTGTGTGATGAGCATGATAGTTTGTCGTGTCTGGGTGTAACTTATCTATATATGTATGTATTTATAAAGTATATAAGAATGTATATCAGTTGTCTGGTTACCATAACACAAGCTCTGCTTAGCTTGGGATCAGATGACCGTGTGTGAGTTGTCCTAAGATATTTATTTATTTATTGATAAGCCACATTGGTACTCTAAAGTGTTTTTACCTTCAGATCCGGAGCAACTAGATATAACCATAGAAGGTCAGTCGTGGGGCATCTGCGCAGTGAGCTGGTCGACTCGCGGCCTGCTGCTCGGTGCTGTCAACGGAGGAGTCGCCTTGCTCACGCACCTACAGCCGCACACACTCATCGTGTCTGCTTTTGTGTATAGGTGAGTGAGCTGAAATAAGCTTTATTATCAACATAATAAGGTATCATCTCTAAGCCTTGACCAACTATGTGACGGTCGGCTTCCAGTCTGACCGGATTAGGCTGAATACTGGGGTTCTATATCGGACAACTCCGCAAACAAAACTAGGTAACACACTACCCCCTTGGTTAGATAGATTGTTAGACTGTCTGACTTCTAACTACTTCATAAAATATAAGTCATACACTGAATATAAATGAATACAAGTGGCAGTTGATACGTCCTTGACGAAACAATGAATGGAACAACTTGGAACACGGATAACTCTGACCCGGAAATGTGCAGTTACCCCTTTATAGGCTAATATACTATTAATAATTTATTTTGTAAAAACATTATGTCAGTTTCAATGATAGTTTTATTTATTATACAGTAAAATGATACACTCAATTGAGTGGCATCCCCAGCAAACATCAAATTCAAGTGAAGACTCGCCATACAAGAACCTGATTGCAGTCACTTCTTTGGATAAGGAATCCAAAATTGTCATATTGGAGTATGGAAACAGTGAGAAAGGTACTCTGATCTCTAAATACACCTAAATTTAACTGAAATTACCATTTTTCATAACTTGAAATTTCAATGCTCAGCTTAGCGTCGCGAGTTGAGAGTATAAGAAATGTTAGACACATGGTTGTAAATATTATAGATCATCTGACTCGCGGTCTTTATAGGAGTTCCTTAGATACACTTACTGTTCATTATGAAAACCAATATTATTTTTAACATTTAACAATTGATGAAAAAAGTATACCAATTATATGAAAATAATAGTAAATAACACACATAAAATTCTCTACTTTTTATGATTATTTGATGACAAAAAATAAATAATATAACATATAATGTTATCAGATGGTACAGCACAGTTGTCTACATGGAAGACCCTGACTGGTCACACCAGGCCTGTGCTGCAAGCGGCGTGGAATCCACATAGGGATGGACTTCTGCTGACCTCCTCACAAGACTCCACTGTCAGGGTGAGTATAGAAATAATTCGCCAAATAATTAATTTAGGTCTGGCTTCATAACTTGTAGGAATTTTATATAATTGTTTCTGTATTCTGGACTGTTCAATTATATGTTGCCATCTTGCTGAAAAGATGGATTAACCTTTGTTTCCTCGGCAAACAGAAGCTGATACGAAAACATAGTTTCTCGCAACATAAAAAAGATCTTGAATAATTTTTTACGAGGATGTTTTTGGACTAATGTTCCATTCCATGAAGACGGGGCTAATAGTTCTTTATCTAAATTCTCATTCAGTGGTATGTTCGCAATACTGAGCGTTGAAAAATCGTCGTTCAAAATTGATAAGAGTCGGATCCAGGTGCACTGAACTGCCTGGAGGATCCTCCAACCAGTCCAGTATTGTAAGACGGTCGTTGTCGGGATTTTGAAAATACGCTAATACTGCCCAACTCTCATTGCGCGATGTAGGATAACAGTTGCAGTTCACATATTGAGTGATAGATGTCGTCACAGGTTAATAGCGGGCCATCCACTAACGTTCATTCCTTTTGACTTGTCCCGTCGTGCAATCCGTACAGAAATGCGACGGGATAAAATAAAACCGTTGAAGCCACTAACTAAACCACAATCCTACGTTCTTTCCCCTGACTTTATCACGACACGCCAGTCCGACAGGAAAAACAATCCTTCAGTGACCATCCACTCGTTTATGTACATTCCTGTCACTTTGCATCTTGTCAGCCATACCGAGGGATTGCGCGTGTGTGGATGGTGACAATCCTACTATTTTATGAAGATTGTTGTCATTTGAAAGGAATGCTCGTCATTTTAAATAATCTTTATGGATTATTTTCATTTTGCTTTTGCAACAATTATGTTTATATATTATTTATGTTTATATTTATCTTTATGTTTATGTGAGTGTACCTAATGTATTTAGTACTATAGTATGTAAATATACATATATATTTAATTTTGGTATTATTTTTGTACCTTTGCATTTTGCATCTACCATGATTTGTCTCTGCATCACCCTAAGGTAGACTGGGAGAAAATGCCTGAGTGTACGAACTGAGTGAAGAGTGTTCAGTGGAGCGTTGAGCGGAGCGTGCAGCGTTGCGTGGAAGTTGATCTCGCGCCGCTAGGTCGCCACTCAGGACACCTACGTGTTAATGCATCTGTTTGATAAGGACGCCTCACGCCCCGCCCTGCTAGACGCTCGATTTGAGCGGGCACTCAGGCCCTACACTTAGGCATTAAGTCCGCCTGTGGGCAGTGTTTTTCACATTATGTCCATGAGGTTTAATAAATAAACATGTGTACCTTTAAGAAAGAGATTGCTGTTGCTTTGAGTTTTATTGCAAGTGAACATCTATTTAAACCTAAATGAAGACATAGGATGTGGGGAAAAAGTGGTTATTAGAAAAGTAGATATAGGACGTTATTAGATAATATAGGACGTTTAAAAAATCTGGCATGCGACGAATCTGATGATTTTAAGAAATATTTAAGAGGCGATGTCTCGTCTTTTAGCGAACTGCTCAAGATGATAACACCGTTTTGTGTTGTGTGTCTATGTCTTGGAAATCCATTTTGTCCTTCCGGGACGAATACGAACACAAAATGATTACAAACGAGCGCTCAATCACGCCGGACAAAAACAGACACTCTAACTTGATCACAGAGCGCGTCGCGCCCGTCGCACCAGGACTGGTAGCGAGGTTTTAATACCGTCGTTCTTTCTCGTTGCAAATCCACTGGTGTTCATTCCGTAAGGATTGTCGCGACGGGACGGATGGTGGGATTTTAATACCGTCATTCTTTCTCGCTCTTGCAAATCCACTGGCGTTCATTCCGTAAGGATTGTCGCGACGGGACGGGTGGTGGGATTTTAATACCGTCATTCTTTCTCGCTCTTGCAAATCCACTGGCGTTCATTCTGTAAGGATTGTACATTCCGGCAGGAATGAACGTTAGTGGATGGCCCGCTATTCTGTCTGTTTCCCACAGGTATGGGACATAGCAACAGGGACCTGTATATCGATATTTGGCGGCCACTCGTCTCTGTCGCTGGGCGTGGCTTGGGTGAGTCAGCCACAGTTGCCGCACCACGTCTTGTCCGGCGGCGGGGAGTTCTGTCTCAGACTCTGGGACATCTACCAACATAAGGCTGAGAATTATATTGGTGAGTTTTATGAAAATATGTTTAACCTTTTGACGACCAAACGACAGCCGGCTGTCGCGCTGCTATTGTCTTTATATTGTGTCTCGAATCACGTGTGTTCGAAGGTTAAAAATAGCCCACGACTCCGGCTTAGCACCGGTTGACTTTGTCGACTTTTAAAAGCGATAAAAATCTTGTTAATGGTCTGATCTTTAAATAAACGGTATGAACATCTTCAAGCCGTTTTCATCAACAGGCAGAGGGATTCATGAGGAAGGTTGTATTCATGAGGTTAAATGCATATTACTTTAAGAGAAGATTTGAATTTTTTAAGATTTGTAACAGCCGTGTGAAGCTGGGGCTGACCGCTGCAGTCGCGTCCGTCAAGTGATTCTAAATTTATAACAATAATACCCATTTCACCAACAGATTACGGACACAAAATAACAAAAAAGCGACCACGTAAGAAAGAAGTTAAGAAGGAAGTGCACGAACCAGCAGCTGAAGCAGGTTCCTCAGAAGAACAAGACAATGTCGCGATAACCGTGGAGTTATCTGACAAAGTATCGAAGGCGCCTAGAAAGTTCTTGCTCCCTATAATGTTCAAGCAATTTAATGATCGGTGCAAGCTACACGCGTCAAGAAAGATGCTGGAATTGTTTCTACAGAAGACTGAGACGGCAGAGAAAGGGGATAACGTCCACAATGTTAATGAAGAAAAACTTGCCAATACAGTAAATGATAAAGGGGATTGTAAGGAAGTTATAGAAGTAAATGTTCCTACAAAAGTTGAAAGTGTTACAGAGATAAATCCTGAAGAAATTGTAGATACTACGGCTGACACTAAAGATAAAGCGAATACTAAAGCAAAAGATAAAAAAGAAATCGATTTGGATTTCTTGAAAGTGTTCGGAAGCATCAAGGAGGTTAACGAATTTTTGGATTTGGAAAGTAAGTATTTTTTTTTTAAATTTATGCTTTCTTAGGAAACAAAAAATAATTGAAATAGTCCTAGGAATTCAATAGATAACATTTTCCGTCTCATGTTATTAAGCAAGATGTTACAAATAAATAACGTTATAATGTAAGCAGTTCTTATTATATCATCAGTTTTCAACCTTGCGAGATAGATTAATAACTAATGGTATTTCCAATGTAAACAAAATGTACTAGTCTATAGTCAACATTACCATTTTTTGTACTTAAATGTATTTATTTATCTAAGGATAATCGTATTGTTTGTCCACAGTGGAGAGTCACTTACACAACTACGACCACCCCGAGGCATGCATAATGCTGCTAATCTTCCGCGGTCACATCGACACTATGATACAGTTCGCGAGCGAACGAGACATGTTGTGTCCCTTCTTACTTAGCATGGCGCCGTGCGTCTCTTTCAAGTAAGTTCTAGAACACTATGGTTATACAATGTGTTACTGAATTAATTCACTTTGAGAAAATAGTTTGTTCAGAATCGTTTACTGAATTGATTTTTGTAATTTTTAATATTAGTAAACTGCTGTCACACTTCCGCTGTACAGTCAAAACAAATTAAATGGATGAAATACCTACTACGCTAGACCCTTATGCAAGTGCGACTGTGTGCATGCGTAGATTTGTAATGTGACTATAATTTTCTCCCACAATCTGTACAACTAATTTATAAAAAAAAACAGTGTTTTAAACATAATAATAAAAATTCAGTGTATGTATTATGATTATAACATAATATTCTAATTGGGGTGTCTGGTGGTGTGCGTTTATTCTGGGACATGTTTTATATGTATAGTTAATAAAATATATAGACTTTACTTTACATAAGGAAATAATATTTTATATAGTTTTTAGTACCTCAAAACTTCGCGATTATAGCGGAAGCACCTGGTGGTTTTAATAAAATTAGGGTAAACGGAAGACGTTACTCGAATTCGCGCAACCGATGCATTCGTTACATAGCTTTTTCGGAGAGCAACACTTGTTATTCTGACGAATGGTGAAGTATTGCTTGACAATTGAAAACTGTTCGAATACGGGCGTACTCGACTCGGTCCACTGTAGTCGTTTGTCCGAATTCAATAAACAATCGAATACTATATAATTCTTGTTCCAAGAGTCATACACCGAATACGGTCGTTGGTCGATTATGTTTTTTCAAAAACAAAACAAAAGTTACACAAAATAGCAACTCGTTTTTGTATAAATGAAATTATCCAAAATGTCTTATGCTATTGCTTATTTTGATTAGTGGAATGATAATTGATTTCTTACAGGTATTGGAAGGACGCAACTCAACTATATTTGGAGCAAATTGATCGGCTAGTGGCTAGAGGAGAGGAAAGTAAACTTTATGGTATGGAAAATATTGTTTAATTTGTGCACTTTTTAACCGACTTCAAAAAAAAGTAGGTTCTCTGTTCGACCTGTATGTATGTATGTTTGTCCGCGATTATCTCGCGTTTGGCTGAACCGATTTTGATGCGGTTTTCAGCAAAGTGTTTGTTACATTCTGGGGAAGGTTTTAGTATATAACACTAATGGATATCCCGTGACGTTGATCGTATAGATCGCGTTGTGCTTTCTTGGATTGTAGATTTTCAAAGACGATTGTATGTTTGACCGCGATTATCTCGCGTTAGCTATACCGATTTCGATGCGGTTTTCAGAAAATTCTTTGTAACATTCTGTGGAAGGTTTTAGTATATAATGGATATCCTGTGACGTTGCGCGCATAGTGCCGTTTTCATTTTATAAGATTATAAGTTTATTTTGAGAGCTACCCTAAAACGTAGTCAGACACAGAGACTCTAACTAAAAAGTAAAAAATAAAAAGCTTTTTTAAAAAAAAGATAACCGACTTCAAAAACTAAAAGCTCAAAAATAACTATTTCGGAAGTCGGTGGCTTCTCTTCTGCCGGTTGATTTGTGTTGCCACCGACTTCCGAAATATTATTATTAGTTATTTTTGAGCTTTTAGTTTTTGAAGTCGGTTATCTTTTTTTTAAAAAAGCTTTTTTTGCAACCTTTAGTAGTATTTTTAGATTCGATTGTTTTGTTACATTTCTTATAGTAAAGTAATGTTTTATTAATAGAAAATAAACATTACGGTGGTCCGAAGTACCGCAAAGCCGCCATCTTGCTGAGCATGCACGACGTAGTGGGCGCTGTTGCTGCTCTGTGCGAAGGGAAACTGTTCAAAGAAGCTTATATTCTATGTCGGATAAGGTGAATATAAATATTTTAGAGTGCAACAAAATTACTTGTTACGAGAGAAACACGTTGCTAGCTACACTAGAAAAAAATATTAGTGTTATACTGACAGAATTGTTGAATTATAATTACAGGTATATGGACAGTGTTGCTGAAGACGTTTTAGCGAAGTGGGCTGCAGATCTCTCATATAGTGGTCAGATGGCCCAGGCGGCCATGATGTAAGTTTGATATATTATGAATAACAAATCGACTAATATTACAAAAGTTAGTCGGCTAACAGGTTGTCCAGACGATTTGCAAACTATTTGCAAGTAAGAGAAATGGTGACCTACTGTTCGCATATTGCACGCCAACTGTATGCAATATTGCGTTTAAATCTAGAGTTCTTCAAATTTGACGAGACTTTGTCACCTATTTTTCACGTCTCGCATTCTGCACGTCTCGTGAGAAACTGTGACGACATTGGTGTACACTCCCGCAAAGTGTATGCAATACCCAGATAATTCTAATGGGTCTATTCTTTCGCTGAACAAAACCGCAAGTGAATAGACGAGAGCGCCGCAACCGCCATTACATTTTTAATTGCTAAATAAATACTCAGTACTTTAATTGTTCTAATTTATATTCCAGTTACATAGTCATGGGCAATCTATCTCAAGCCGCGCAAGAGCTCGCCAAGTCCCAAAATCAAGATTACCTCAAATTGGCTGCCGACATCGCCAAGGTCGTCGGTAGAACCACGTTTGCAGACCACGTACAAAATAAAGCTAATCAAGTTCAATCACAAGCAACATCAGAGAAGACTGAAGAGTTACTGAAGGAACTTCCTTCGAAAATAGAACTCCTTATGAAGGAGAATAAGGGTCAAAATAGTGATAATTTGGAAAGTGCTACGTTAAACGGAACATTGAAAAGTGATAAATTGAATGGTGATACTGAAATCAACGAATAATGGAAAGTATTTGTATGTGTATTTTATCGAGTCTCGGTGTCTTGTATGTTTAATCTCCGCCTGCCATAGCCGTTTAATGGGCATAGGCTTTTTAAATATGTTTAGTGTTATATTTGAGTAACACTTGAAAACTGTTAACTTTTTATTATTAAATAAAATTGTCTTTTTAAATGTGTTGTTTAAATTATTAGGTACTAGCTGTTCCTCGCGGTTTCACCCGCGTTAAGTTTTTGGTTACTGCTTCGCTCCCATGAGACATAGCATGATATTATATAGCCTATGTTACTCAGGTATAATGTAGCTTTGTAATAAAAAAATATTTTTGAAATTAGTCTGGTAGTTTTTGAGTTTATTCGTTACATACAAAAATTCAAATCTTTCCTCTTTATAATATTATTATAGTATAGACAAGTTGGTACAGTCAGCATCAAAAGTCGCTGACCACATTCAGATTTTCAAAACTACTGCACACTATATCATCTATAAATCGCTCAACAAGATAAGCGCCAGTAGTGAATGAACATCATTAAAGTTCAAAATTAGCTGAACACCATTTTGTCTAAAAATTGCTGATCGTTATAAAGTCCGAAAATATCATAACATTCAATTTTGCAAAAGTCACTGAACAATATAAAATTCGTGTTTTGGTTATCTAGTAGGGTGCTTGTACACGGTGCATGTAGCAATCACGGCAACGTCCAAAAATAACTTAACAACATAACTACCAAAAGTTACATTACTTTGTTTCGGATACTGAACTGCAAATTAAAAAAGTGCTTGTTACTCTTCAGAGTTATAAATCCAATCCTGTCGTATCAAAACTAAATCATGTAAAAAAATATTAATGGATGTAAATTTCGAATTTAATGATTTTTAGTTTTTTAGTTTATTAGTTTAATGATTTTTTCTTAGAGTCAATGAGAATAGTAGAAGTGGGTGATCAAGCAACAAGCACATTTTCAAAGTCATCGAAACTTTCCATATTAAGATTGAATTTAGCCTTATTTGTAAAACTATAAGGCTCACTATCAAAAATCACGCAGTTTCTATTATTGTTTGAATTTAAACCATCGACCTAATTAAAGTTTTTTTTATTCGATTGAATTATATCCTTTTTTGTAAACCAATGGCTCATTTTCAAAAAGTTTCCCTTTGAAATAAATTCTTTAGGAAACATAGTTGGGGGTATTTAAAAAACTATTTACCCTTAAATATAAAAAAAATATTTCTACTTAATTATAACTTTGTTATGTAGACTGTTGTAAAATATTAAATCAAAAAAAAACCTGAAAAAAAACATGTAAAATATCTGGTAAAAATCTGCGACAAGTACCCAGGGTAGATTATAAACGGTTTTACTAATGAGAATAATTATCGTCTTGGCGGGGGCACTACCGTGCCTCCAGATAATTATGTTGTCAAACTTCGGAAAGGAATGTTATGTTAATGTCACTTCAATTGAAAAGTGACATAATATACATACCTACCGAAAAAATACTCACACATATTAAACACAAAAAAACATTAAAATTTGATTTTGTTCAGAGACTTTTGAGATAAATGATGGTATGCTATTTTTGTCAATAATTTGTTCAGAGACTTTAGAGACCAAGACTGTCATGATTTTTTGTTTAGCGACTTTTGAAAAGTGATGGTCACCTACTTATGCTTTTTTATGATGATCATTTATTTCTGGCGCTTGTCATGTTGAGCGATTTAGATATTATACGGTGTACAGCGATTTTGAAAATCTAAATGTGGTCATCAACTTTTGATGCTGACTGTACATATTATTATTTGGGCACTGTTCCACGGCCAAAACATGTTATGTACGCGTCTGTTCTATAGCACAATTTTCCTGTTTAAGTGATTATCAGAATCCGAATCCATTCAACTTTTTTTTTGTGTAAAGGAGTAAAACAAACGTCTATAAATAACCAAGAAATAAAATACAAATTATAATAATCAAACATTTATTTTGTATTGGTACCATCAATATCAAAAGATTAACAGTGAATTAAATTAAAATGCAATTAAATAATTTTCAAAGAATATTAGTATAATATCAATAGAAATTGTCTTTGAGTAATTTTATTATGCAATATTAATTAAAAGTTAAAATGGACGAATGTATCATATTCGAAGTTTACTTAGTTTGTGTGATAGACGTAGCATAGTTAAGTGGGTGACAGTTGCTGTGCTGTTATACTGAATCAATAATAGAACAAAATACAAAGATAGAAAACAAAACACAAAGATAAACCTTGATGGCTATTCAGCCTTGGACATCTGTCCCACCGCGCGATGACCTAATAGAACTCCGGGAGTAAAACCAGAGAGAATGCGATAAAAAAATATTACGCTTTAAATATTTTGTTTGAGACACTACTTTATAGAATTCTGAACGGCAGTATGCACGGTCAGCGATTAACTAGGTATTTCTTTTATTGACATTTATATAGCGAGAAACGTCGATAACTAATCGCAGCGGCATGCAGTGGGAAGATAATATCTCATTAGTATAGAGATCCCGGCTATTTATTATTTGAACATAGAACGTAAGCCCGCCAATCACGCAATCGTATGCCGATAAAATTTAAACAGGGCATGTAAGCGTATTAAATTATTTACAAGCGGATAATACAAATGTTATAATAAATATTTTCTGCATTACTAATATCACTAAACACTTTTAGGCACAAACATTTTAAGTACACCCTTATAATACTATATTGTACCACATTCAATATATCTATGAGAATAAAGGATTCACAAATAACTATCTACAATGGCACCAAACTCACAACGTTTTCTTTCGAATCAGATAATCACATCCTTTTGTAAGGTCAGTCAGTGCAGAGTGCCATAATGTTGAGTTATCCGTGGAAAATTGAAATAATTAAAAATAAAACAAATTAAAATTCTAATGAATGAACATTGAACATAAACAGGCAACTCCCGCGCTATCCTTTTAATAAATGCTTGTGGAATGTCTGTAACACTCAGTCTTGATTTAGATGATGATTACATGCATTCATAGATTTGTTCTTATAAAAGAATTATAGTTGTATGATAAACGGCGTTTTAACATGACAATATTGGTCGTTGCTTTTTCTCTAATACAATTTAAAACTAAAATGATAACACTCGTTCACAAATTTTCTAAATTATGATTCCTAAATAACTTTTTCTACTAATGACCATTATTACAATTTGCATTAGGCCACAAGATCCTGTATTTTTTTGTCCTTCAAACTAGCCGCATTTTAATATATTTTTGCCCTTAAAAACGTCTTAAAGACAGGCATTAGTCTAGCATTTCTATTTAACAGTTATTTTTGACAAAATAGAGGCAAAATACACGTAAAGCTTCCAAAGCTACGACCTTACTTCCTTGAATAACATCTGAATAAACATGCCAAAAATATATTATTAATTCCACAACATTAAAAGACACCGCAACATTAAGAATATTACGTAATAACAAGCCCAGCTTATTACAAATATTATTCATTATTCGATTACCCGTCTCATTTGTGCATTGGTCAAAGATAATTTAAGAAATTTGTTAAATTAATTAAACGTAAATGATCTTCAGCCCCTATCGGCCGGGTCTTCATTCTCCCTGTTAGAGTCTCTACCCCTCTTCTTGCAAATGTTGACCAGTTTCGCGTTAATTTTCTTAAGTTTTTGGTTTTCTTTCATCACGTCGGTCAGTTGTTGATTCTGAAAAAGTTTTGTACTTACAGATACATAAATTAGGGATTTTACAATCCTTGTGTATTATAAGTCATGTATAACTTGCACATTGCAAGTTTTTCCAACCATCATTACGATATTTTTTCTTCATTCTGGTTATAGTGATATCGAAGTTTAAAATGAAAACAAGTTTCCGGAAACTTGTTTGCTAATGTTATTTAGCTGGCATAGTTATTGGCTTCAATATTTCCAACCAATTCAGCTCCTGATAGCCAGATAAATTATGATAGGCGTCCGTCAGAAAGATTAATCAGTAAAGAGCAAAGGAGTAAGAAACGCATGACTTTTACTTGTGCTTTAGTATTGTTTTCACGAGATGAGTAAATGGCGCTAATTCGCTTGTACACAAACTTAACAAAATTTAAGTTAAGTGCATCTTTTCTTTCCATTTCTTAAAGAAAAGGACAGAAGATTCATTTTGGTCTAATCCTGTTAAATTAGACAGCGCCTGAAGAAAATTGACGTATATTTAGTCGCCATGTTTTTAAATCGTGTCTAAATTATCTAAGGAGTGTCTAAATATGATAGCAATTAACTAATATTTTATCTTCTGTCCTTTTCTTAATTAAATGGAAAGAGGAAGATGCACATAACTTAAATTTGATTTAGTTTGTGAATAATAATAATAATAATAAATCTTTATTGTTACCAAAAAGATCACAAATGTTACATTTTTAGGATCATGGCTATGTAGGTTAGAGCATAAAGACCCTGACTTCTAAACTAGGAAAATACCTGTATCTTAGAAGTCAGTGCACCTTCGAAATTATATTATACGATACGAAAAGCCAATACAATTACAATTACCTGAATAGGACCATGATAAAAACGAAATTAAAAAGTTACAGAACAAAGTAAGCTAATCCAGGGCAAAAGATTATTGATAGCGGAGAACATAATAAAGAGAGAAAATAATAAAACAAAAAGGTAATAATGGTTTTGTGCGGTAGGTGCGTGTGAGGGTGTGTGTGAAGATGTGTATAAGGATGTGTGAGTGACAGATGGTAAGAGTGTGGGTTAAGTTGGGGTGTGTATACAACATGTCCTGGAATAAACGCACACCACCAGACACCCCAATTAGAATATTATGTTATAATCATAATACATACACTGAATTTTTATTATTATGTTTAAAACACTGTTTTTTTTATAAATTTGTTGTGCAGATTGTGGGAGAAAATTATAGTCACATTACAAATCTACGCATGCACACAGTCGCACTTGCATAAGGTTCTAGCGTAGTTGGTATTTCATCCATTTTACTTTGTTTTGACTGTACAGCGGAAGTGTGACTGCAGTTTACGTAGTTTTAATTATTTTTGGGATAAAATATTACCTATATTAAAAATATCAAAAATCGATTCAGTAAACGATTCTGAACAAACTATTTTCTCAAAGTGAACTAATTCAGTTACACATTGTCTATATAAGAATGAGTTTGAGCGTAATATATAACAACTATAGATAAAATCTGTGTGTTCCTAATAAATGTGCCGCTATATAGTTACATCCGTACCTGTACTATAGCGCTGCCGGTCGCGACGTACATGGGAAGCTGTTGCATGCTGGAGACGCCCACCAGCTGTTGTTCTAACAACAGCTTCTGTTGCGACAGCTTCTCCACAACCTGATGAGTATACAAGTATACGGTTGTTAGAATTCTTTAATTTACTTTAAACTGTGTCGTGGCATGAACATTAAATTGTGCGCCATAATCTATGTAAAACTAAACCAAACCCAACTTTATTTACAAAAAAGATTCGTTTTTTCGTGAATTGCAACTTGGTGAGTTAGCGGTTTAGTGGGGCATATTCCTAGTTATTTTTTTATAAGCTTGGTTTAATATTTAAAAAGTTGTAATAGTTCATAATTATAATATAAATTGCACTTTTATTTAGCAGCCGGAACTCATTCGTACTTACCGATTTCAACTGTTTAATTTCTTTCCCTTGCTTATCTTCTGACGAGTGACGAACACTACCATCGCGCTCTACTTGGTAACTTAGCAAATCTGTATATGGAATAAATAAATATCGCTGTTTACTCAGGTTTAGTACATCGTAAAAGCCTACCAACATGTGAGCTTTAGAAGACTCATACTTCATTCGCGTTTAGATTAGACACTTCAAACAACATTTTTTACGGTTTGTTCAACCGATTTTAACTGCTATTCCGTAGACGTAAGGGTGGCTTTGGTAGCAAAAAAGTCGTTTACAAATAAGTATAACTATTTACTGCAGCCGTCATTTGTCATTTCGCCAACGTAATAAATCGGTTGAATGGACAGTAAAAAAGGTTTTTAAATGTCTAATCTGAATGGAGTATAGTTTCATTATATCGAATTGGTGAAAATGTGTTGTAATTGTCTACATTACGTTTTGTAAAACATTTTAAATAAATAATGAGAACTACAACTGACATCCTGCATCGCGCAATTAGAGATAGACGTGAAATATACACAGAATCTTGTTAACGTCTGTCGGGTAGGAGCCCACCAGACACAACGCCTGTTTCCAATACTCAATATTTTTGTTACTTTCTGATGGAGGATTAAGAACTATACACCCTGTTGCTCATACCTGCTGAAACAACATAAAAGCTTACCGTCACAAGTCTCAGTACTAGCATCGTTGACGTCGACAGTGGAAGGTCTGTTTTGGTCGTGTAGACTTTGACGCTTCTTGCGAGTTGAATGCGGAGTGTTGTGTCCTTCCAACTCTTGCAGTTTAGTCTAAAGGAGATAAATAAGTTAAGTATTTATCTTAGGAAATTTGTGACACTACAGAATTTGTCGAGTACTAAATTTTGGATAGTGTAGTTTTCAAAACAAGGGTTATTATGTTACTAACTTTTTACACAAAGCCGGCACCGAGCTTAAAAAGCGTACCCTGTTTATGCTCGTCCTATAAATAACGATAGCATCATAAAGTGTGTGTGATAGAGTATACATACATTTGCCACAAGCATATACATTTAAGAGAGATACGTATGCAACATAGGACTTAGAACTAACGTTATAAGGTCGAAGACTACATACCTGTAGTGCAGTCTTAGCCTCTTTCAGTCGACGGCACTGTTCCTCCTTCTCCCGCAGGTACTGAGCGCACGTCTCACATTCCTCGTCCAACTCCTTGTACTTCTCTCTCAGCTGAATCAGCTCTTGTTTGCACGCTTGAAGCTCTTGCCGCGTTGAGTGTAATTCCCTGTTAAAATATTAAAATTGTTGATCAAGAGAGAGAGAGAAAAAGGGAATGAAAAACGAGTTCCGTTCCTGGAACGTACGAAGTCGCGGATTTTAAAAGCGGCTTATGTCCTTCAAATTTCAACATTTTATCGTAAAATAGGGTATTACACTGTATAAGAGAAAAAATATAAAAATATATTATTGAGGTAGCTTAAGCAAAAAGCAGCCGAACAGTGTTAGTTTTAGTTCATAAAACTAGAAAATATTTTTTTAAATTCAATTCAAAGTTTTCAGTTTTTTTTACCTGTTCTTGAACACATCGAAATACAGACCATAGACAGTGACAGCTGTCGACTGTCAACAGTGTCAACTAGACGTCACTATTTGTTTTATTTATAACCTCCTAATACGATCTTTATTACAAAAATATACTTTTTCATGGAAGTTATTGTGAAAGATATTTTAGATGGCTAATGCACATGTGTACTTACATCAAAGTGATATTTACAACAACAGTACAAACGGTACAAACGGGTTTTTATGGTGTAATAGTTGGAATACTCTTCCCACAACTTTTAACTAAGTTTTTCTTAAATTTGAATCAGTTAACACTAGAATTCACAATTATTCCTATGTTTTCACACTTGTGTTCTTGCATTCCGAAACGCACACCAACGGTAAGTCGAACAGTAACTAATTTTTGAGATAAAAACAATAAAAATTATGTAAAGTGTCACAGCGCGTTTGTTTATTCACATGACGTAAGGACGTCATATCGCCAAAGCAAAACCACGCCCACGGCGTTTTCCGTTTTAGGAAATTTCCGCGCGAATTTTAAAAATACAATTTTTAAAAGCGTTTTTAGGGTACTTAGCGCTTAAATAAAAATTTAGGATTTTTTTTTTGTGGTTTCTTAGTACTGTAGGAGTTATTTGAAATACTTAAAAAAAAGAGTGTAATACCCTATTAGCCATGCGTTGCGGAATTTTTCGAATACAAATAAACATTTGTATTTTTTGCACTGCTTTTAAAATCCGCGACTTCGTACGCATACAAAGTGGGAGCTTATGTGACTCAATACATATTGCATCAAAGTGTGACAAAAATGCATTTAACACGTAAGCATTTCATAATTACGCTGCTATCTAGCCTAGATCGTAATAACGAACTTAGTTCACTAAATACAATTCTTCAGAAAATAATCAAGAAACTTATTAGTGTACCTGTTGTTAGTATGTTTGTCTAAAGCCTTCTGCATCTTAGCGAGGGTATTCTTCAGGTCTTGCTTCTTGAAGCGCAACTCTTCGATGGTCTTGGTGAGTTTCTTGTTCTTCTCCACCTCGGCGTCAAACGACATGCGGTCTACCACCACTGAGTGTAGGTTGGTCCAATCTGGTAAAAATATTATTGTTGTTTAGTTATAGAGTGTACCTTTTTTTCCATTATATAGGGTGTATGTATGTACTGAACAGCGTTCGCTAACGTAACAGTCATTATTGTGATTATTGTACCTTCGTCAGTGTTGACACCAATGTGCGTGACGCTCGGCTTCGATGCAATCTGTTGACTTTCATTCGGATGACAGGACTGGAGTTTCTCTTTAAGATCAGATATTGTTGTCTGTAATAAAATATATTCATATTTTCAAGCAATTTATTTAAATTTCTTCTATGAATCATGAAAGAAACAGAAACCCCAAAAAACAAACAGTATTGTATTGTTTACGGGACGTCTTTCGAAGGCAGCTTGTGCTATATATCACCATGACCATCAGAAGCAAATTCGCAATCTATTTTTATATATTCAATAAAACTAAAGGGTTACAAACTTGAAATTTTAGTACTAAGAATTTTTGGAAATTCACCCCTATAAAAAAATAAACACGAGTAAAGCCGCAGGCGAAAGCATGTAAATATACAAAAGAAGTTGTTTCTTAGTGCCAGAATAATCATTCACAATATAAATCGTTAAAACGTCCAGGCTACCGGCGCTACTACTAAATAAGCTTGTTGCTTGTATTGGGAGGGTACTGTTATGGGGTGGGACGAGAGAGACTTATAAAAAAAAAAACACTTTTTAAAGAATTAGAAAAATATATTGTCCAAAATAAGAGATTGACAATAATTGGCGAAATAATAGAATTGTCCACATCAAAACCGTAAGCCGAACTAAACATGCGCATCGCCGGAAATGCTTACAATGCTTTCGATTGACGTCCATTAGCCGATTCTAAGTAAAACGAAGTAAACAACTGATGCGTGGTCAGCAGTTTACGTAGGATTGTTACTGGACTGGTACTATTCCATATCGTAACAGTACAATAAACTTACTTGTAACGCCGCCTTCTCCTTCTTGAGTCGCGCGCACTGTTCGTCTCTCTCTCGCAGGTACTCCGCACAAGTCTCACATTCCTCGTCCAGTTCCTTGTACTTTTCCTTTAGCTCTGCTAACTCTTGCTGGCAGGAAGTAAGGCGGTCTCTCAGTTGAGTCAGTTCGCTGAAATGTAATGAAATTGTTTATTATAAAGAGCTTTTACCTGGAATATAATCCGGCAACCTCTGAAAAGAAATGCCGGAACAAATGAGGTACGAATCAGGTATTGCCGTCTTTTTAACTTCCGATATAAACAGACATATTTCTATTTTCATATGTATAAAATAATAATAATGTGCTGTTACGGACCTGACGGCGTCACCCGAAGTGTCAGAGGGTTTCGAATGGTTGAATTCATCAATTATCCTGTTTGAGGCATCTAGACCTGAAAGTGAATTCCAATATTAGACAGACATAGATAGTTAGGGTGAGGCCAAACGAACGTAATTTTGTGAGTCGTGACTTCGTGAGTCGCAGAATTTCGTATTCTGGTACGGTGCAGACCACTCATATTTTGCGTTGCGAGTCTTTTTCTATGAAAGCAACCGAAATTATGCGACTTACGACTTATAAAATTACGCTCGTTTGGCCTCACCTTTTGCTCCTAAATGCTGATAAAGGTAAGTAGAATGGAGATTGGTAATTACTGACCAATATTTTTGAACGTATAAACTTAACAAACAATTTTTCCAAAAAAAAAACGTTTGCTTTTGGTTTATTTTCTTTTTATTTTTGTCGCCTATTTTATTACAAAATAAAATATTTTTATCTAACTCAATTAATACTGTCTTAATTATACACAGGGTTATTGGTAAAACCCCGACATCCTCTCAGGACTATGTTACTAACAACATAATCAACAACTTTTGTTCTACGACATTTTAAAAATTATCATATTTTAGTTCATTACATTTTCATACAAAATTAAAAATATTTAAATTAAACACTCTAAATGTGACGAAGTCTGCGTAACGTACGAGGCACGAGGACAGTGCGCGGCAACTGCGGCAAGCGTAGGTATGTTGCTACGGCACAATAGTTGAAATGTGTTAGATAGGACAACGAAATCTTGAAGATTTGTTTTTGGTAAATGTATAACATCTTGTAAAAATTCATAGAACAAAAGTTGTTGTTTATAGTAACATAGTCCTGAGAGGATGTCGGTGTTTTACCAATAACCCTGTATAATTAACTTTTGACATTAAAAATAAAATAATTTAACCACAATGGCAATAATATTTACAATGGCAAGCTTAACCCACAATCAGGTTTTTTTACAGCAAACTATTTACTGCAGCCGTCATTTGTCATTCCGCCAACGTAATAAAACTCAAAACCGGTTGAATAGGGCAGTAAATAAGGTTTTTTAAATGTCTAATCTTAACGCGAATGGAATGTAAGTAAAAATCATTGTTGTATATTCATAAATAAAAAGTGTACGTTACCGGGTGACGGCGTATGACGTAACACGCTTCTATGCAAGTCGTGTATGCTCTGTCTGCGACGACGAGTCGCCACCACGCTGCTCGGCCGGGAGTGCGGCTCTTCGTCCTTATACAACAAATGTAATCTATGTATTAAACCCCTGGTCCTAGAGATGAAACTTGCAGGGCATTTTCTTTGTTAAGGTGCTTCCTCACCGGGAGCATTTGCGTGTAATGTAACGTTACAGATTTGAGCATTACGTTAGTAAAGGAGGAGAACCGAGCATTACAATGCGCACCTTGTAACGATACAACGTGTAATATCTTGATACAACTTGTAACATCAATGCGCTCCGCTTCGTCTGACATCTAGCTATGAAATGCTCAAAGTCGAATCAATATGTTACATTACACGCAAATGCTCGTTAGTCAGGGAGGTATTATTGTAATGTAATGCTCAAAGTCGAATCTATAATGTTACAATACACGTGAATGCACCCGGTGAGGGAGCACCTTTAAGAGTAAATATACATGAAGGATTTTTGAAAATACCAATCCTAAAATAGGGGATGGAAATTTCGACATTCAAGTGGAAGAAGCTGCGGGTGAAAGCTGGTTATTAAATAAAGGTGTGGGTGCAATGATATCATAAGTAACTAGCTGTTCCTCGAGGTTTTACCCAAGTTACGTTAGGTTTTTGGTTACTGTTTCGCTCCCGTGGGACACAGCGTGATATTATATAGCCTATGTTACTCATGGATAATGTAGCATTCTAATGAAAAAAAGATTTTTTGTAATCGGTCCAGTAGTTTTTCTAGTTTATTCGTTACATACAAAAACACAAATCTTTCCTCTTTATAATTAATATTAGTATAGATAAGGTGTAGATAGGCTATAAGCATTCAGCATGTGGCACTTTAAAATGTAGCTATTTGACCAAAATATAATTGTCAAAAATTCTATTTTCACTCGCAATACTTGAATCATGTCACCCTACTTTAACAACAAATTGTATGTGTGCGTTAGTGTGCCGTATTTGAAGATAGAATGTCATATAAGTAACCCACACCTTTTACTTATAATATTATTGTGTGGGTGCCAAATAAAAGTAATATTCTACTAATACTATATGTGAGAATGGATGGATGGATGGAACTATATTTTTTACTCTGTCACGGAATATGAATGTGTCAATTTGGGTGGCTGAAACCGCGGTGAACAGCTAGTAAATTCACAAAAATACGAAGAAAATAAAGAAAAAAAAAATTCTGAAAATTACCTGATCTGTCTTTGAAAGGGACAAACTGTCTCGCCTGAAAAAAAAAAAAGAAACATTAAAGATTATATAGGGTTTAGTAACTAGAGTGGCCGATATGTTAACGAATTATTGAACTCATAAAACAAACAATTGGCTAAAAACAAAATGAAAATAAAAATGTTTATTTCATCAACATTTGTAACAACATCAATAATATGGAAATGCGAAGTCATCTTTTATGCCGTAGATTTGCCTTTAATAGGTGGAAATAAATGTCGTCTGAAGAACACATAATACTGTTATTATACGAACATATAATATTGTTATTTATTTACCCTTTACTGAGTCTGATACTGGGGCTGCTTCTATTAGACACATCTTCTTCGGCGTCTAAGAACAAATCATCCGGTTTCGCTCTAGCTTCAAACATGGCTTCCACGTTGTTATGGTCTGAAACAATTAAATAAATTCATCAAAGAAAGAAACGAGTATTAACGATTATAAACGAGCAATAAAACACGTTTGTTATCGCTAATCTCCAAAATTACTCCACTGATTTTAACGCGGTTCGCACAAATAGTTAAAACTTATGTCAGGGTAACAGGCTTTACTTTATTGAAATCTAATTAATGTCAGCAAAAAAGTTATCGTCATTTAAAGATGACAACTGATAAAATAACCCAGAGTAATTATATAACATATAAATTATGTGTAAATAACATCCAGACACAGAATAAACGGTAACGTAAAGTTGTAATTCTATTAAAGAATTCGGCAGTTAGCAGTAGACGTGGCGTCTGAAGCCAAGAACGAGATAGATACGCACACGGATCAAGCGAGTCCGACTAGTACTAGTAGGGTTTATTCTTTCTATAAAAGACATCCATTGACAAAGTATAAATTACCTCCAAACTGATGTTGATCTTCTCCGAACTGGCGTTTCGAGTCGTAGAGACTCTGTCGTCTGCGCCGCGACGAGTCTGCGAGAGCGTCGATAGACTGGTGGGATTTACCCAATAGCTCTTCTAGCTCAGTGACACGAGCCTTCAAACAAAAGAATATTTGCCTATAAGTCTCACAGCAGACCAAATGACATCTTCTCACAGGTAGGAGACACCATGTTTGCTCGAAGCAGATTGGAATTAAGATATATTTTAAATTCGTCTATTAGGACTTAGTTAAATTCGCATCGTAAGAATATCTTGCATAGTTTGGTGATTATAGGAAGCTAAATCTAAGGCCAAAAGATCATAAGTTCAATTCTAACTCTTATCCAAACCCCTGAATCGGGTCTTGAAATTAAAAGTGTGTTAAAAATTACATAACATCATCGAACATACCTCTAAACTTTCTTTGCTCTTCTTCAAGAGATCAATTTCATCTTTGCAATTTTTTTGCAAACAGTCCTTCTGTTTCAACTCTTCTATCTGTTTAGTCTTCTCGCTAATAGTCTTGTCATCTTCGCTCTTTTGTTTCTCTAGCCTGAAATTTATTTATAGCATAATATCGCGCCAACGTTAAAGCTCGTTACGTTACTTAAAAAGTACTCTTGCTTTCCTATTCTCTGTCCCTATCTTGCCAGCGTATGTAGAAAGTTGTGGGATAGTGACAGAAATATTGCTTAGCTGTATGACTTGCTAATACATTAAATCTAGTTAATTTATCACGGTAATGCTTAGTCACGTGCTATATTTAACTAAAAAATATATTTATCTCGGCTTTAAGTACGAATACGCCAGCTAAGTAATAAAGCAACATACAAGATTTTCAGTTACAGATACAAGACTCACCCAAAATTAGGTGGCATTCTTATAAAATTAATAAAAATATGTAAGACTTTAAAATGTGATTGAAATTAAGAAACAAATTATATTTTGAAGAAAAACAATATGCTTGTATAAATTATGACGCAGGGAAACTTCAAAATATTTACTAATTACTATAGTAACTGGTTACTAAGAGAAAATTGTTGGCACAATTATAGAAAAAGCAATGTCAAAGAAATTGTAGGAAACCATTTTTTTTTAATAATTTGTGGAAACTTATTAAGTTGGAATTGACGCAACAATCGGGTAGGCAACTGTTGATGTCACTTCTCCCTTTTTTAGCTATCTATAAGGTACTGACAATGTAAGTACATGATTTATATAAAAATATATTTCTTTTTTTCGAAAAAACACAATAGAGTTGTACTGTTTACATTGCTGAGAGCCTGGTGGGAGTCATTCATCATTTAAATGGGGCCGTCTTTTCTAAACGGCAGAACAGATTTAGACTATATTTAGCATATACAGGGTGTCCCACGGCTATGCCACATGGAGGGAAAGTACCTTAAATAATGTAAATAGAACATTTTACTAAAAGAAGACATTATTTGAATTTTAAAAACATTTTAAACTGCATTCATAGATATTTAAATAATTAAATTGTTGGGCCGGGAATCGAACTTGTTCCACAAGAAAAAACCGGTCAAGTGCGAGTTCTACTCGCGCAACGAGGGTTCCGTTAATTTGTTTTTTAGTGAAATAACTACAAATTTACGGTTTTCGGAGTTTTCTCTTTACTTGTGCTACATGACCTTGCTTCTTGCCAAATTTTACGATTCTAAGTCAATGGGAAGTACCCTATAGGTTTTGAGTTTTGATTCCCTTGAAAATGTCTAAATATGCAATATAAACCGCCGTATCTTTTTATTGCGTTGATTTAGAAACTTGATTTTTTCACTGCTTTAAGAGATAGCAAACCTGAGTATGTGATATTAATTTGAGCTTGATATCTCGACGCGTTTCTGAAAAAAAAAAGGTCTTGACAGACGGACGAACGGGAGGACGGACGGATGTGAACTAACTACAAATTTACGGTTTTCAGAGTTTTTCCTTTACTTTTGCTACATGACGTTGCTTCTTGCCAAATTTCATGATTCTTGGTCAATGGGAAGTACCCTATAGGTTTTGAGTTTTGATTCCCTTGAAAATGTCTAAATATGCAATATAAACCGCCGTATCTTTTTATTGCGTTGATTTAGAAACTTGATTTAATCACTGCTTTGGGAGATAGCAGACTTGAGTATGTGATATTAATTTCAGTTTGATATCTCGACGCGTTCCTGAGAAAAAGGTTCTTGACAGACAGACGGACAGACGGACGCCTGATGTGAACTAACTACAAATTTACGGTTTTCAGAGTTTTCCCTTTACTTGTGCTACATGACCTTGCCTTTTGCCAAATTTCACAATTCTAGGTCAATGGGAAGTACCCTATAGGTTTTGAGTTTTGATTCCCTTGAAAATGTCTAAATATGCAATATAAACCGCCGTATCTTTTTATTGCGTTGATTTAGAAACTTGATTTTTTCACTGCTTTGGGAGATAGCAGACTTGAGTATGTGATATTAATTTCAGTTTGATATCTCGACGCGTTCCTGAGAAAAAGGTTCTTGACAGACAGACGGATAGACAGACGCCTGATGTGAACTAACTACAAATTTACGGTTTTCAGAGTTTTCCCTTTACTTGCGCTACATAACCTTGGTTCTTGCCAACTTTCACAATTCTAGGTCAATGGGAAGTACCCTATAGGTTTTGAGTTTTGATTCCCTTGAAAATGTCTAAATATGCAATATAAACCGCCGTATCTTTTTATTGCGTTGATTTAGAAACTTGATTTATTCACTGCTTTGAGAGATAGCAGACCTGAGTATGTGATATTGATTTCAGCTTGATATCTCGACGCGTTTCTGAGAAAAAGGTTCTTGACAGACAGACGGACGCCTGATGTCAACTAACTACAAATTTACTGTTTTCGGAGTTTTCCCTTTACTTGTGCTACATGACCTTGCCTTTTGCCAAATTTCATGATTCTAGGTCAATGGGAAGTACCCTATAGGTTTTGATTTCCTTGCAAATGTCCAAATTTGCAATATAAACCGCCGTATCTTTTTATTGCGTTGATTTAAAAACTTGATTTTTTCACTGTTTTAAGAGATAGCAGACCCGAGTATGTGATATTAATTTCAGCTTGATACCTCGACGCGTTTCTGAGAAAAAGGGTCTTGACAGCCGGACGGACGGACGGACAGACGGACAACAAAGTGATCCTATAAGGGTTCCGTTTTTACCTTTTGAGGTACGGAACCCTAAAAATAATCACCCTGTAGTTTTATCATACCGATCGAAAGGTTTCATCATAAGGATTATTTTTTGCTAAATAACACAGGGTCACAAATAAAAGGAAGACCGTGAATTTTAACATTTGATGTGAAATTTTGTTCAGAAAAGTTAAAAGCATACATTGCCGTCGGACATACAATTTACAATGGTAACTACTTATTACTAATTAATCTACATACCAGAGTAGTACGCATCGTTTAAATAAATAAATATCCACCACAACAAGACCAAAAAATCGTCAGGGAACGAAATAATCAAAAGTCATCACTTTGTATTCAAGAAGAAGAGACTCATTTTGAGCAATTGAAAAATTCACTAATTTTGTATTAAAATGTTAAAATTCATGGTCTTTCTTTTATTTTTGACACTATGTTATTTAGCAAAAAATAATCTTTGTGATGAAGCCTTTCGATCGGTATGATAAAGTTACAGGCTGATTAATTTTATCGAGTAACAGGTTCGATTCCCGGTTCAACTATTTATTTATTTAAATATCTATGAGTACAGTTTAAAATGTTTTTAAAATTCAAATAATGTCTTCTTTCAGTAAAATGTTCTATCTACAACAATATTTAAGGTACTTTCCCTCCATGTGGCATAGCCGTGGGACACCCTGTATATATATATATATATATATAGAAAGACTATTTTTGATCTATTTTACTTTAAACTTGAAGGAAATTACTATTAAAATATAATCAAACTCAACTCACCTCATTATCATTCTGGTCTGGATCTCGGCAGTCTTCTCATGCGTTTTAATATTAGTCTCCAGTCTATAGCATTCTCTACATTTATCTTCTAATTGTTCCTTTAACTCCATATTCTTTTTCAACAAGTTCTTTGCTTCTGTATTCAAATTCTCTACTATAAGACCATTCTCTCGTACAGATTCTCTAAGTACTAGAATATCTGATGTCATCTTATCCATTTCTATGTTGTTTTGTTTGAGAGTCTCTCCAGACTTTAACAATTCACTAGCATAGGAATCTTTTTCTTTGACTATGGCTTCATTCAATGATTTCAAGTGTGCAATCTCATTTCTTAATGCAGTGACAGTCCCTACTAGTTCAGTAACTTCGTTACTCTTGCATTCATTTTGTGCTTTTATCTCCATTTCAAGTTTTAAGATAGCCTTTTCTTTATCATCAATGGTGCCTTTCAACAAATTTACTTCTTCTGTTAACTTTTCTATAAGATGAACATTTGCCTCATTTTCTTTCATTTTGTTTTCGTATATTACACTTAAATCTTGATGTAATGCACTTTGCTCCCGTAACTTTTCCTCCGTATCGACTAAATCTTTGGTAACAGTGTTATTAATTTCTTGTAAGTATTGATTACGTAATTTTATTTCCTCTATTTCCTTTTGTTTTTCTTCTGTTAAATGTTTTAAATTATTTATTTCTGAAGCAAGATTTTCCTTCTTCTTTTCTATATCTGAGCTAATGCTAATTTTGTGTTGGCTAATGTGCTCAAATAGCTTCTCAATATTGACCTTAGGTGGTAATGTCAAATCAATGTCTTCATTAGTAACTATGTTCAGTTCGACTAGTTTCTTATAACTATTGGTAATTGTTTCAGATAATTCTTTATCTTTCTGGACTATGTCTAATGTCACGGCACTGCTTATTTCATGAATCCTCTCTTTTTGTTTCTTCAGCAAATTATATTCATCTTCTTTGGCAGACAACTGGCCCTTCATGTGTTCTAAGTTTTCGGTAACAGAGCTTAACTCCTGTGATACACTTTCCATTTGTACTTGTAACTTAGTGTAAGGTTCTATGATAACGTTTAAATCAGTTTGATGCTTGTTAACAATCTTATCGATAATAGTTTCTATTATTTGCACACTGGACAAACCTAATTCGTTGTCTAGCACTTTAAAGAAATTATCCTTGTACATATTTACGAGTTTAATAACGTCTACATCAGTTACTTGAGTAATCTCTTGGTTTAAGATATTAATATTACTTCTGATTTGCGACAGAACTTTTACAACATCATTGTAATTTTGGTCTTTTTGTTGCAAATTTATGGTTACTTCAGCTTGTTTTTCTTGCAATCTACTGATTTGGCTTTCTAAGTGAGTTTTTGTTTCAACGTAATCCTTTAATTTATTTGTTAAGTTCTCTACTTCGTTACCGTGTTTAGTTATTAAGTGTTCGTAAAACATTTTCATGAGATCGATAATTCTCATATCACTGTTGTTATGATCTTGTCTTATACCTAATTTTTCCGCGTAGTAATTATAACAGTCTATTTTGTCAATTGTATAGATGTCTATGGGTTGTTCCTCGGCAATGTCAGGCATAATACAATTTCTAGACTGAGGGCTGCCAAATACAAAGTCTTTAGTGGATGTGTACGTATTGGATTCCCCCATACTATCGTCTAAGTCCATTGAGAGATTGCTGCGTTCTAAGTGATTTTTAATAGTGACCATATCTTCAGTAATCTCTTTGCAATCTTCTCGACTCGCATCTAATTCACTTCGGAGCGTGCAAATCTTGTTATACCTCGATGAAGTATCAGAGTCGCTCAGACTCCTGTTTAATTTTGTATTAGTGTGTGTTATTCTTAATTCCAACGTCTTTATAAGATCATCTTTTAATAGGCAGTCTGTACAGTTGTCAGGCAGTTGTTTATCACTAAAACCTTTGACAGTTTGTTCTAATTTACTACATTTTTCTAACAGCTCAGTATTAACTTTTTTCATTTCTTCTAACTCTTTATTTAAGTCATCGGCTTCGGATATATTTTCCATTACTTGTGTAGACAACGTATCGTTTTCTTCTTGTAAACTTTTTATTTGTTCACCTTTAATGGTTAGGGAATTAGTGAGTTTGTTAATTTCCTGATTTTTTATATCGTTGTCTTTTTCTAATTTACTTAATTTCTTAATGAGGAGTTCAGACGAAGGTGTTTCTAGAACCAGATTATTATATTTTTGTTCAATCTCTTCTTTTAGCGATTTTATATCTAATAATTCTTGAGAAAGTGCTTTTAATTTGTCTTGTACTTCTGCCAGTGTACGCTGTAAGTCAGACGAACGTGTTTCTAGGATCAGGTTATTATATTGTTGCTCAATGTCGTCTTTTTGCGATTTAGTATCCAATAATTCTTGAGAAAGTAATTTTAAATTGTGTTGTACTTCTTCCAGTTTAAGCTGTAACTCTCCTTGCTTCTTACATTTATCACAACCATTAAGAGCATTAATGTCACCATTTTTATCATCTTCATTAATATGTTTATGGTTGTCAACATGATTTGACGTGATTTGTGGATCAGTACTACATTTTCCAGCGCATCTGTTTACTAATTCGCGTAGCTTCGCATTTTCGTCTTTCAAAATATTTAATCTTTCACCTAAACTTATAATTTCCATTTGAGTCAACTCGCAAGCAGGTTCATTGTAATACTGAGTCATATCTAAACAAGTTTGATCATGTCCTGTTAAAGTGTTATCCGCAGTAGTTGTTACTGTAATGTTTGTATCTAGCATCAAAAGATCTCCGTCTAAAGTAGATTCGTTCTTAAAATTAGGAAGAGCGGTACTACTATCCAGTACGTCTGGCAGTGAATACCGTTTAAAACTAGCGTTTTGTGGATCGGCTATAGACGGATCCCCTCTCAACAAAGCCATTAGTTCCTGTAATTGCTTCTTAAAATCAGGTATATCTCTTTGACATACGTTGTGAAACCGGCTGTGATGGTGTTGTAGTCCTTTTACCTGTGATTTTAAAGCTCTGTTTTCTGCGGTAGTAGTAGCGGTTAAGATTGATAAATTCGTTTTATGATTAATGACTTTCTTTTGCAATTCCAGCGCTGGTGCAACTAGTTGCTGTATTTCACTTCGCGCTTCTTCATGCTCTTGAATAAGATATTGATTCACTGCTTTAATTTGTTCTAAAAGCTCAATGATTTCAGAATTTTCTTCCTTAGCGGCTTCTAGTGCTAAAGAGAGCTCCTTACATTTGCATTCGTTTGTGTTATTTTGGTAATTTTCTTCTAAACTTTTATTAGAACCTACAGTTGTAGTGTTAGATTCAGTCTCCTTAGGATTAATGGAATCTACTATTCTGTTACAACATATCGTTAACAGGCTAGGGGGAGAAGATAGATCACCACTCGAACTGCTATCAGGTACTAAGTTCTGTTTTTTATCAGTATCAACTTGGACGGCAATATCATAAGAGTCTTTGTGTTCATACGTTATTATTGAATTTAATTTACTTTCATTTTGAATACTTGCAAGGTCGGCTTTAAGATTTTCGTTTTCTAATTTGATCTCATCCATCTGCTGTTTCGTTATACACTCTAGATTCTTAAATTGTTCCTTCCAGTCTCTAACTTTGCCTTCCATGCTTGTTAGTTCATCAGCCTTTGATCGAACTTCTACCTGTAAACTTTGTAGTATTTCGTTGCTCACTGACAATTCTTTATTTAGTTGTTTGTTGTCATTCTGAATTTTCGTTATTTCAATTGTCAATTCACTGCATTTACTTTCAACGTCGGATAGTTGTTGTACGAGACTGAGATTATGTTGAGTTAGTTCAACTATTTCGTTCTTGGCTTCCAATAGAATTTCATTTGCTTTAGTATTGTCATCATCAACATTTTTCAAGCTGATAAATGTGATATGACTTCCTATTTTGTCCAATGTTAAAAGAATACATTCGTGAATTTTACTACAATCATTAGCTATTTCTCCCCTTATATCGTTTTGAATATTGTAACTGATCGTGAATTCTGTTATTTTTTTATAGATGCTTTGTAACAACTCATCCCGCTCCTGTGTTATATCGACAATTGCCTCCAAAATCTTTTCTTGTAGTATTCTTTCATTTTCTTCAAGCCTACCCGTAAGATTTTCTACTGCATTTTTCATATCAACTAAAGTCTGATCTAATTTTGCATTTTCGGCATTTAAATTTGTTATTCTTTCATTGTATGTTTTTAAAGTTTCTGTGGCTTCTTTTAGACTATCTTCCAAAGTATGATTTTCTGATATTTTGGAAAGTAACTCTTTGCGGGATGTCTCGAGTTCACTGTCTAAATGATTTACTTTTTCACTTAAAGTTATATTTTCTTGGTTTCTACTATTTTCCCTGGTACTAAGAATATCTAATTGTTCCCGAAGTGTTGATATTTCTGAATTATATTTAGAAGTAAGTTCTTCTAGCTTTATTTTTAAATCATCGCTACTCTTTGAGCTTTCTTCTCTGTGTTTAACAACATTATTAGCAATGTTTCCTAAAGTGTCCAAGTTATTACTTAAAACGTTAAACGCATTTACTAGGTTGTCAACCATTTCTGGCACTTCTTGCATGTTGCCGGATAAAGTACTTAGAATTAGTTGTGATTTGATGATGGCGGCTTTAGCTTTAAGCAAATTCTCTTTTGATTCTTCATCTTCTTTTGTGAGCGACGATATTAGATCATCTTTTTGGTTCATTTCTGTTTCTAATTGGGAAATTTGTTCTGACATGTTCTCAATTTGCAGTAACAATTGCTTATTCATTTCCGCCGTTTCTTTTTCTATATCTGCTACAGAAGTAAGCTCAAGGTTTTCTTCTCTAAGTTTCTCTGCGGATATTGTAACTTCACTATTCAATTTTTCAAGTTCACTAGTTTTATCTTCCAAACTTGCTATTTTTTCCATTAGTTGCTGTTCGACCGTTTTGAGCAAATCCTTTTCATACATTAGTTTGTTTATACTTGTTGCATTATCCTTTATTTGCTTATGTAGGTTATCTATCTCTTTTGTTTTAGATTCAAGCTGTTCTGTAAGTTTTACATTTTCCTGTGTCACGTCACTGTGTGCTTGCAATGATGTTTTCAATTGATTAATTTCTTTATTACGCGTATCAAGGGCAATTTTAAGAGAGTGAATTATATTTTTCATGTTTTCATTGTTAGCAATAAATTTCTCTTCATTAGCAATCATATTTTCGAGCACGCTATCATTAATTTCGATCGTTGGTAAATTTTCTTTTTGGGTAACTTTTATTTGCAATTCTTGTATAAGACTATTATAGGAATCAATATCATTTTTAGCGGTTTCTAAATTTTCTTTTTGGCTTTTTATTGTCGAGTTTAATGTATCTATGGTAGATTTGAGGAGAGAATTCTGACAGTCAACTAACGAGAGTTTTTCATTGGAAGTCGTTATTTCTGCTTGGAGATTTCGGACAGTATTTTCTAAAGCGGATATTTTTTGTTGCTGGGCAAAGATATCAGCCTCCAATTGTATGACGGCTTGATTTTTTAAGCATAGTTCTGATTGTGTTTCAGCGAGTAATTCATTCATATGTTCCGATTCTTCATCTTTGGAATTCTCATTGTCACTATTTACAAGAGATATGTCTTTAGAAATATCCATGAAGTGTAACTCCTTGTCCAATGTGCGGGACAATACTTTGCCTATAAATTATAATAAAAAAAGTTATTTAACTACAAAAGGCACTTTTCCTAAATAAAACGTATTTTTAAATGAATAATTATAACGATTCGTGTCCATTCTTCTAAATACGAGCAATTAGAATTAAATTGACTCGATTGAACTGTTTACTGAAAAACACACATGGCGAGATAAAAAGACGCTACTTAGCACACAATTTGGCTTAGCTATGTTCCGTCTCTATCGTGATCTTTATATTTGACATTTGTGTAATAGTGACAAGCATAGTTTAGCCAAAATTCGTGTCAAAAACTACGTCAATCTATCTCGCATATAGAATTCAAAGCGCCTTTTCATGACTTTGAAATATACGACAGCTAATACAACCAATGATATTAAGAGTAAAACGGTGTAGACAGGTTATAGGCATTCAGCATGTGGCAATAAAGTGTAGCTAGTTGACCAAATTATAATTATTTATCACAAATTATATGCGTCTCTTTTTCACTCGCAATACTTGAATCATGTCATCATTCTTTGCGACTAATTTTATGTGTGCATTAGGGTGCCGTTTTTGAAGATAGATTGTCGTATGAGTAACCTATCTACACCTTTTTACTTATAATATCATTGAATACAACTATCTAACATTTAAACTTACCAATGTCATCAACTTTCTTGGTCTTCGCTGTTAGTTCCTCGAGTAATGACAGCAGCTCTTCTTCCCTTAGCTTCGCTTTATTTCTAAGCGTCTCATAACTTACTTCTGCGTCAGTCAGCTTAGTGCTGTAGTTGTTACATTGTGATTGAAGTTCAGTCTGTAAATAAAATCATCTATGTATATGAACTTATATACAAAAATGAATCATTTATTCCCATGGCCACGCTGTTATTTCAGAAAGAAGATTTCCATTAAGGTTACCTAAGATTTTTTTAATAAGTTCTATACGTAATTTTATACAGGGTTATTGGTAAAACACCGACATCCTCTCAGGACTATGTTACTATCATCATAAACAACAACTTTTGTTGTATGATTTTTTACAAAATGTTATACATTTACAAAAACAAATCTTTAAGATTTCGTTGTCATATTTAACACATTTCAACACTGTCCTCGTCCTGTTGCGCACTGTCCTCGTTTGATACGCAGACTTCGTCACATTTAGAGTGTTCAATTTAAATATTTTTAATTTTGTATGAAAATGTAATGAACTAAAATATCGTAGAACAAAAGTTGTTCATTATGATGTTAGTAACATAGTCCTGAGAGGATGTCGGTGTTTTACCAATAACCCTGATAATTTATAAAAAAAAAATATGAAAAAAAAAAATGCCGGTTATTAATTCTATAAGACTTTTCTTAATGTTTTCGAAGCCTTAATAGAAGGCCCTTATGATGAAATCGCCGAGGACAACTAATACAAAACTAAAAATAACCATTCCAATTGTTGTTTTTGATGATGAGTCTTTTGCATACTGCTTTTTAGTGGTTTAAAAAAATTCAAAGCAAGCATTGCAGATTGTTTTATAGCTCTTATTACGTGATAACTTTAAAATAACAATAACTGAAGTTGTTACTTATATTAGTGTAACGTTATATGGAGTGTTATATTACCTTACTGACAGTTAAAAGTTTCATTTCCTCTTCAGTCTTTCTGATTTTACTTTTCAAATGTTCCACTTCCAGGTCCTTTTCTTTGCTCTGTCTGTGCATGATTTCCATTTGATCTTGTAATTTCGCTATCACTGTTGTGTTATGCTCTAACTTTTCTATATATTCAACCTGAAAAACATAATTGTCTTCATGCAAACAATAGTTTTTTTTTTTACTTTTACGTTCGTGTTAGGGCCATGAATCCATGCCATTAATGGTTAACACAGTGAAGAATATCTATATAGGACAATCCCACCACACTATTCCCAACCACTGCAACTCCTGAAAGCTAGAATCAACAGTGGAGTCCGCCAGAAAAGCGCCGAAGCAATGAAGTTCGACGAGTCCCGGAGAAACGATTCAACTGTCTTGGATCTGTCTTGTCCCGCAACGAAATTAATCAGAAAGAACTGCGGAGGAGTAAGAAAAATAAATATTTCCACTTCCCTCCATAACAAGCAGGAGACAGAACAGAGAATATCTATACTAAAATAGTTAGATCGAAAAAAATACCTTTCCGTATAAAATTTCCTGATTTATGAGATCACAAATGTATCCCCCTAGACACCCAACCGACAGCCGGCTATCGGGGTATCCCATTTCATTATAGCCCTTATTTTTATTACTTACAGACTACTTTTGTATGGACAAGTTTGGTTATTTAAGTTTTTGGATAAATTTCCTACAAATAAAAAAAAAATATAATCTATGCTCGTACGTTTTTTTTTTGGGTAGTAGTGAAATTTCCGTCGCCATTTTGTTTATTGCGTAATGGCTGAGGGGTTAACACAGATAAAACCACGAGGTAAAACTATCCACTATTCTATACCATCGTTAAGTTGCAAAACGACCCAAATCACTTGCAAGATTGTTAGAATTAACTTACCACATTAGGCGAATACAGTTTTTCTCTTTCAGTCAGTTCAATAATTCCTTTCAAATTCTTTTCCGCCTCTTTCGCATTGCGCCGGAGAACGCATGGAGGTGTTTTCGTTGCACCTAAAAAAAAAGGGCGTCAAATTAATATTATTTTTTAAATTACGATGTACCTCGATGGCTACTTTATAATCACATAAACAATCTATTCTACAAGGCCAATAAGCGATTTCGTTTTAACTTAATTTACTGAAGGTTTCACATGTGAAAGAAGTCTTAGTTCAGGAGCTTCGGCGTATCTTTTTATTACTTTAGAAACAAGGTCCACACAGGTGGCTAAATTATGATAAAAAAACAACCTGGCCATTACTGCCATCTCCACAATTATGTAAAAACAAAACAAAAAATGAAGAATTTTCAAATTACCGTAGCATTTATGAACGGGCGAGCAAGTTTGTGCGTCGTCTCGCGTCGAATCATCGTCGTCGCTATCTGTGAAATAGTGTTGCATATCAATAGTCGACTATTGCTAAACTATCGATAGTCTATCGATAGCTCACACTATCGATAGTTTAATAAACGGCGATAGTATTACCTTTCAGTATTCATATATATAGCTAATATATTCTTTATTAAAATTAAAACTTATTAATCCTCAAGAGCACAATAGTTTCAAAACATAATTAAAATTTACGCTTAGCCATGCCAAGTTCAAATTTCGTTTAAACTTTTTAAACTATATTGAAATGCGAGCAGGTTAATACCCACATTGCACTTTAAAAAAGTTTGTCAGATTGGTGAAGTTAAAATGGAGAGAAGGCCTTTATTTTTTCAATAGCATGCAAATATGAGCTTTGGGGGTGCAGGGTGCTGAAGAAATCTGCTCTTGAGCATAGTGCTTAGACCGGGACTGTACTCCGTAGTCAATAGTCAAATCATTTATTATCATTAAGGCCCGGCGCCCACTATCGGCATCGGGACGGCTGAGAATTTTAGTTGACAAAAAGCGTTATAGACATTAACTTCTTGGCAATAAAGTAGAAATTTCCATGATATATGATTGTAGTAACAAAAATACCGCTTCGGTATGCTTGAGGCTACTGCATCGGCAATTTCTACTTTATTGCCATGAAGTTAAAGTATAATGCTTTTTATTACCTAAAATCCTCAGTCGTGCCGATGCCGATAGTGGGCGCCGGGCCAAATCCTTCGAACACACGTGATTTGAGAAACAATAGAAAGACAATAGCAGCCCGACAGCCGGTTGATCGTTGAAAAGTTAAACCAAAAAAGGCACTTTGAAATATCATATTATAAAACAAAAGAATTTATTGCCTATTCCAAAATGTTGTCAATCAAAATAAGGTAGAATATTAGTTGTCTGGTTACCATAACACAAGCTCTAAGCAGAGCTTAACTTGGAATCAGATGACCGTGTGTGAGTTGTCTCAGTATATTTATTTATTATTATTTACTAGCTTTTGCCCGCGGCTTCGCTCGCGTTAAAAAGAGACAAAAAGTAGCCTATGTTACTCTCCATACCTTTAACTATCTCCACTTAAAAAATCACGTCAATTCGTTAAAAATGAAACCCGTTTTCCGTTGTCACGACATAACATGAAAACGGCTTGACCGATTTGGCTGTTTTTTTTGTAGTTTTCTAATACTCTGTACAAGGTTCTTACGGAAAAAAATATTAAGAAAAATAAAAAAAATATATATTAAAAAATATTAAAAAAAATAGAAAAGTATTACGCTTTCCCGCTTAAACTACTGAACCGATTTGGATGAAATTTGGTACAGATATAGTCTGGGACCCAAGAAAGAACATAGAATAGTTTTCATCTCGGAAATCCCGCGGGAACGGGAACTATTCCACGCGGACGAAGTCGCGGGCAGAAGCTAGTTTATAATATTAGTATGGATTATACTGACCAAGTTCAATGACTTCGTTGCTGAAGAACACAGTCCGTATGGGCGGCGGAGTGACGAGCCGCGGCTCTTCAGGCACGACAGGCAGTTTGTCAGTCGCGAGAGGCTTGAAGTCCGGGGGGTTCGGGATCGCGTTCGGGCTGAAAGAGTTAAATAAATTAATTAATGAATCAATAAATGTCTTCGTTTCTTCGCTACTATGCGAAGAGTTGATGAGGCTCAATTTAAAAATGAAGGCAACACGCAAAGCGCTTTGAACGCAAAGTCAACGATCTGTTGTTTTAATAGGGATGACGACAGCATTCAAAAAATGGCATTCTGTTTAGTCCGTTTGATTGTTCGGCCGAAAATACGGGACACGTATTTTTTGCTTGATCAAATTAATAAAAAAATACACAGATAAAGAGCAACAAAGTTTTGGAGTGGGGGCTTTTGACGTCACCGTCCTGCAAAAATTGTATCAGATCGTGACGTCATGCGCTACTTCAACGCACTGTATTGTCGTCATTCTTTGTTTACAAGAAAAGAAAAAAAAAATACGTGTCCAAAATTTTTTGATAATCTCGCCTATTGTTACAAGCGGAAATGATCGGCATCAATGCACCTTTAAAATTATAATATAAGCTTGTCAGTAAGCAAAGAAAATGAAGAAGAAAATATTTTACTGGAGTTTTTCATTAACCATAATACACCATAATTATACTTATTTCCTCCTAAGCACATCATGTACCTCATCAAAAGCGCAATACAGCATAGTGTATCGCCAGGATTGCAACAATGTTATCCTCCCTAATTATAACGCGGACAAAACCACTAGCAGAAACTAATCCATACTAATATTATAAATAACTCTGTCTGTCTGTCTCTCCTCCACGCCTAAACCACTGAATTGATTTGAATAATATTTGGTACAAATATAGATTGGGGACCCGAGGAAGGACATAGGATAGTTTTAGTCACGGAAATCCCCCGGAACGGGAACTATTATTTTAGTCGCGGGCAAAAGCTAATAACCTATATACAAAAATCACTCACACTTACTTTAAGTACTAAGTACTTTTTTGTCGTCTCGCCTATTATGCCCTTCTTACAAGCGGAAATGATCGGCATCAATGCACTTATAAAATTATAATATACGCTTGTCAGTAAACAAAGAAAATGAAGAAGAAAATATTTTACTGGAGTTTTTCATTAACCATAATATACCATATACTTATTTCCTCCTAAGCACATCACTGTACCACATCAAAAGCGCAATACAGCATAGTGTATCGCCAGGATTGCAACAATGTTATCCTCCCTAATTATAACGCGGACAAAACCACTAGCAGAAACTAATCCATACTAATATTATAAATGCGAAAGTAACTCTGTCTGTCTGTCTCTCCTCCACGCCTAAACCACTGAATTGATTTGAATAATATTTGGTACAAATATAGATTGGAACCCGAGGAAGGACATAGGATAGTTTTAGTCACGGAAATCCCCCGGAACGGGAACTATTATTTAGTCGCGGGCAAAACCTAATAAACTATATATCTAATAAAAAAATATATAATCACTTACTTATACTTCAAACTAGGCGTACAGAACTTGGGTATAGTGACAACAGGTTCATCATCTGATATCGAGTGTAGCGAAGATATAGTGATACGTCTCGGCGGCTGCAGCTTCCTTCTTGTACCACTGATCAACTCCACGCTGCGTCTCTGAGCGAACCCATTCAATATGAGCTTCTGTAAGTTCTGAATCTTGCTTTGTAGCTTATAGTTGTCTTCCTGTAAATAGAGAAGAATAATTTTATATGGTGGCCATTATACATCAAATATTATGGTCTTGATGCCCATATTTCATGCAGGTTCTCATGCGGATTGAAAACTCACCGGACTATCTACTGTATAAAATAAAGTTAAGTTAAAATACTAAACGGATTTTTATGTGGGTTTTATCAATAGATAGAGTGATTCAAAAGGTCAGATTTAATGCATATTACAGTGGTGAAAAAAAGAGTTTTTCAAAGATTGCTAAAGAAGCTGGGGCTGCTCTCTAGTTTAAAGATGTTTATATCTCAATAAGAGGTTGCAATGGTATTTTCTCCCTGAAAATACTATGCAGGCGCCAATGTGGGTTTTTGCGCATGAGAAATCAGCTAGATGGCAATACGTAGGCGTGAGGTCAAACTGCAGCATGATTGGTGAATTTTGACATATCTGTCAATGTCATGCCTTTTTTTCGACAAATCCGCTAGATGGCAATACGTAGGCGTGAGGTTCAACTGCAGCATGATTGGAAAATTTTGACATAAATCTGACAATGTCATGTCGGTATCGGTACGCAAAAACCTACATCATAATATAACATCATACATTAAGAACTAACTTTTGCTTGCGCCTTTGCCCGCATTCCTATGTCCTTTCTACTAGGGCTATGGACTATTTCTGTACCAAATTTAATTTTCAGGATTAGTACTTTAGGCGTGAAATCGTAACAGATAGACACTTTCGCGTTTATAATATTAGTATGAATGTACCTCAAGGTTCTTCTTGCTCTCCAGCTGTGCCTGTAGCTTGCACATTTGTTTGGTGAGTCTCTGGATCATGGTAGAGTCTGCAGTCGCCACGGCATTCACTTCTGGCTTGTTCTTTATCGCCTTGGCGCGGTTTGCGAACCTGTTACAAACATTTTATTAATACGATTTATAGCAACAACACAGTTCTCAACTAATGTAGCTATTATCGTTCATAAGAAATTTGTATGTATTTTTTCTGTTCCAAATAAAGAAAAGAAACATAGAAATATATTTTTTGGGAAGACACGGCCATCCAGAGGCCCTAGTCTGCTATTACAATCGTGCCTCAATATGATCGATTTATGACGTGTTTCGTCAAACTTTTGACACATTTCCTATACAAAAACTATGACTGGTCATTGAGACACGATTGTAATAGCGACTAGGACCTCAGATCTCCAACTAGGCAGAGCCTGTACCCTGTTACATACTTACGATTAAAAATACATACATATTTTAAAAAAATACACCTATGTACAGAACAAACCAACATGCTCATTACACAATGATTTATCCTGGTCGAATCAAACCTACAATCTCGGTCTTAGCAGTCACTAACTACTAGACCAACAGGCTAATCATAAGTTTCTAAGAGAAAAAATATATAAAATTAGGATCTAAACCTAATAGTACAGTAAAAAATAGCTTACTGTAAAGTGGATATAGTTTCTTCGACAGCGGCAGGCGTGATGGCGCAAATGATACTAGTCTTCGCATTACCGCCAAGCGAGTTTTGTAATATACGCGTCAGTTTGCTGTCACGGTAGTTTGTGTACCTGAAATTATAAAATATATACCATGACCATGATGTTAAAGACTAAGCGCCTTACTAATAAACGCTGCATAAAATTAGACAGGTTTATACGTCAAAAAAATTATGGTTACACAGGCTTTATCCATTGCATAACTTTTTACACAGTGATTATTAGTAAGGGCATAAAAGGATAATAAATTGTGACATGTATTATTTGATAAATAATGGAACTCAAGCCTAATGCTTTCTAACAGTAGTGCCAAAATATCTTTTACAATTTACTTACCTATAACATATTAAAACTTGTCCTCGTCTATCTTACTTTTACAACTTTATGTATGAGAAGAGATCCTAGAGATCATAATTATCCGAGTCTGGACCACTTGACCATGATGACATTGTTAAATAAATAATACAAAATACTGACCTAGTTGCGTAAAAATAAGTTAGGCAATAGTTTAGTATTTAGCATGTGCTGTTTAGTATTGCTAAATGACAATTTCTGTTACCTTGGTCATTACATCAGTATATTACAGTTCAACAAATAGAGACCCATGGCAACCTATTTTTGGCATAGTATTTACAGTATTTGATTAAACTTAAGACAAGCTGTTGCTGTGTTGAAAGTACCTGCCGTCCTGTTTAGTCTTTACCCAGCTAAAATGAGGTTGACTTCCAGTCTAAATAGTATTTACACATGAAACAACTACCTCCATAACCCAGTTAGTGGGAAACACCTGTGACAGTTTCAGTCAGAAACCACCGAGAGTATCCTTTAGTAGGATTGATCAATAGTTTCTGGTTTCTGACTGAAACTGTCATAGGATTACTAAAATCAGCAGTTTTACTCTAAAACTGTCTGCTTATTGCTTACAAACATCCATGGGAAGCTGGGGCTGGTCAGTAGTAAATACTATACCCATACAGATTTGCAGTAACAAATCTCAATGACACATACTTATTGTCTTCAGAGAGCTGTTTGATGACGAGAGCCAGGGCAGAGAGAGACTTGTTGATGTGCGTGCTCTCTATGAACCGCAGGCCGGTAGCGCCGGTCTGGCCGCTGCGCTCCGAGCCGGCCAAGTCCACCAGGTTCAGTTGCGACACGTTCACGCAACCTGGCTCCTCTTCACCTTCGATGTGCTCGCGAGATTCTATTATCTGTGGGAGGAATTTTGTGATACGTCAATGGAAGAAACACTGTGCCAACAGAGTAGTCAAAACTAAAATTCAAGATACAACTTTGATTAAAATATTATTTACTAGATGAGTATTTAGCATGTGCTGAATAATGTATTTTCAAGAATTTAATAACTTTTCGGGTAAATAAGGCTTCCTTAGACATCAGCGAATATGTAATAGAAAAAAAAATATTTCGAGTTTTGAGCTTAGCAACACATTTTGCAATAAATTTTTAGTTATTAGAATTTCAGTCCTAAAAACTAGACTACTTTAACTTTTCTATTAATAGTAAATTATAGGGGAATGTTGGTTATTATGGGCATGATTTTAAATCATTGTTTACAAAGGTATGGTTCTCCACATTGAAGTAGTTCTTATCATCGAACACCTTATATGGCTTGCATTGCTCATTATTTCAATATTTTACCTTATGGAGGATTTAGGCTAGGAGGATAAGAAAAATAAGTTTTCCTTAAATCTTTACCTGGTAAAACAAATAGGCCTAATTAGTGTGCTTCCAAAACTCATTATTATTATTATTATATCAATCTATAAATGGCTTGAATGTGGGTTTTATGACATCATCACATGCCCAAAACAGGTGCATGATGATTAAGGTTGAATGCCAAATTCATATCCCACACAATTTTATTCTAGTGCAAAAAGTTTTTGTAATAGGTAGTTGAAAACTTTGTTTGTAGGTTGAATTAAACAAGTTATTACTGTATTTATTTTTATTATTATTACATAAAGAATGTTACAATATGTTGTACAAGATAAACCAGTATAGAAGCATTTAAACATTTTAATATGTTGTAGCAAAATGTTATACAGTTATAAAATTAAATTCTTTAATTAATAATGTTTAATAGTACATAATAATCAACAATCCTCCTCAAGCCATCATTATTTGTATCACACCTAAGCATTAATCACCATGCTTACTTTTTACATGGGAAGTAAGCATGATGACACAATTGCCCAGTTGTGGGACAACCTACATAAAACTAGCTTTTCCTGCGGTTTTGCCCGGTTTAGAAAGAGAGAAAAAGTAGCCTATGTCCAAATCTCCATATGCCGTGAAATATAGACAAACAAACACACACTGTTTCCCATATACAATATCAGTATGGATAGTAAACTGACTGACTGATTCTGGATATATCAACGCATAGGCAAAACCGCTGGTCGCAGAGACATAAAACTTGGAAGGTGTATTTTTAGTGAAGGTAGTCACTAAGAAAAGGTTTTTGATTTGATTGGGACCCCTAAAGGGATTTAAATAGTGGATGGAAGTCCAACATCCACTCGGTGTAGCCGCAGGCTAAAGCTAGTAAGTAATAGAAAAAACTTAAAAAAGAAAAAAAAAACCGCCTTCAAAAACTAAATAGTTAAGGTGTTTAGTGCGCAAGATCAACCTTGAGCGCCGAACTCACACATACGCGCGCTGCACACACTGACTTTCCGTACCGAGCGCGCTACTGCTCAAAGGTAACGTAGTGGCGCAGAGAGGCCTGCCTATTCAATGGTATTTTGCCAAGGACTCTACAAATTCTAAGATGCACGGCTAATTTTAATTAATTTATTTTAATTTGCGATTTTATATAATTAATTTTGTTTTAAATGACTTGATTTTATTTGTTTGGATTTAATGTATTTGAGGTTTCGATTTTATGTCATTTGTGTTAAATGCCTTTATTCGCATAATATCAGATTCTCAGTATCCAAAATATTAAATACTAGCTTTTGCCCGCGGCTTCGCTCGCTTTAAAAAGAGACAAAAAGTTAGGCTACTTTTTGTCTCTCTGTTACTCTTCATCCCTTCAACTATCTTCACTTAAAAATCACGTCATTTCGTCGCTCCGTTTTGCCGTGAAAGAAAGACCAACATCCAGACAGACACACTTTCCTATTTATAATATTAGTATGGATTAAATATTTGAATCTGATTTTTCGAGAATCTGATATTTTGCGAATAAGGGGTTTAAATAATACAAGGTGTATTTTTGCAAATCCTGCTAGGATAATGCTATATTCTTCCCATAAAAACCAACAACTTTTATTATGGAACCAACTTGAAAATATCAAATAAAAAACAGATTCTTCATTATGGTTGGGGTCATTGAGCATTAGTTTTAAGAATATTTGGTATATATTATAGTATGTTTTAGTTTTTTATAGATATATAGTATTGTATATACTATACAGGGTGTACCACGGCGATGCTACATGCAGGGAAAGTACTTTATATATTGTAGATAGAACATTTTACTCAAAGAAGACATTGTCTGAATTTAAACAAGATATTTTTTTGCAAAAAATAAATTTTTTGTGACATTTCGCCAAACCCAGCATCAGATCTGCACTGTATAAATTTAAACAATTTTTTTAATTTTTTCAGCTACACACTTGAAGTTCACACCGTTACAATGCCAACAAGGCCAAATACGGCTAGAATACAATGTCTTATTAGGGACTTCCAGTGCCTGTGTCTTGGCTTCATCATCAAATCTGAAGGCAAAATGTTTTTTTTTGAACGCAAACGCATAATTTGTTGTATAAATAAAAAATACGTTTTTCTATAAAAAAAAACCGGTCAAGTGCGAGTTGGACTCGCGCAACGAGGGTTCCGTTAATGGAAAGTACCCTACAGGTTTTGAATCCCTCGCAAATATCTAAATGCAATATAAACCGCCCTATCTTTTTATTGCATTGATTTAGAAACTTGAGTTTTTCACTGCTTTAAGAGATTGCAGACCTGAGTATGTGATATTAATTTCAGCCTGAAATCTCGACGCGTTCCTGAGAAAAGGGTTCTTGACCGACGGACGAACAGACGGACGCCTGATGTAAACAAACTACAAATTTACGGTTTTCGGAGTTTTCCCTTTATTTGTGCTACATGACCTTGCTTCTTGCCAAATTTCATGATTCTAGGTCAATGGGAAGTACCCTGTAGGTTTTGAGTTTTGGTTCCCTTGAAAATATCTAAATATGCAATATAAACTGCCGTTTCTTTTTATTGCGTTGATTTAGAAACTTGAGTTTTTCACTGCTTTAAGAGATAGCAGACCTGAGTATGTGATATTAATTTCAGCCTGAAATCTCTACGCGTTCCTGAGAAAAGGGTTCTTGACCGTGAGAGTCAAAATCGCTGGTGTACCATAACGAATTAAATTGTACCAATTACCAAACAAATGTACCTAAAATGTACTATTTTGTACCTAGGTCTAAAAAATCTGTACCTCCTTCATAACGAAATTATTTGGAAATTTATGTACACCCGCCATATTGACATCAAGATAGCGGGTGTACTACGATATTTTTATTAGTTAACTATTACCCATAAAATCTAATTACACTAAAAAAATGTACCGAAAAAGTAACTCAAGTAACTAGAAACACACACTTGATCAGTGAGATAGTTCCTAACAAATAAAGCAACCTTGTTTCGTTTACTTATGTTTATTATCATAATACACATAGTACCAATACAACGTGTCCCAGACAGAAATCAACGTCAAGCCAAAACGGGCAATAGGTCAAGTCGTGACAGTTATTAGAAAAATATAAACGAAAAATCTTGGTCGTGTACTTTTCAAATTTTATGGATTCAAAAATAAATCTCAAAAAGGGGTGCTCTGTGATGATCTTTCCAGTCCTGTGACTACAAATACTAACTTTTCGTCAGTTTTTTTTCTGCGACGTAACCATGAATAACCCTTCTGTAAATTACTGTTAAAAGTTAAAACATAACTCAGCTTTAAATAAAATGTTAGATTTTCGCCCAACATTCAATTCAAAATTATTGCATCACCCAACTTTAACCCCGTGTACTGTAAAAAAAATATGTACTACACTATTTTGGCAAGTAACTTTAAAAGATGGCGCGATTAGTCTGAATTTCAAAATGGTATGCCACTTACTAACTTCTACTTCTTAATTGAGGAAAAAAAGTCATAGGTATGTTAGTTTTAGGTAAATTTGAAATTAAATTAATTCAGTTGTTGGATTTCTTTAGTTATAATTTTTAATTAATCAGATTTACCAAGTTTATATTAAATGTTCGAACTGTTTGCTAGAGATAAAACGTATTTACTAGACTAGGTCCAGGGAATAGGTATTTAATAAGACTAGGCCGCACCTATTTCAACTTTTAAAATACGCGATCCACCTAATCCCACTTTTTAATAGGGTAGTAATAAAAGCTCCAACAAAAAAAGAAGAATTGTAAGTACAATTCTTCATTTTTTGTTGGAGCTTTAAAAAAAATTAGTCGGAAAGTTAGTATTTTAGGCAGTAAATTTAACATTTTGAGTATTTACTCTTAATTTTTTTTCGAATTAAAATTTTTTCGAATTTAATTAATTTTTTTTCGAATTAAAATGACGAAACGACCGAATGAGATACTGAAATCTCCGAAAAATAAACATGAACGTTTATTGCTAGATTACTTTTCTACCAGCATAAATTACGTTCAACTGAAAACTATGCTTTTAACTATGCTTTTGTAATTTTTACCTTTACTTTTATTTTATAAATTCTATACATAAATATAAAATTTATCTATAAAGTTTATCAATAAAGTTTATCTTAGACATCACAGACATCGGTGAAGGAAAACATCGTGAGGAAACCTGGACTTGTAAGTTAATATAAGTCCGAAATCGCCAACCCGTCTTGAGCAAGCGTGGTGATCAATGCTCGTGCCTTCTCTGTATGAGAAGAGGCCTTTGCCCAGCAGTGGGACAGTTATAGGCTGGTATTATTATTATTATTTGTTTAACGTCTTACGTTTCTCGGGTCCCTGGGGTCCCGGACCTTTGGAAGGCGTACGAGGGGCCGAAGCCAACTCGCAGAGGCCCCTTGAGAATTTTATGAGAAATGAGATACCAACCGACGATTATCCCTATATGCACTATGCAGGTGCACCTAAGGATAATCCCCGGTTAGTGTGAGACTATTGTAGAACTATGTAGCAAACAAAAAAAAAAAAAAATTGACCTATGGGTTTGGGTTTTTAGGTGGACTAGGTACTTAAGACTATGGAGGGACTATGGCCCCTGCCTGACCAATGTTTGAAAGCACGGATAAAAAGGCAGGGAGTGACTTGCACACTCAGTAAATGGGCCCCCGAAAACGGCCGCTAGCACAAAGTGACGTAGCGACAAGAGGGCAACATATATCGAGGTGCTAGAGGAGTGGAGAGGTATTCCACGGCTATCAGGACAATCCCGGAAGTACGGTCAAGATCCCTACCAGCATCTTACTGGAATACTTCCTTCCCCCGAGCACGTTTGCTCTTGCGAATCTCCACTCTAACCAGCCAATTAAGGCAAGAGAGAGGTGGGAGCCTTGTTCCTCGTCAGTGCTCACTCTGGCCGGCCAATGAAGGCAAGCCAGAGATGAAGAACAAAGGGTCTCCCAGGAGGTCAGGTCCGCGGGGGTCGCTACTGCCCGACAGCTCGCCACAAGCTGCCCTGCGGGTTTATTATTATTATTATTATTATACATAGCTTCGCGGGGCTCCTACTTCCGGGTGGCTTATAAAAAAATAACCACGAAGGGGATGGCGGCCCCCTTCTAACCTTACCTATCCGAGTCAGGGTGCCTTAAAGTCTAGATTGCAACCAATTTTCATCATTAATGAGAGTTAAATAATAAATTTGATAACCAACAATAGAAATTAAATCAGTTCATGCAAGTTGTAAAAATATGATTATTTTGACGAAACCTCTGTTGTCGGTAACTTAGTAAATTTGTCGAAGATTTAGTATTCTATTCAGAAATTAGGACTTGTTGTCGGTAATTCATTATAACGCTGGTTAATTAGAATAATAGTCGGCCACAGCTCTGGAGATTAATTTGCTTGTCGGAACCATTACTATTTCCCTTTTTAATACGCGGCGCATGACGCGATGTTACCGGCCTGTTTCTCTTAAGAACTATAACCATTCACGTGCCATTCGAATTTGAACCGTATTTCAATGCTTATAAAAGTAACGCGACGCATAGTACGAGATCCGGCTGCAGAATAGTGTACTCATCGAGTGTTTGCCAAAAACCAAATTTTTACACATATTTATGATTAGGAGAATTTATATCTACCAGGCTGCCTATCGAAATGTGGCCGCTAGTATTTTTAATAAAATTATTAATAATTCATATTTTGTAAAAAATTTCACTGACTTGTTTTTTTAATGAAATGTCGTCCACTTCACGGAAACATCTATAAGGACTATGAAAAATCATGGCTGCCGTTGCGCACCTGGCCGCATCTCTCCGCAGCCAGGTATACACCGGTATGATTTTGTTACATATAAATTCTCCTAATCATAAATTAATATGTGTAATAATTTGGTTTTTGGCAAACACTTGATGAGTGTAGCCGGATCCTAGACTAGCACCCTCGATGTAGTGCAAGAATGTATTCTGTCCAAAACTTTAACTGGTTTAGAGTACACGATATCCTTTATCGTACCCCAGTAAAAGAAATATATGGGGTTTGAATCGGGTGAACGGGCAGGCCACGAAATTGTACCACCCCGCCCTATTAGCTTATCGTGGTATTCACGATTGAGAGACTCACGTACTGTTAGAGCATAATTGGGTATTACACTGTTGAAGAGAAAAAATCTAAAAATATATTATTGAGGTAGCTTATGCAAAAAGCAGCCGAACAGTGTTAGTTTTATTTCATAAAACTAGAAAATATTTTTTTTAATTCAATTCAAAGTTTTCAGTTTTTTTTATCTGTTCTTGAACACAACGAAATAGCAGCCATAGACAGTGACAGCTGTCGACTGTCAACAGTGTCAACTAGACGTCACTATTTAATTTATTTATAACCTCCAAATACGATCTTTATTATGAAAATATACTTTTTCATGGAAGTTATTGTGAAAGATATTTTAGATGGCTAATGCACATAGGCACTTACATTAAAGTGATATTTACTAAAGTACAAATGAGTTTTTATGGTGTAATAGTTAGAATACTCTTCCCACAACTTTTAACTAAGTTTTTCTTAAATTTGAATCAGTTAACACTAGAATTCACAATTATTCCGATGTTTTCACACTTGTGTTCTTGCATTCCGGAACGCACACCAACGGTAAGTCGAACAGTAACTAATTTTTGAGATAGAAACAATAATAATGATGTAAAGTGTCACAGCGCATTTGTTTACTAACATGACGACGTAAGGACGTCATATCCCCAAAGCAAAACCACGCCCACGGCGTCTTCCGTTTTTAGAAATTTCCGCGCGAAATTTGAAAATACAATTTTTAAATGCGTTTTTAGGGTACTTAGCGTTTAAATAAAAATTTAGGATTTTTTTTTGTGGTTTCTTAGTACTGTAGGAGTTATTTGAAATACTTTTAAAAAAAGAGTGTAATACCCTATTCGCTGGGCAGCCATCTTGATGATACCATGCTGCTGTGTCACTTTTTAATATTTAATTTTGAATCCATAAAATTTCAAAAGTACATGACCTAGTTTTTTTTTATTTTTTTCTAATAACTGTCACGACTTGGCCTATTGCCCGTTTTCAGCTTGACGTTGATTTCTGGGACACGTTGTATATGTACTATGTGTATAATGATAACAGACATAAGTAAACGAAACAAGGTTGTTTTATTTCTCAGGAACTATCTCACTGATCAAGTGTGTGTTTCTAGTTACTTGAGTTACTTCTTAGGTACATTTTTTTAGTGTAATTAGATTTTATGGGTAATAGTTAACTAATAAAATATCATAGTACACCCGCTATCTTGATGTCAATATGGCGGGTGTACATAAATTTCCAAATAATTTCGTTATGAAGGAGGTACAGATTTTTTAGACCTAGGTACAAAATAGTACATTTTAGGTACATTTGTTTGGTAATTGGTACAAATTAAATCGTTATGGTACACCAGCGATTTTGACTCTCACTCTTGACCGACGGACGAACAGACGGACGCCTGATGTAAACAAACTACAAATTTACAGTTTTCGGAGTTTTCCCTTTATTTGTGCTACATGACCTTGCTTCTTGCCAAATTTCATGATTCTAGGTCAATGGGAAGTACCCTGTAGGTTTTGAGTTTTGGTTCCCTTGAAAATGTCTAAATATGCAATATAAACCGCCGTATCTTTTTATTGCGTTGATTTAGAAACTTGAGTTTTTCACTGCTTTAAGAGATAGCAGACTTGAGTATGTGATATTAATTTCAGTCTGAAATCTCGACGCGTTCCTGAGAAAAGGGTTCTTGACCGACGGACGAACAGACGGACGCCTGATGTAAACAAACTACAAATTTACGGTTTTCGGAGTTTTCCCTATATTTGTGCTACATGACCTTGCTTCTTGCCAAATTTCATGATTCTAGGTCAATTAGAAATACCCTATAGGTTTTGAGTTTTGATTCCCTTGAAAATGTCTAAATATGCAATATAAACCGCCGTATCTTTTTATTGCGTTGATTTAGAAACTTGATTTTTTCATTGCTTTTAGAGATAGCAGACTTGAGCATGTGATATTAATTTCAGCTTGATATCTCGACGCGTTTCTGAGAAAAAGGATCTTGGCAGACAGACGGACAGACAGACGCCTGATGTGAACAAACTACAAATTTACGGTTTTTGGAGTTTTTCCTTTACTTGTGCTACATTACCTTGCTTCTTGCCAAATTTCATGATTCTTGGTCAATGAGAAGGACCCTATAGGTTTTGATTCTCTTGCAAATTTTTCTAAATATGCAATATAAACCGCCGTATCTTTTTTTTGCGTTGAATTAGAAACTTGATTTTTTCACGGCTTTGAGTGATAGCAGACCTGAGTATGTGATATTAATTTCAGCTTTATATCTCGACGCGTTTCTGAGAAAAAGGGTCTTGACAGACGGACGGACGGACGGACAGACGGACAACAAAGTGATCCTATAAGGGTTCCGTTTTTACCTTTTGAGGTACGGAACCCTAAAAAGAGGAGTTCCCTCGATTTCGGCATGATACCATCATCAGATCCTGGACCTGATGACAATGGGACCATTTGGGAAGTCTACATGGTGTGAACCGGGAATCGAACCCGTTACATGAAAAAAACAATCATCCTGTAGTTTTATCATACCGCTCCCGATTTTTTTTAAATTTTGTGTGACAATCTTAATGCGATTTACAGAACACATCTACCTACTAAGTTTCAACAGTATAGCTCTAATAGTTTCGGAAAAAAGTGGCTGTGACATACGGACGGACAGACAGACAGAAAAACATGACGAATCCATAAGGGTTCCGTTTTATGCCATTTGGCTACGGAACCCTAAAAATAATGTTGTAAATAAAACACAGCTCATTTAAAAATCTGTAAAATTTAATTCCTTTTTATAATTTTTTTCAGTTAAAACTTGTACCCTTTGATACGTCCTCTGTTTTTTATTTTGCTGTTCAGTTGTCGGTTGCTTGATTTTTTGTGTTTGATGATAGCATTGATCTTGATTATTTAATCCAATTCTTTCTTCTTCGTTTTCTTGGTCAGATTTTTTTCTTTCTTTTTCTTTTATCGCATTTTGTATGCGTATTGGGTCTCTTATTTTCAAATTTCTTGGAAACCCTGGATCAACCAGCTCTGGAAGCAAACATTCCATATAAAATGAAACGAATTTTTGCTCCGTTTCACACTTCCAGACATCATCATCGCTCATTATCCATTCGATTTTTTTCTTTTTTATTTTCTCCGCACCAAATAGCAAATAAACATTTTAGTTTGTTTGTAATATGTAGCTGATCTTGTATTTGATAAAACCATATGTGTGTCTTATTAAGGATTGATCTATCTTTTGAATCCAATTTATACACGGGAAGTTTCTTATTTTTAATTACCTCCGTAAGATCTTTTCCATAAAGGATAATGGACACTTCATTTCTACAATGGTGTCCTCATCAATAATACCATCAGGCGTTGCTCCTAAGTACTCGTGTATTTCATCTATGAAAAGGCCACATGGGGCTGATTTTTACGCCTTCTTGTATTTCTAGTTGCCTTATAGCCTTATTTTCGTTTTCTTTGCCATGGTTTATGGCTTTGACGTGTTCTAAGGATTGTTTATATAAAATGTCTTCATACTAAGATTGTTTACCTTTAGTTAACTACCTAAACCGATAGACCATAGTTAAGCTTGGAAATTTATTGACTACACTTCAGCAATGCAAATGGTTGATGTGTCTCCAAAAAGTGCCTAACTGAAATGGGACCTGCCAGGACATAATCTGTAATTATGTAAAGGTTTATGGGCCTGCGCCCACTTGAGGCAAGATGTGAGGGTGTGTCTAAATTTGACAGGACTTAACTAATATTTTATCTCCTGTCCTTTTCTTAATTAAATGGAAAGAGAAAGATGCACTTAACTTTAATTCACTTTAGTTTGTGAATAAAAGAATCGGCACCATTAGTGCATAGAAATTCAGTGATACGACGACGATAATATCGCCGTGAATCTCTCGCTCGTAAAGATGGCCCCTTAGTCTTAGTTGATTCCGAGCTATTTTCTATGATACAGCTCTTAGCTTACGTACAGACAGAAAAAAAAAATAACTTACAAACACGTTCGTAACCAATCTGCGTCGGTAAGATAAAACAACTATAGGTTTACGAGTAGTTCTACAAGTTACAATTTAGGGGTTAAAGTTTTACCTGAATCGGACTTGATGAACAGATGTCGTTTTTTTCTGGAGTTCTAGACTGGCCTTGTTCACTGGCTATTTCGATCTAAAATATTGGCAGTACATTAGTTTATTTCTATTAAGTACTTACTTTATTTGTAATATTGATTTAATAGAGGTATAGGTATAGTAATCACGAGCCAATCACTGATATTCTCCGCCTCCGCGTCTCACGTCGCACCACTCTTTAGTGGTGAGATCCGATTGTGGTGGTGGCGGTCGGTTACCGAGGCAAGCGCGTCTTTTGGATATCTCAACATCAAGTACCCAACAACGAAATGCATTGATACTTGACCTTTCTAATCTAATATGTATAAAATTATTTACTATATTTACCTACTACTATTACATTAAGTATAAAAATATCAGCCTACTCTAGCTGCAGGTATACTATTATTATATAATTTACCTGAATAAAAGTATCTACGTTATTTTCAGCGGATGCAGCTGGATCATTATTTTTCTCATTCGATGACTTCTTTCTAGATTTCCTGGAACAAATTCGTAATGTAAAAATCAATCAACAATCTCATTTTAGATAACAAAAGATGAAGTAAATAATCCAGGTACTTACAACACCTGATGCTTTTTCTTAGCGTTTTGAGATGCAGATCGTCTTGATTTTGATTTTCTTGGCATTTTAGTTTAAGTTCTTACAAAATAATTAAAATTTACACTTCCAATATAACAAAAGAAAAAAATACAAGTCACATAAAAATAGTCAATAAAACAGAAATAAAGCGTCCTCGCGCACTATCACTTTAAGTCCAATATAATACAAAAACACATAAAAATTATCAATGAAACACGAATAAGGCGTCCTCGCGCACTATCACACTAAGTTGAATATAATACAAAGTCACATAAAAATAGTCAAGAAAACACGAATAAAGCGTCCTCGCGCACAATAGTGCGCGAGGACGTACGGGAGTAATGAGTTTATAGACTAGTTCGCTGCAGAGAACTAATAAGTTCTCTGCAGCGAACTAGTCTATAAACTCATTCTATTACAAAAAGTGCGTAAATATTAACACAACCTCTCCGTCCGAATGCTAACGCGTGACTGGCCGCCTGCCTGCGCCCGCCGCACAGACTTTTATTTAAATTCACTCGCAATATTGATCATTTTATTTATTTAATCACTTTGAAAAATATTTAACCACAAATTTTTCTGTGTAAAAAAAAAATTCGAAATCCGAGCCGTTTCGAAGGCTTCGGGAAAAGTAGCGATATTCGTAAAATATTTTTTTTAGACAAAAGTATTGATCGCACGGAGAAAACAATAGGCGAGATGACAAAAAAAAAGTAATTAGTCCGTCAGTTACATAATCAAAAAATTTGGGACACGTATTTTTTATTTTTTCTCATAAACAGAAAATGACGACAATACAGTGCGTTGAAGTTTCGTGAAACGTCACGCCTTTGTATAATTTTTACTCAGAAGTGACGTCACAAGCCCCCTCTCCGGAACTTTGATGCTCTTTATCTTTGTATTTTGTTATTAATTTGATCAAGCAAAAAATATGTGTCCAGTATTTTTGGACTGTCTAACAGACGGACTAAACAGAATGTCATTCTTTTGATGTAGTCATCATCCCTATTGTTCATATTATTGTTCATGAATCTATAATAAACATACTTATATTTTTTCGAAACCAATTGACCTAGCCGTTACGGAGAAATAGGCTTTAGAAAGTAATTGTTTTAAATGGCACTTGTCGGGCGCTTGGTCTTAAAAATAACTAAAATTTCGGAAGTCGGTGGCTTATCTTCTGCCAGTCGATTTGTTTCGACCGACTTCCGAAATTTTTGTTATTTTTAAGTATTTCGTTTTTGAAGGTGGTTATTATTTATTTGGAAAAAGTTTTTTATTTTCTACTTTTTAGTGTCGAGTCCCAATGTGTGACTGCGTATTACAGTATCTTTAGAAGTTATTTATTTTCAAAATAAAACTACTTACAATCTTACAAAACGAAAATAGAAACTTGAAGTAACGCACAGTATATCGTCAATGTATATTTCGTCGATTTTTTTGTTCTCAATGAATTTTTCGAGAAGCTCTGAACCAATCGTCGTCATAATATTTATATGTGACCACCTCTGAATCATGACTTATCAAACAAAAAAAGAGCCATCAAAACTGGTTCACAAATGACGGAGATATCGCGTAACAAACATACAAAAAAAAAACATACAGACGAATAATGAGAACCTCCTCCTTTTTGAAGTCGGTTAATAAAACAGTATACTCACTACTTGAAATATGGAATGGGACCTGCTACTTTGTTCATTCATGTTTGTAGCACCCTTCTGTCTGTTCAGTTCACCCTGGAATTTTACACAATTGGTTAATATTTATTCAGAATTTGTTGTTAATTCAAAAATTAGATTAAATTGGCAATAAATAGACAAGCACCCACTCAGCAACCTATAGTTTATAGGGCCAAAACGATTACAACATTTTTAATAGTTACACATCACATTTCTGGCAATTCATACAAAACCTTCCTGAAGAAAAACTCTAATATGCTGCACAGGGAGACTTTGATAGTATGTAGTAAAAAAAAAGTATACAGTACCTCTTTCATAGCCTCAAGTACTTCTTCCGGTGAAGATGTGACTTTCTCAGTGGCATCCACCTTAATACCTTGTAGGGTTTCTTTGATTTTGATGTTATTATTGTCAACATTGAGCAGATCTTTCACTGTCTCATTGTAGATTTCTATGTAAGACACTCTGGAAAGAACAACTAATTTATAACTAGGAAACAAATTAAGGCATAATTTAAATTGTTGTTATTTGTTTCTCTAGATATCATCACAGAGTCATCATCATCTCCCGAGCTGATGAGTACTATCATACAATTGCCAAAAAACTAACATAAGATATTCCTATGAACATTCATTAGCAGTACACATGCTAAATGTAGGTAATTAAATAAAAGATCTTGATTCAGGCCACCAGCACAAATGCTTAGCTTCAGATTTAACATAATATTTGAAAGATTAAAATTCTTTAAAATCCATTTTAGAAGTTAATAAAACATAAGAAGCAGCAATAACACTACAATATAAATAGAACTTAAGTAATATTCAGCCATGTCCGTCAATTTATTGTGTATATAATGTTGCAACTAAAATTCATCATAGGCCTGTGATTTGTACAAATCATATTATCTATATGATAATAATGCTAATGCCTTTCTAAATGTATCTTGCACCAATCAGATTGGATTTATTTAAATGGCATGTTGAAGTTTGTTTGTTTGACCTTCATAATTAGGAATTTTAACAATCAAGGAGTTTACATAACATGTAATCTATATTATTAAGATTGACTATGAAAAGGAAAATGGAGTAAAAACTACTTTGATTGAAAACTTGGAGATTCTATTAAACCCATTTTCACTGTTGACTTGTTAAGAGAGAACTTTGTACACTCTTTAAACATATTGGGCAATTGAAGAAGGATAAAATTTGGCACAGTTAAAATGGCAAAATGAAGAATTCTGGTAGAATTTCGTCTATTAACCTTTTGAAGAACAAACAACAGTCACACAAGAACAATTACAGTGTTTGAAGGCTAATATTATTGCTTAGAGCTGAAATTTAAAACTGGAATGAAATCATGATGTTTTCTCAGAAGCTTTTAATCTCAATGTAATAAATTGTAACCAGCATTGTTATGAAACTACTAAACTTTAAAGCTGATCAGCAGGAAATCAAATAACAATAAATATCATTTTCATCAATGTATAGTTTGTTTAGCTAGTATGCTAATAATACAATGACCAAATTGTTGGTGGTAGAACAAAAATTTGGCCTTTGTTTAGCTTTTATTTGTCAATCCATACTAATATTATTAAATGGGAAAGTGTGTCTGTCTGTCTGTTTGTCTTTCTTTCACGGCAAAACGGAGCGACGAATTGACATGATTTTTTAAGTGGAGATAGTTGAAGTGATGGAGAGTAACATAGGCTACTTTTTGGCTCTTTCTAACGCGAGCGAAGCCGCGGGCAAAAGCTAGTTTATAATATTTTGTACAATATTAATATGCTTTGTATAGTTTGTATTGTACACTGTTTACACATACATATAAGACATAGTTTTCAGCTATTATACTACAAAAATCGAATTTTTAAAAAGAGAAGGCCAGCTCTAATCATTTTCAGGAACTAGAAGTGATCAAGATCTGTTTGGCCTCAGCAAAAATTGGCTGTATATTTAAACAAATTTAAGTATTTTTCACAGTTTGAGACCGGGGCAGGGCAGAAATACATATACAAATGTTGCTGGGCAAAGGTTTTGGCTAAACAATACTACTGTTACCGTAACACAACTATCAAAGTGCAATTGCAAGATACATTGCAAATAGCAAAGCCTAAATACATGCTAAGAAAGGTAATGGTTCCTGAAAAGTTAATTAAACCTTCAAACTCACATCGATTCGACACACAATGGGAAGATAATAGCAGCGCGACAGTAGGCTGTTGCTTGGTCGTTAAAAGGTGAACTGAATAATTTTTGTAGAAAGTACACCCATTATGTGAATACAATAATATTCACAAAATAAACACAGAAATCATCGCCTAAGACTATCAACTGACAGAGTATTGCATGGTACTGGGTGAATGAGGGACAAAATATACTCCCATTTACTTTACAATGGTACACAAAAAATGCTGGAGACAATACAGCTTTCAAGTACTACATAGATAAATAGATGAATGTTGTTACCTTACTAAGAAGTCTCGGTCAGGAACATTCTTGATAATCTCAAATAAATTGATGATTGACAGTGGAATGATTCCAGGCGATTTGTCTGTACCGGTCATAGTAAACGTCTTGCCTGAAGACGTCTGACCGTACGCAAATATGGTACCGTTGAAGCCAGCCGTAGCGGCCTGCACGATCGGCTTCGCAATATCATCATATACATCTGTAGTCTTCGTATCCTTGTCGTAGACTTTGTCTGAAATAACATTCAGTGTTTAAGTATTCATACTGTGACCTAGCCTTCAATTCTATGACGTATTTTATCACTCATTTGAATTCACAATAGAATCGCACAACAAAGTTATAATTAGGGGTTATTAAGTTTCACTCACCAAATGTGAAAGATTGTCCGAGATCTTTTCCATTTTGATCGAGTTGGTAAAGCGTGTTATTCTTCACCCGCCACTGGTAAGAAAGTTTATCTTCTATTTCACGCGAAATAAGAGGCCTAACTTTGACAACTACTTTTATATTGTCACTCATTTTGTACCATTATATCTCTACGTCTTCCTAATATGGTATAAATATTAGCAAAAGTAGGCATAAAACTGAAACACTATCCACATTTTTGTAATAAATGTGATCAGCAATTTTAACGTTTAGGAAACAAACGTAAACAGAGGCAGAGAACAGAACACTAAAATAACCGACATACGATTTTAAACTGAAAAAATATTTTTTTTTTCTTTTTTTTTTGACGTGGCCACTTGCAGTTCAATACCATTCAATACTAGGCTGTTCTTCCAGAATTTATTTTTTCTTTAAAACGCTACGTAAATCTACTTTTGTCACTATTTCAAACCTACAAAAAATAAATAAGTACCTGTACCCCTAGTGGGCTACGCTTATGGGCTTTGATTTTATACTTCAGCAGGTGTTATTTTGGGGACCTTTGGACAAAATGTTTCAGATTATTATCATTATTACCGCGCTTTCTTGTGGTCAACTTTCGAAGGCAAAACTCTAACGTACCTGTGTGGTAAAGGCTTTATAACCTACAGATTGGTTATGGTTCAACCTTGGCAACTCTGTGCTGACAGGCTGACAGTGCTGACACTGACATTGGCAGACAGCGTCATAATTCTTGAGCTGTCTTTTTGTACTGTTTTGCGGTTGAGGTTATGTTGTGTGTGCCCATGTGATTTATTTAACATTTCTGTTCTTACAATTATAAAACAAAATGCAGCACGACGACGTAAGTAATCTATATAACAGAACACATGGGTTTTACTTATGTAAATTAATTAATTAATTTGGTAACTTCTGTTTATAGGTTGTGTGGGCTATTATCAACAAGACACATTGTTCCCACAAAGTAACGTGAGTATTTACTACTAAAACATAGCATTTGTTTCGTTAGCTAATCAATATAAACTTAACAATATTTGTATATTAATATTCCAGGACAAAAACACAACAGTTTTGTCGGAATGAGTACAATCTAACGGGTCTGTGCAGCCGGGCGTCCTGCCCTCTGGCAAACAGTAAATATGCGACAATCAGGGAAGAGAATGGTATCATTTATTTGTACATGAAGACTGCTGAAAGGTACCCTTTTGTTGTATGGATTTATTCAATGTAGTATTATGAAGAGTAACAATAACGCATCGGATCTTTTATCTGTTTTTCTTTGCAACAACAAACAGATTATATTTATTTTAGCTATCTAATATTGAGGAATGTTATCAATTCTACATATTTTTAATATAATCCTAATACAACTTTTGAGTTCATTATTTTGTAAACTGCAATCAATAGTGAATTGATTTTAAAACATTGTCCATTTTCAGAGTAATGTTTCCAGCTAAACAATGGGAGAAAGTAAAGTTGTCCAGAAACTTTGAGAAGGCAATATATCAAATAAATGAGAATCTATTATATTGGCCTGGTTTTATCAAAGCTAAATGCAAGCAGAGGTTTGTCAAAATCACACAATACCTTATACGGATGAGAAAATTGAAACTTAGAAGAGTGTAAGTATTAAATAAATTCTGTAATTGGTACCACACATTTTTACAGATTATTCAGACATAATTTATTCAATGTTTTTTACAAAAAAGTTATGTGATAAATTATTAAACCTTCAAACACACATGATTTGAGACACAATAGCAGCCCGACAGCCGGCTGTCGCTTGGTCAATAAATAAAAAAAGTGCATAATATTAATTGGTTAACAAAATTATCAAAATTAATTTTCTGCAGCTGTTGATTATTTCTTACATTAATATTATATTGATTTTCCTGAGATACCAAAAGCTATCTTCAGCACAACCTTCTACTATTGTTTTCTTTTTATGATTACTAAATTTTCCCATTACAGGAAAGAATTAGTCCCAATACAGCGTAAGATAGAGAGACGTGAGAGGAGAAGGGAAGAAAAGGCCTTAGTCGCGGCAAGAATAGACAATGCTATAGAAAAGCAACTGCTCGAGAGACTGAAGAAGGGCACAGTAAGTATACCTGTAAAATTAAATTGCAACTTTTAGTATTGTTTACTCAAGGAAAATAAAGTTCTCTCCTTTTTTTTAGCTATACAAATCTTTGTTCCATGGCAGGAATCAAACTCACGTCACTACACAAATAATTACAAAGTGTATTCTCTTTCTTTCCAGTACAATGATATCTACAACTTCCCACAAATGGCGTTCGATTCTGCGCTCAAAGCGGAAGAGATATCGAGTGAGAGCGAGAAGGAAGATGAGGAAGAAGAGGAGGTAGAGAGGGAAATGGAGCCAGAGTTAGAAAGAGAACTGGAGAGGACAGTGGAACAGACGGACGAGTTTGTTGAAGCTGACAGTGACATGGACAGTGATGAAGTAAGTATTGCTTTAGTTAAGCTAACTATCCCACTGGCGATGGCGCATTACGAGCGTTATGAAGAATTGCTGCCTGCCCACGATTTTTTCTGCATCAGAAACAAAAAAGTAGGAAATCAATTAAATCAAACGAGATCTAAAAAGTAGAAGATCGAACACTGGAAGTACTAGTCAAATTGCACAAAGTATTTTTCATCCCACCTATTCGAAAAAGACGACTTTGTTCCCCTTTAAGTACGCCCAAAGTTGGCGTTTTCTATAAGAAACTTTCAGCGAGCAATAATGACGATCCAAATACAAAAAATGCGCCTAAAAGTAACTTTTAATCGCACTTTTTGAATTTGGAGCGTCTTTGCATGTTTTACGCCCTGTTACCTGTTAGAAGTGCGCCTTAAAACTCTTTGAATTTGGAATGTCTTAATGCTCAGCGGCAAAAAATCGAACGCAAATAATGAATGGCTGGTACGACGCGGCCAATACCATAGTCACGCCGCGCGTAGCTGAAAAAAAAAACTTAAATAGAAATAAAACGCGCAAACTACAATCCGAGTTCTCGTAAAAATTTTCACGGATTGTTTTGCAGCAAATTATTAATGTAGCTGCTATTATTATCAACCTATGATAATAATAGCAGCCATAGTAATAATTTTACAATAAAGTATTAAGCGCCTTTTATTTTCTCATAGGGGGTGATGAAAAGTAGAGTGTATGACTCGGGCGCAAAATATATTTTACGCTCGGGCGACGTACTTTGAATCCCTCGCTACGTTCGGGATTCTATTTAAGAATCTAGAATCTCTCACTTCGCTCTGGATTCAAAAAACGCCCACGCCGTAAAAATATTACTTTGCGCCCTTGTAATACAATCTACTATTATTTATTTAAAGGCCCGGCATAGCTTTAAATCCCTAGGGATTTAAAGCTATGCCCGCGTGAATATCGAAAGATCCTTTCCCTATTTTACCCCTTTAGGGTTGTAGTGGATACTTACTCTTTACAAAGAACATATCCTTTAAATTTCATGTCTATCTAGGATCCGCGGTTTGGGCTGTGCGTTGATAATATTAACAATCAGTCAGTTAGTTCAGTAAATCAGTACCATTTTAGGTTGACTTTTATGAGGACGAAGACATGAGCAGAAGCTTTATTTATTTACTAGCTTTTGCCCGCGGCTTCGCCCGCGTGGATGTCGAACTTCTATCCACTATTTAAACCCTTTTTTTTGGAAGTGAGAAATCATCAAATGACTTCTCCCGTCCTGGACGGGGCAGGAGGGTGTGTCAGACTTTTACTGACTAAAACCCACCCTTCGATTGCCCTTTATGTTCCGGGGTCACGGTAACTATTATAAATATTCCGCACACTATTTTAACCCTGTAGGGGTTGAATTGATAAAAAAAAACCTTAGTGGCTTATGCTTACTCTTCACATAGAATAACCCCTCCAAGTTTCATGTCTCTAGTTAGTTATTGTTAAATATCATCAAAGCGTTGGTATCAGTCTGTGAGTATACTATTATATGTACATCAAACGACTTTTCCCATCCTGGGCGGGGCGGAAGGGAGTGTCAGACTGATGGCTCTTTATGTTCCGGGGCAGCGGTAACTATTAGAATTAATTCGCAACCAATGCAATGCATTGGCCCTAGAGGGCCCCGTCACGTGCTGACTGCTCTTTAAGGTGCGAGTGGAACAAACGTGCCGTCCACACGAACCTAGTTCTTATCGGGCGGCGAGCTACGTATCGCTCGCCGTCCGCAGTCCCGCGCCTACGGTGGCCGGTAGTCTTCTTGCGACTCTACGCCTGGGTTACTGTCTGAGGCGTGAGGCATGACGGTGTCACACGCGCGCCTCGGCCTCCTCCTCCAGCGTGACTGCTAGGCAGAAGGAGGCGACAGCTTCCCATTCAGTCACCCCCGCCGATATCCTCTGTCAGAACACGGCGGTGGCCCACCCGAGTGAGGCATACCACCACCGAATGCTTCACCGTGTCCTCTAGGCAACCCTTGCTGCAGTGGTGACACCCGGCGTCGCTTCCGCCCGAATCCGACACAGGAACCTTCCGAAATGTCCGGTCTGGTAAGGATCTGTTCTGATTCGGCGATACGTAAGAGCGCTGTGGCGCCTCGCCAGCCACTCCTCAAAGAGACTTAACTCTGTGATAATTCTAATTATATTTATTGTAATTAAATTAAGTAAACGGCAATTTTGTACAAAAACTAAAACTTGTATTGGATAACGTATTTATATGGATTTACTATATTCATGAAAACCCCCTGACAAATCATGCATTATTTTAAGACTAATTTCATTGCCATTAAAATGGTTATAGTAAGTGAATTATTGATATTAGACATATGTTTTCGCGGACTTTTTCTTAGGACGTTTTAAGAAACAATCCTTTAGTACATAATTTTTGCGTAACTTTAACCATTTTGTCACACTTTTCATTACTGCTCGGCTCCTATGTGTCTTAGTGATATGTTATATAGCCTATAACCTGATTATAATCGTACCAAGTTTAATTAAAATTCCTTCAGTAGTTTTTCACACCCATGCGTGCACATACAGTCAGAAAGAGAGACAAAAAATTTACTGATTGCATTTTTGGCATCAGTATCGATCACCAATCATCCTTCAATATTAATTTTAAAACTGTAGAATTGACCTCTCTACAGTTTGTGGGCACTTAAAGGCTGAGGATGTCGTTATAGCGGCAACAGATAAGTATCCGACTATCCTGGTGGTCTGGTGACAGAACACAAAAATCCTCACGCTCACTTGCTTAAGTGGTGGAACCAACATACAAAGTTTTAAGTGAATCCATAAAGAAATAAAAAAAATCTGGTCAATTAGATTTTTTTTATTTCTTTATGGATTCACTTTTCTCCCCCATGGGGGGGTAATTCCAAAAATCCTCTCTCAGTACTCAGCCGCATCACTGGTGGAACCTACATACAAAGTTTTAGGTGAATCCATAAAGAAATAAAAAAAATCTAATTGACCCCTTTTCTCCCCCATGGGGGGGGGGGGGGGGGTAATTCCAAAAATCCTCTCTCAGTACTCAGCCGCATCACTGGTGGAACCTACATACAAAGTTTTAGGTGAATCCATAAAGAAATAAAAAAAATCTATGTAACCCCTTTTCTCCACCATGGGGGGGAAATTCCAAAATTCCTCTTTCAGTACTCAGCCGCATCACTGGTGGAACCTACATACAAAGTTTTAGGTGAATCCATAAAGATATAAAAAAATACTATTTTTCCCTCTTTTCTCCCCCGTGTGGGGGGGAATTTCAAAAAATCCTCTTTCAGTACTTAGCCGCATCACTGGTGGAACCTACATACAAAGTTTTAGGTGAATCCATAAAGAAATAAAAAAATACTATTTTTCCCCCTTTTCTCCCCAGTGGGGGGGAATTTCCAAAAATCCTCTTTCAGTACTCAGCCGCATCACTGGTGGAACCTACATACAAAGTTTTAGGTGTATCCATAAAGAAATAAAAAATACTATTTTTCCCCCTTTTCTCCCCCGTGGGAGAAAATTTCCAAAAATCCTCTCTTAGTGGGCGCCTACATCCCCCAACAAACACACATGCCAAATTTCAGCTCTCTACGACCAGTAGTTTCGGCTGTGCGTTGTCCATCAGTCAGTCAGTCACTCAGTAACGGAAGCGTTTTATATATATAGATTTAAGATAAGAAGCTAGTACTAATATAACTTTTAATTGTGTAGGATTTCAATCACATACCTTGTGGGCGATCTCCATAACGATAAACTTACATACAATTTATAAATGTTTCAGGAATCGGACTCAGGAAAGGTAGAAAGCGCGGATGTTGGCAGCGACTTCGAGTCGGAAACGTCGGACATCGAGGTAATTACAAAATCATTTATGTCTCTGAAAATGGACTATGTATTTTATTTGTATAATAAGTAGCTTAAGTAGCTTTTAATAAGTAGCTTTATTCGATATTAAATAGAGTTTAAATCTATTCTGAGCTGAAGTTAAGGCAAGATCTATCACATAACAATAATGTACTGCAACTGACGAATCCTACTTCTACATCGCGCAGTTAGAGTTCGACTTGAGCAGAATACTATAATTATATTCGGACAGTTCTAAATCTTGGAGCTGATACGAGATAGTCTTGGTTACTGTGCACGTCTCGCACCAGTATAGGATCGGATTCGAATGTTTTCGACGGTTCAACTTTCTCCTCAGTTGTGTCATATTTTTGAAAGTTAAATTAGTCCTTACCGGTAAGAACCTTCTACATACGGCATCAAGAAGTCTTACCGTGAATAATTTATATTGCATAACTTGAATTGTTTGCTTACAGGACATGGCTGCAAGAATACCGCAGAAGAAGAAGCCTCGTGTCGAAATTGAATATGAGACGGAACCAGTCGCCAGTGTTTCAAGAAAGAAAATAAAACATTGAGTAATTTCTTACCTATTGTTTTATTTACATATTTTCGCCGCCCATGTTACCTTGAGGTTGAAGATAGAAAATATTTTAACAATAGTAAAAAGACTGGTTGAACGCACTAACCAGAGGAACTAGTTGAGCCAATTGAAAAAAGATTTTAGAGATAGCTCATTTATTGAGGAGGGTTACGAGTTATATGGTTGATTTTTTTTTATTAGTATAACCTAATAAAAAAAAAAAAAAACAAACAAACAGCAACAACTTATAAATACTATACATAAGCAACCTATGTAGGCAATGTTGCAGCCCACTACGTTATCCACAGATTAACAAATGTAATAAATACAAGGTGCCACTAGAGGAACAATAATAACAACAGGTTCCCATATAGCTAAAAAACCACTTTAATTACATTAATTGACAAAAAGAATAACAAATTAATTGCAAAATAAATTACATTAACATTTTTAAAACATTAGATTTAAATTTGGATTTAGAGCATACAAATAAAAATTTCAAAGCGAGACACGGGCTGCCCGCACACGGAAAAGATATACTAGCGTGGTACGATAATGTTCTGCTTCTTTCTTCTAACGTATCGGGAGCTGCCCTGCCTGCCTACGTTGAACGTCTTTGCAATACATGTCATCCTACAGAACTTTGACAGTTGCAGACCTCACAATGACAGTTGCACTCTCCGAAGAAGCAATGCACCCGAGAAACGTCTTTTGTTCATTCCACGTGCACCCGAATACTAGCTAAGTGTAAACGCGCCTTTAAACAGGTGACGCCAAGACGCCCATTATTTTTAGAGACAAATAAATTCAAAAAATAGACAAAAGGCACTTCGATTATTATTATTTATTAAAAATTGCTAGCATCACTTTATACAGATACTTACTCATAGTTATTAAGAATATTAGACTAGTCCAGTCAGAATAGACTAAATCATGATTCCAGTTTGCATTAATTCCCAAATTCCCAACAAGCTGGATTTTTGTGCAGGCCTTGAATACGTCATTACAAATGATATGTCATAAGCTCAGACTCATTTTGATGAGCTAGCAAGAAGTGTCATTACCCGCATTCAGTATGAATATGACTTAGTCGCTGCTGAGGCTAAGTACCACAGTGATTGTTACACTTCGAAAATACGACTTTCCTGCGGTCTAAAGTCATGATATCTCGAAAGCGATGCTTAACAAACTTTGTCTGAACCATTTTTTGATAGCTCTCGTTGTTTCAGAGATATACTCAAAAACACAAGTTTGTGACCTTTGTCCTCGAATAAAAAACAACGCACACGCGGGATCGATGGGGACTTTTGACATATCATTTGTAATGACGTATTCAAGGCCTGCACAAAAATCCAGCTTGTTGGGAATTAATGCAAACTGGAATGTCTATTTTGACTGGACTAGACTCCTTACAGGAAAATCTTCAATTCTACGGCATACTTTTTTTAAAGGTTCTAAATACTATTTTGAATAGAACCTCATTAGATTTTCTTTGATTAATGTTTAATAAGGCCTTCTTTCGTCGAAAAAAATTAGAAATGCCATTTGTGTTTCTTTTTTATTTCTTATTTTTCTTAACAAGTTAAATGCCTTTTCCTGTTTTTCTGGGTATGCTAGCCAGTTTTAAACGTAGCTTTTAAACTGAAAACTCTTTCGTGTGTTATTAAATTAGTGAAACCTATTTGATTATTGTCTTTTATCAGAAAATAAATGTTTAAAAATAAAGGTTGTTGTTGAAAATAATGGTTGTGAGGATGCGTTACCCCTTCACGCATAAACTAATAAACGTGTTTTGTTGAAACAGTAATACAAATGTGAAATCACGGGGAAAAGCTAGTAATAATAAAAAATCTAGGGTTGGTTGCTAAGTTGCTTACACACAACCTTCTGATCCTAAACACTAAAACTGATATTATTATTAATTATTATTGTATCTATTATACTTATCATTTACTAGCGACCCGCCCCAGCTTCGCACGGGTGTTACAAATCTTTAAAAATCCCGGCTTTTCTCTACTATAATATTCATGTATTATACCTTCCATAAGAATCATTCTGTCTATTAAAAAATACCGCATCAAATTCCGTTGCGAAGTTTTAAAGATCTAAGCATACATAGGGACAGACAGAGGATAGCGACTTTGTTTTATACTATGTTGTAGTGATAAACACTTACACACATATCAACTTAACACTTACTTACATATCAAAATAGTAAACTTACTGTCTGGGTGATGACTGATGATTATATCCACGCACAGCTGGGCTTAAAGACATAAAACTTGACGGGAAAGGAAATGCTCTTCGTGAAGAGTTGACATCATTTAATTTTTTGGAAATTTCCAGCCTAAAGGGGTGAAAAATTCACATACGTGTGAGAATCCGCGGGTGAAAGTTAGTTGTAGATTGTAGATAAATTACACCCAGAGTCCCAGATACAGAACAAACTATCATGCTCATCCCAGAAATCCCACCACCAACGAACCCACGACCTACGCAGCAGTCAGTATCAACCACCAAACCAACTGGGCCTTCAAAATTATTTGTTCTGTCTGGGTGTTATTTTATCCATTTCCATACCTACTAGGTAATATTGTAAATCCGAATGTTAATCGGTCTGTGTGTCTTGTTTTTATGCTAAAAGTATTGAACCGATTTAAATAAAATTTGGTACAGAGATAATCCATAGCCCGAGAAAGGACATACCTACTTAGATTAGTTTTATCCCAAAAAAAAAAAATATAACCGACTTCAAAAACTAAAAGCATAAAAATAACTATATTAGAAGTCGGTGGCAACACATCAAAAAGACCGGCAGAAGAAAAGCCACCGACTTCCGAAATAGTTATTTTTGTGCTTTTAGTTTTTGAAGTCGGTTATATTTTTTTTTGGAAAAAGTTTTTTATTTTTGACTTTTTAGTTAGTCTCAATGTCTGACTACGTTTTAGAGTAACTTTAAAAAAAATGTACGTTTTTCTATAAAAATTGAAGAGTTCCCTCGATTTCGGCATGATACCATCATCAGATCCTGGACCTGATGACAATGGGACCATTTGGAAAGTCTACCCTTTCAAACAAAAAAAAAAAAAGAATTGTTCAAATCGGTTGGTAAACGACGGAGATATGCGCGACAAACATAAAAAAAAAATACAAACATCCGAATTGAGAACCTCCTCCTTTTTTTAGAAGTCGGTTAAAAATACTCAAAGGCGCCAAAGTCACTGTTTATATATCTATAGTTTATTTAATTAACTAGTTTCTGTAGATTCGGGTTTTGAACGCAAAAAGTCTAAATAAGTAAGTATCCTCTTTAAAATAATTGATGTCAGTAATAGTAATGATATTTTTTTTTATTCAGTTATCTTCTTATACCTACGGCAAAATGATAACAGGCAAGTGTTTTGTTTTCCTTATAAAACATTGACACAGCGACGAGAGATAAAGGTGATTCCCTGAAATAAAATACCTTTTTAATTAGTACTAAAAGTAGGTGTATTTACACAAACAGCTACTTATTAATAACCTACATACGTAGCTGCCTATAATACGGTAGTTTCCACCATTATCAATTGACGTTCTTTTTATGAGCTGTCAAAACGCCATTCTCCAATAGATTTTGTATGGCAATGGCGACTTATGACGTCACTTAAATAACAACTCAGTTGACTATCTATTTATTGATTTCAACACAACTAAAACTCAAATTTTATAGCAAATTGAAAATGAACCGAATTTATTAGGCTGAAATTAATAAAGGTTTTATAGGAATTGTGTCTAACATTTATTGGTTAATGGTGGAAACTACCCAATTATGTGAAATTATGGATCGAATATTCGAATGCATAGTTATTTTATACTTATCAACAGGCAAGTATGCCCCTAAAAATGAATATCAGGAAATAAAGAAAAAAGGAACTGGTTATGCCAAGCAGGGCCCTTTATTTTAGCAAAGAGTGTGTACTTGCAATCGTCATTTGTGAAAACAAATAAAGTGTTAAAAAAATGCGTTGTCAATTAAATAAAAACATCGCGTCTTCTATGGCTCTTTTTTATACTTGCAAAGGAAACAAAACCTAGAATGAATATAATTGGTTTATAATTGGTTTACAGTAAACAATTTAGTATTAAATGAAAAGAAAACCAAATGTATAAGATTCACTTTGCCAAATGTTAGAAATAATGAATGTAGTGCTGTATTGAATAGAGATGTGCTAGAATTCGTCGAAAAAACTGTTTTCTTGGGGATCACGCTTGACTCTAAGCTGCAGTGGGGTCCTCACATAACATCTCTAGCAGGGCGGTTAAGTTCAGCTGCATTCGCAGTCAGGAAAATCCGACAATTAACCGACGTAGATACCGCGAGACTGGTGTATTTTAGTTACTTTCATAGCATCATGTCTTACGATATTTTGCTTTGGGGACGCGCTGCAGATATAGATTCTATCTTCATTCTGCAAAAGAGGGCTGTCAGAGCTATCTATAACCTCAGCAGACGCGAACCACTGAGGGAATTGTTTAAACAAATAAACATCATGACGGTTCCCTGCCAATACAAAAATATTATGTACTAGCTTCTGCCCGCGGCTTCGCTCGCGTTAGAAAGAGACAAAAAGTAGCCTATGTTACTCGCCGTCCCTTCAACTATCTCCACTTAAAAAATCACGCCAATCCGTCGCTCCGTTTTGCCGTGAAAGAAAGACAAACAGACAGACACACTTTCCCATTTATAATATTAGTATGGATGTCCGTAAAAATCTTCAGCTCTTTAGTAAAATAAGTGACAGGCATAATTTAAATACAAGAAACAGGAACAAATTAGACCAGCCAAGTTTCAGATTGTCCAAGGTACATACTTCTTTTATGGGGTACTAGCTTCTGCCCGCGGCTTCGCTCGCGTTAGAAAGAGACAAAAAGTAGCCTATGTTACATTACTCTCCATCCCTTCAACTATCTCCACTTAAAAAATCATGTCAATCCGTCGCTCCGTTTTGCCGTGAAAGAAAGACAAACAGACAGACAGACAGACAGACAGACAGACAGACAGACAGACAGACACACTTTCCCATTTATAATATTAGTATGGATTGCGTTAAATGCTACAATAAAATACCTCTCAATATTCTTCAATTAAATGAAAAAACAATTTAAAACATGCAGTAAGCGCACACTATGTAGTCAAGCATACTATAAATTAGAGGATTATATTATAGATAAAAATGCATGGTTGGGTGCTGGTCCTGCTCCACAGCCACCTAGTCTCACAAATTAGGGATGTTTGGAAGAGAAATATGCTAAATAGTCCCTAAATTGACATAAATAACTTATACTGTTATACTTATTTTTGGATTTTAGATTAAAACTTTAGTTTTATATAATTTAAAAGCATTATTTCGAAAATTAGAAATTTTAATCATTGGAAGATTAAAATGTTTGTAATTTTTGACATGAATATTTAAGATCGTTATTGTTATTATATTTATAGGTACCTAATTAAATTTCACCCATTTATATTTATTTACAGAACAAAACTTTGGTTTGTGTAATTTAGATGCATATTAGAATATTTGTAAATGTGAGTACGATGCAGTGATTTATTACGATAGTTCTCTACTGACACAAATAGACATGGCGGTTAGGAGCATTGTCATGCTCGCTCAAAAAGTCTCGCTGATGGTGGCGAGTGCGTTGGATCATTCGGTTCCCTTCAAAATGGTTGAGCTAAATGGTGCTGATGCCACGCGTCATGCTCGTGAACTGGCGCTGTCAGTTGAGATGGGTCATCTCTTAACTGCCATGACGTTTTATTTATTTTTTTATTTTTGACTTTTTATTTTAATTTTGTATTTGTTTATTTTGTTACATACTTACATTGTTTTCACATGTAGAAGCAACAAAAAGAAAATGTAACCAAGATTTTGTAAAACATGATTTTTTTTTAAAAGAGTGTCCGTGGAGTTTCTTGCCTGTTCTTCTCCATAGAGATCTACGTTTTGGAACAGGCAATTAGCGTCACTTTTCTTTTCTGACTAACCGACCGACTCTTTGACAATTCATAAGTACCTGTAAATGGTCTAAGTGAAATAAATACTTTGAATTTTGAATTTTTTGAATTTTGAATGATATTTGAACCTAGAATTACGCGACAAGAAGCAATCTCTAGCAATGTCAATGGCAGACACAGAGGAACACTCAAAAAACTGTGCAGTTCCTTCACAAAAGGAACATACGAGGAAAAAAAAATTACAAGTTTACGTGTTTTATAGCGACCCGCTCCAGCTTTGCACGACGGGTGTTATAAATCCCTTTTTTTTATCTACTATATTTTGCATGTATCATACATATAAACTTACCTCTTCAATCACTCTATCTATTAAAAACCTCATCAAAATCCGTTGCGTAGTTTTAAAGATTTAAGCATACATAGGGACAGAGAAAGCGACTTTGTTTAGACTATGTAGTGTTGATACGGAATTTCTTGGTACGAAGTCAAAACGGGACAATAAAACTAAGACTCCGATGTCCGTCCGTCCGTCTGTTACCATTCTATCCTTATCTCAACAACTGTGATAGTTGAAATTATCACAGATGATGTATTTCTGTTGCTGTTATAACAACAAATAAAAAAAATAATAGAATCAAATAAATATTTATTAGCATACAAGAAAAATGATTTATTGCCGTAATTGGCGATAATAGTACGGAATTAGCGCGTTTAACCACACAAACAAACAAACTCTTCAGAAATAGAAACCAACGCATTTTCCTTTAGTCACTGTAACGCTATGTTAATATTGTAAACAACATATTAATTACAATAAGCTAATTAAAAGCTGCTAACAGGAAAAACTTTGCCATTTAGCAAGGATGGTCATGCAGTGACGATAACTTAAGTCTGCAGGTACACTTATTTAATAAAAAAATTATATACATATATCTATAAAATTGTAAACTGTCTGACTGTCTGGCTGATATATCAACGCTCAATCCAAACTGGTTCAATCCGCTGATCATAAAGAGATGAAACTTGGAGGGAAAGATTTTTGATAATATCCACTAAGAAAGGATTTATTTGAAAATAAAACCTTATAAGGGTAAAATAGGAGACCATTACTTATTAATATAACCGCGTTGCAACAATTTCTTTAGTTTTATAATTTTAGTAAATATTTTAAAAATCATAACATGGTATCGAGCCACTTAAGAACCCATAAATTCTCTAATAATGGGAAACAAACTAGCCACAAGTACCAGGCGTCATCAAATTCAAAAGAAATTAAGTGATTTATTGAATTTCTAAGTGCAAGTCACACCCTAGTCTAACATCTGGTTACCATAAATGGGGACGAAGTGGTTAATTTAAAGGGCCGTTAGAACAAAAATAAGAAATTGTATAGTCCTACAAAAAATCCGGCCAAGTGGATGTCGGCTATACTCATGTGGATGTCTACCTTCGCAGTGTAAAAAAAAAGGAATGCAAGCGCGTGACTTTTGTAAAGGGCCTTTTGAGATAAGGGGAAATATAATTTTGGGTCAAAATTGTAAGTACTCTATGTCGTCTTTTGTAAATAGTGCTAGTTTGTAACAGGTGGATTTTCAGGCCGCACCTTTTTAAACCAATGGACAGTGTGAAGGTTTCATGACAAAGGTTAACCTTTCGACGACCAAGCGACAGCCGGCTGTCGGGCTGCTATTGTCTTTCTATTGTGCCTTTAATTGGTGGTCGAAAGGTTACTATATTATGTATTAGCTGTCCCCCGGTATCACCCGCGTTATGTTAGGTCTTTGGTTGCTACTCCGCTCCCGTTGGTAATAGCGTGATGTTATGTAGCTTATGTGTTATTTTAATGTATAAACTATATTACCGTAAACTTTAATCAAAATCCATTCATTAGTTTTTCCGTGGAAGAGTAACAAACATATAAACTTTTGCGTTTACAAAAACTAAATGTAATTGATTACAGCTTCGTGAAATTTGCCTGAAATATGTTTGCAAAAGTCAAACTGGTACTTTTTCGGATTCAAACCGGACAAAAATATGTTTTTAAAGTGTGTAAGTAGATGTGTATATATGTACACATGTCTTGAGCAAGCGTGGTAATCTGTTTTACATGAGAAAAGACCTTAGCAAGTGGGACAGCCATAGGCTGGTATTTCTAATAATTCAAACCTTGCTAACATCAAGTACCACCCATAGCCATTTTACGTTAGATATCTCTATTAAATTTCCTCGTTTATATCTCTTCTTTACGAATTTGGGCATCGAAGATTTAACTTTATGATTGTCGTACAACTGAAAATTGAATCTGAATCAAACGCCCTATTTCGGGAGTTAATTAAGATCTGATGAATGACGCTTAATTTTCACATTTAATTATTTTAGCATTGTGTGCTAATTAATGTCTTCACAAAAGAATTTCAAGAGAATTGGACAAAATGAAGTGTCTGTGTTCAGAATAACATTAAGGGGAACTTAGTAAAGTGCTGGTTTTACGTAGCAATATAGTAAAAAGAATCAAGGAATCGTCGTTACAGGGGTAATTGTAAGTATGACGTTTCAGACAGACTGATAGAGTGACAACCGTTTTGTTATCTATTATAATATGCTTAACACTTAAACTTATGAAATTAAGAATTAGAAGGTTAACTCGTTTGTGAACAATTTATAATTATTCTTAGTATATGTATATTTTAATTACTTTTAAATGTTCTATCTAATACTAACTATAAAATTAGTTTTTGAAAAAAAAAAAAACTTGAAATACTTCACGTACTCTATCACTTTTCTTTCATTAACTTACTTAATCTTCAAGCGTATGAATGTATTGTCTGTGGTATTGTTTAAATAAATCATACTGTATGCAAATAATATAGTGGCTGCCTAACTTAATATTTTTATGGTGTTCATGAACTTTGTTGCCCGTCCTTCAATTTGCTTGACTGACTCACAATTCAATAGCTATGGTAAATTTTAATTTGATATGAAATATTATATTGTGAATTTGTATAAGATACCTACAGTTCCTGTGAGCTTGATACTAAAGGCTTAGTAGGTACGTGTTTGACCCTTCAGATTCGCCCGGTTCGGTCGAAACAGGAATTCCTTTTTTACTAAGATTTTTGAGTAGTGTTTGGAAAATTCTGCTTTTAAGCTATTTTTGAAATTAAATTGAAAAACTGTATCGTCCAATAATGAATACATTTTTACTAATACATAATAATAAAATCTCTGATTTCGACCGAAGTGGACTAAATAAAAATCAGGGACCACACTATGCTTTACATGCTGCACTATGTGCTGTAAATGTTTTTTTTTCCTTGGAAGTTATGAAGATAAGTATATTTGTACTTGTACAACCACTTCGGCGTTTGCTTATCGGCTAGCGATTCGACAGTTTATGTTTATAAATTCTTTTAGCGAATGTCTCAAGTGTCATGTTGACGTTGCAAGTAGGTTAGCCATCTCTAAAATTTGTCACCCAGGACCTTATAACCCGGATTTTAGAGCCCAGAATCCCAGACGGGGCGAGAGAACGGTGATTTTAGCGAGTTGGTTTGTTCGTAGATCGTGGCAAAGAGCCTGATTCCAGGCCCTCAAGACTTTGAATTTTTAAGCCCGAAATCAATGAAGCCCAGCCCTTACGCCCCCCGGATGCACTCAAAACTAGGACAATTCAGGGGAAACCCTTACGAATGGCAACCCTAGTCGCAAGTGATGAGTAAGAACACTTTACTGATATCGATGTGGCCACTTCAATTTTATTTAGCTTATGATTTGTTACTCGATTGCTTCGCTTCTAAGAAATGCACAGATAAATATAGGTAAGTACGTTACTTAGCACGAATTTTAACTATACAGCTCTAGTGCAACGGTGTCAGTTAAATATTGTTAACATTTAAAGTTATGTTATCTTGGGCTTGGCGTTACAAGTATTTTTATTGTTTTTTGTTTGAGTGGCTGAATTTATAATATTAGTAAGATATTTAGAAAAAGACTTGAAAACCCGAACCCTTGAAAATTCGACGATACCGATTAGTTATATTTAAAAAATCTTATATATAAAATTCTCGTGTCACAGTGTTAGTTACCGTACTCCTCCGAAACGGCTTGACCGATTTTTACCAAATTTATATGCATATTCCGTAGGTCTGAGAATCGGCTACTATCCAAATTTTTTGCCCCTAAGTGGCATTTACATTTTTAACGCGGGTGAAACCGCGGGAGGCAGCTAGTATACATATAAAATCAATATTCATACCTTTCGACGACCAAGTGACAGCCGCGCTGTTTTTGTCTTTCTATTGAATTGCTATTGCAAAAAATAGCTTTTAATGGTATTCGTGGAAATTTGCTACGTTGGTTCACATCTTATATAACAAACCGTACTCAAAAGGTTGTTATTGATGGTTATCAATCTGATATAATTTCTGTCACATCCGGTGTCCCTCAGGGGTCAATTTTAGGTCCTTTATTATTTACTGTATTTATAAATGATATAACGGCTTGTTTCAAACATTCTAACTTCCTGCTTTACGCGGATGACTTAAAAATTTACAAAACTATAAAATGTATTGAAGACTGTCAATTACTTCAAAGAGATTTAGATCGGCTTTCAATTTATTGTACCACAAATAAACTTTTACTAAGCTTACCCAAAAGTAGCGCTATAACTTTTTCGAAAAATAAAAAACAACACATATATAACTATTATATATCCAACACAAAACTAAATAGAGTGCATTCACTGCGGGACCTCGGAGTAATATTGGACTCAAAGCTTCATTTTAACATACATACCGATGCCATCATTAACAACGCACTCAGAATGTACGGCTTTGTTATGCGCAACAGTAAAGATTTTAGACGCCCATCAACTTACCGATATTTATTTATATCTCTAGTTAGACCTTGTCTTGAGTTTGCGACAATGATATGGGACCCCTACTATAAAAAATATTCGCAGTCAATCGAAACAGTACAACGAAAGTTCCTAAAAGCCATGCATTGGAGATGTACTCACAGCCAGGGTACTTATGATCTATTGTTGAAAAGATATAACCTGCTTTCTTTAGAGTCTAGAAGACTGCTGCTTGGAGCAATGTTTCTTCACGGTATTGTCCACAATAAATATGATTCTCCGGATCTTTTAAATAAACTGTGCTACCTAGTTCCAAGGACAGTAGTGCGCAGACAATCGCGCCCATACCGTTTATTGTCCACTAATACCAGCCTAATCTGTCACTCTAATGCTGGTTCTCGTGCACCTCTACGGCGACTTGTGGATTCTTATAATAATAACTTTGAGAGCATTGACATATTCAACCTGTCTGCAAAAAAATTTAGAGATTGTGTAGTCGAAATTATATTAACTTCTTGATTTAATTTTCTTTGTTTTTGAATAATTCCTTTTCCTTTAATCTTTCATTAACTTCAATGTCCGTAATTGTAATTTGTTTTTGTTTATTTTAATTTTTTTAACGCATTTAACGCACGTAGCATTAATCTCTCATTATAAGCTAGCGATCAGTGGATAATAGTGTTGGTTGTACAATAAGTGCTATTTTTTTAAGTTTATAGTGTATAACATGTAATTGTACTTCTGTTTTTTATCCCAAATAAATAAATAAATAAATAAATTGTGTGTCTCGAATCACGTGTGTTCGAAGGTTGAATACAAAGTAGAAGTTATTTACAAAATAGTTCTAATTAAGTGGAGTTGAATTCCCACATTTCCTCACTGTGAATAGTCCAGTTAGTTGAATCGAATAGTTTGTCCTACGGCTCTTCCCCATGGGGCTATATTTTCCCGGGAACCTGTGGCTGCGATACACTGCTTGCAATGTTTTAAAATATTGCCAAGTCATGTTCGAAAATGTAGCAATAAAGGCACTAGCCTTTTAGAAATACCTTTTATAAGCGACCCGCCCCAGCATCACACGGGGGTTGTAAAACTTTAAAAAATCTCGATTTTTCTCTACTGCAATATGCATGTATTATATATATGTATAAATCGACCTCTTAAACCACTTTATCTATTAAAAACCGCATCAAAATCCGTTGCGTAGTTTTAAAGACCTAAGCAGACATCGGAAAGATTGGAAATACTGATATAAAGATGGATCTATAAAAATAACCTTTTGGAATTGGCGACTAGAATCAACTATTTTTAAATGTAATTGACGTTCCAAAGCGCCTCCATGGTCTAATGGAAATAAACAAATTGACTTCGACTTTAAATTACTGTAGATTTCATTACTTACAAGCTTGTACGGAACCCTCGGCCCTTGGGCGGTTTTTTTGTCTTCTGGCGAGCGCGCGAGCTATGGATACGGTTTTGTTGGTCAGTGTCTTCCTAAAGCAGCGGTCGGCAACCTTAGGGAAAGGACCACATAGGAGATGGACGCGGTCCGTACTGCGCTACAAAGTATATAATAAAATAAAACTAAAATCGACTACGACAAAAAATGATCTAAAAGAATTGAAACAAGGAAATATATCAGACAGAAATCGAGACAGGTACAAAAAGGCCAAGGTATTTGCTGTGGGTGGGTGGGAATCGCATCCACGATCTCTGACTTAGCTGTCAGGGCCATTAACCACTAGACCAATAGGTCAGCCAATACACGATGACGACATTTATTTTTTAGCCAGGAGTGGCCAGGACGTCCAGACAATGTTACTTTTTAAATCTTCCAACTCTGAACAGAAACAACTCTGATCTTTGAAACATATTTTTACAAGATATTAAAATAATAATTTCATCTTAGTTACTCTGCTCTCGTGGGTTGCAGCGAGTAGATTAACTAGAACGTAAAAGGATGTGTTTTAACACAGACTTGTGGTTTTTAACCAGTTTCTAAGTATAGCGTTCAAGCAAATAAACAATCCTTTTTGTTTTAGAATATTGGTAAAAATAGTAAATTAATAGCTATCAAAAGGGGATCTATGGATACTCGACGACCAAGCGATAGCTTGCTGTCGCGCTGCTATTGTCTTTCTATTGTGTCTCGAATCACGTGTGTTCCAAGGTTTAATTTTATTACCCAAGTAAATACTGAATATTTTCTCTTAAAAATATACACATAACGTTACTAAGCACTTATTAACCGTTAAATAAGAACATCCGATATTCGCCAAGAAATTGTTATTCGTGGTTTTACAAATTGAGTTTTAACTTTGAGTGAATTTCATTCGTTACATTCGCGAAAATATTTTGTGAAATTATTTGATTGGCTATTCATTGGCCCCCATCAGTCTTATTAAGTTTCGTGTGTAAAATCAAAATTTCTTTGAATAATATGATTGAGAACCTAAATCGAACGCGTATGTGTATCATACATATTATTATAGGTTTATAAGTATTATAAGTTTCAACTCCGGAATCTTCCCCTATCTTCTTAAGCGCTCCGTTGTCACCCCTGTGTATAAGGGAGGAGATAGCGACGAAGTTAACAACTATCGGCCTATCTCTGTGCTGACCTCTATTTCTAAAATCATTGAGAAGCTTTTGAACTCTAGAATAATAAGCTATTTGACTAAGTACAACATCTTATCTACCTCTCAGTATGGGTTTAGGAAGGGTATGTCGACTCAGGATGCCACCATGGATCTTGTATCTACAATAACAAAAGAAATAGATAAAGGAAACAAATGCCTAGTAGTCTTTCTTGACCTCAAGAAAGCTTTTGACACCGTTTCTATTCCAATACTGATACGCAAGCTGGAGAGGATAGGATTCCGAGGTTCTGCTCTCTCCCTTCTCAGCAGTTACCTACAAAATAGAAAGCAGGCGGTAAAGATTGCCAATTTTCTCAGTGAGGAAGAAAACGTTACATTTGGAGTCCCGCAGGGCAGTGTTCTCGGCCCGACGCTCTTTTTGATATATATAAATGACCTCTGCAACCTCAGCGGCGTCGGGGGGAGGATACTGTCCTACGCGGACGATACCGCTATTATCTTTACTGCCAAGACATGGGAGAGTGTAAGGTTGGTGGCTGAAGGGGGTCTAGCTCGAGTTAGTCACTGGCTCAATGAGAATATTCTGACGTTAAACACCCAAAAAACTAACTACGTATGCTTCGCCCCGTACTTAAACGCCCAGCCTTCGCCTGACTTTGAAATTAAAATTCACTCCTGTCGTAGTCCTTGTAATTGTACTCACAGTTGCCCGACTATTCAGAAAGTTAGCTCTGCTAGATACCTCGGAATTGTCGTGGATCAAAGGTTAAGCTGGTACCCTCACCTTGAAGTAACTATAGGGAGGGTGAGAAAGCTTATATGGGTTTTCAAATGTCTTAGACATGTTATGAGTACTGAGCTACTGAATAAAATATACATTGCACTAGCTCAATCAGTAATTATCTATTGCATTTCGGTATGGGGAGGTGCAGCTAAGTCATACTTTATAGATCTAGAGAGGGCGCAACGATCCTTGATTAAAGTTATGTACTGTAAGCCTTTTAGGTTTTCTACTAAATCCTTATATGCAATTTCTAAGCTTCTCTCCGTCAGGAAACTATATATTCTACACATGACACAAAGATATCACAAAACATTACCTTTCGACTATGCTAAACTTAGGAAAAGACGGTGCGATATAGTAGCCCCTACACACCCCACTCGTACTGTCTTTGCTAGTCGGCAAAATTTGTCTCAAGCTCCCCGTGTTTATAATAAAATTAACCGTATCCTTAATATATACCCCATGCCATTGTACGAGTGTAAGAAAAATCTGACTGAATGGCTCCTTACTCTTAACTATGAAGATGTGGAGGAAATCCTACATACATTAACTTGAATTTAATAAATGCTTAATGTACTTACATACTACACGTAACGAATTAATAGGGTTATGTGGCCAAATCAAACCACCATCCACACACACACACACACACACACACACGCACACACACACGCACACACACACGCACACACACACACACGCACACACATACACACACACACCTCCAAACGCGTACTCACACACACCCCCGAACGAGGGCTCATGTACACACACAAACACACCCCCACACACACTCACACAAACACACACGCACGCACGCACACACACTCGCACACACAAACGTACACCAGAAACACTTCACGCTTCTTTATCTTCTTTTTAATTTTAAGGAACTTACTTTAATTAATATTACTGTTACTCATATTGTTGGTCTAGTAAGTCTAAAATTATGTTTCCATCGGAAGAGCGAGGCTTTCCCAACACAAGTATCATTCGATTACTTTCTGGGAAGCCCCGGCAACTTACATGTAAAAACTTACTGAAATAAATGCATTTTTATTATTTATTTATTTATTATAGGATAATTACAGCAAAATTATCAGCCGAATTGATTTCTAGAGTACTTATTTGATTTTTATTGATTTCGCAGCTCACAAATTAACGAACAAAATTGCAACTTCCTAATACTAACCCGCGGTTAAACAGACTGACATGGTGTAACTTGGCAACCTTTTTTTTGTACCATTTTGGTGCGGAAACCTAGAGCGAATATAAAAAGAAATAACTAAACATGGAAAAAGGCGATGATGAAATGTCGTGAATTCGTGATGACATAAAGTGTTAAGGCGCTTTCATGCAAGAGATTGTGGGTTTCAATCTGAAAATGACATTAATACGGGCAAGTACTAATGTGACCTTATGAAATCACTGTCATATCAATCACAATCATCCTTTTTAAAGTTTATCTTGGACATCACAGACATCGGTAAAGGAAAACACCGTGAGAAAAAACTATTTGTAGTGAATATTATGTCCGAAATTCCGAATTCACTAATCGGCCTTGAACAAGCGTGGTCCATTTGAAACTGTGTTTAGTACCTACTGCTTTTCGCCAAACATTCTTCGAGCCGTTACATTATCTTGCAGTATATTGTCATCAGCTGGATTGTGTAGGTAAAATGACACTTGCTCTTTAAAAAAACTGATAGGTAAGTGCTTAAGTTGTCGCAAGACGACTACCGGCCACCGTAGGCGCGGTTCTGCGGATGGCGAGCGATGGGTAGCTCGCCGCCCGGCTAGGACCAGGACCGCGTCGCCGGCGCGTTAGTGTTTCACGCGCGCCTCAAAGAGAAGGAGTCAGCACAGGAAGGGGCCCAACAGGGCCAACGCCTGCCGGGGTTGCGGAATGTTTATAATAGTTACCGTGACCCTGGAACATAAAGGGCAATCGAAGGAACATGAGTAGGTTCTAGTCAGTAAGAGTCTGACACGCCCTCCCGCCGCACCCAGGACGGGAGCAGTCATTGGATGATTTCCCACTCACCAAAAAAAAAAGTGCTTAAGTTGTATAGTACTTCAGTAATCTACGTAATCCATACTTAATATTATAAATGGGAAAGTGTGCCTGGTCTGTCTGTCTGTCTGTCTGTCTGTTTGTTTGTCTTTCTTTCACGGCAAAACGGAGCGATGAATTGGCGTGATTTTTTGAGTGGAGATAGATGAAGGGGTGGAGAGTAACATAGGCTACTTTTTGTCTCTTTCTAACGCGAGCGAAGCCGCGGGCAAAAGCTAGTATTATTATATTTTAAGGTTAAATAGTACTTTTCGGATTCCATACCTCAAAAGAAAATAAGGAACCCTTATAGGGTCACTTTGAGCTGCGAAAAAATCAAACATGTCAGCAATACAATCAATACAAAAGAAAATACCGTTTATGCAGCATACTCACGGGGGAATCAAAACCTAGGCTTTTTAGGGTTCCGTAGCCAAATGGCAAAAACGGAACCCTTATAGATTCGTCATGTCTGTCTGTCTGTCCGTCTGTCTGTCTGTCTGTCCGTCCGTGTGTCACAGCCATTTTTTTCCGAAACTATAAGAGCTATACTGTTGAAACTTGCTGAGTGGATGTATTCTGTGAACCGTATTAAGATTCTGATACAAAAATAGAAAATAAATAAAAAAATTTGGGGGTCCCCATACATAGAACTTAAACTCAAAAATTTTTTTTTCATCATACCCATATGTGTTTGGTATCTATGGATAGGTCTTCAAAAATGATATTGAGGTTTCTAATATCATTTTTCTCTAAACTGAATAGTTTGCGCGAGAGATACTTTCAAAGTGGTAAAATGTGTGTCCCCCCCCCCCTGTAACTTCCAAAATAAGAGTATGATAAATAAAAAAAAAATATATGATGTACATTACCATGTAAACTTCCACCGAAAATTGGTTTGAACGAGATCTAGTAAATAGATTTTTTTTAATACGTCATAAACCGTATATCGGAACGGAACCCTTCATGAGCGAGTCCGACTCGCACTTGGCCGGTTTTTTTTTTGGTGAGTGGGAAATCATCAAAGACTGCTCCCGTCCTGGGTGTGGCAGGAGGGCGTGTCAGACTTTTACTGACTAAAACCCACTCATGTTCCTTCGATTGCCCTTTATGTTCCAGGGTCACGGTAACTATTATAAACATTCCGCAACCCCGGCAGGCGTGGCTCTGTTGGGCTGCTGACTTCTCTTTGAGGCGCGCGTGGAACACTAACGCGCCGTCGACGCGGTCCTGGTCCTAGCCGGGCGGTGAGCTACCCATCGCTCGCCATTCGCAGAGGTGCCTACGGTGGCCGGTAGTCGTCTTGCGACTCTCGACGTCTTCGCGAGAGGCTCGTCGTTGCCTCTCGCGCCCCGCCGCCTCCTTCACTAGCATAACTGCTTCGCAGAAGGAGGCGACGGCATCCCATTCCGTCTCGCCCCGACGCATGGCCAGGGCGACGGGCGCCAGAGGTCACCGCCGCCGATCGCCTCTACAAGGACACGTCGATGGTCCGCCCATGCGCGGTACACCTCCACCGTGTGCTCGACCGTGTCCCCCAGGCGACAAAAAAACCTAGGTATAAGATATTTTCAGTTGTACTAGAATAAAAAAAAAAATGTTTTAAATAATCAAAGCAAAATCATGCGAAAACTTAATATTTGCGATTTTCGTTATTGCGCTTTTCTTTTTGTACTGGTAATTATCAATTGATATTTATAATAGTACTAGCTGCTCCTCGCGGTTTCACCCACGTTACATTAGGTTTTTGGTTGCTTTTCCCTACCGTGGGACATAGCGTGATATTATATAGCCTATGTTACTCGTTGACAAAGTAGCTTTCAAATGGTGAAAGAATTTTAAAAGTCGGTCCAGTAGTTTTTGAGCCTATTCATTTCAAACAAACAAACATACGAACAAAGTTTTCCTCTTTATAATATTATGTATGTCTCCCGCTAACTGACTATCGATAGCTGTATCAAAACAATATTTAAAAATATATTTACAGCACATTGTATGCAATGTGCTGTAAATATTATTGTTTGCCTGCCAGACAGTTGATAATGAACTAGTCTCTTCACCCCAGACCTCAGACAACACATGTCTATCAAAAAATCTTAAGTCAAAACAAACAAATTAAGAACCTCTAGTTTCGGCTCTATCTCAAAACAGTAGGGTACATATTTGCGTGTTTCATTCGCAAACATTAATTCTTTAAAGATTTATTGCCCATGTTTATGGCTAACCAAGTAAAGAGTCTCTTCGGGCCTTTAAATGGTCAATTTGTGATCTGTCCCCGAGCAAGACTGTCGTGTCGCAAAATTTGTCTGTATTTATCAAGATGAAGTTAGTGTTAGTTCTGTTTTGCGCCCTGGCTTTGGCTGCGTCTGCGCAAGTGATATTACTGGACGATCTGTTAAGAGCTTATGATATTTCCAACAACGAGATAGGTGAGTGACATCAAATCGATAATATTTTTTGTGACTGTAACGATAGCTCTTAACTTGGCGTATTGATATAATATTTGCGTATTCGGTGCAAAGCTATATCAACCTTATTCTAATAATGCTAGAGTTTAGTTTATCGCCAAATACATCAGGTGAAGTGCTATTTTCAGTTAGGTTTTTTGCTCCTACTACAGTTGTGATTAGTGTTTTTATTTTTTTGTTTTTCTCAAAAAGGTGATCGTTATGTACGCATAACAAGTACTTCTACTTCTACATGTCCGGTCCGGTGCTCTTCGAGCTGAATTGCGAAGATCAAAATTGCACTTTATCTTACAAACCTTGTTACTATATTATTTTCATTAAAGTTACTACTTACATAACGTTAGTTTTTTAACCGAACTATAGATATTTTGTATCTGAATTTTGTTTTTTATTGGCTGATTATTATCAGAGCAATCTTGTAAAACAGAATACGGTTGTAAAAATCATGGATAGAAAGAAGCTTTTAAACTTTACTGCTGCCCATAGATATAAAGCTACAGTTGATTCGTCTGCCTTCTTTATTATATCTAGGTCTTTCACACTGACACCTAACATTGTCAGTTTGAAAGATAGAAGTTATAACGATGCAACGGGAACTAATAATACTTGACCTTGACGGGCCTGTTGCTCTAGTGGTAGGTTTGATTCCTATCCAAGACAAACTTGATTGATGAGTATGACTAATTGTTGGGTTTGGGTGTATTTACAAAAGTATAAGTGAGAGATTCAGTTGTCTGGTTACGATAACACAAGCTCTACTTAGCTAGGTATCAGAAGGCCGTGTGTGAGTCATTCTAAGGCATTTATTTATTTAATATTCTTGTTTGTTTCAGAAGGCGGTTCAGTGAAAGACGCGAACGAAGTTCTCTTCATACCAATGAGCTTGCGAGCCTGCACCGCCAATTCTTGTAACTTCGTGTGTAAATACCTCGGCTATAAATACGGCACGTGCGTTAATTCCGACACATGTCGGTGCTACAATTAGGCTGCCCATATTATCTACTTCGTTATGTAAAATTAGATTGTAATGTGTTTGTAATGTGTTTTAGTTGTCATTGGCTCTTTTTTAGAGTGAGTTTTTAATAAATGTGTCTCACTGATTTTTATTAAGTGGTTTTATTTATGTAGGCAATTTCTTATTTACTGACAATTTCCATGTCTATTGGAGCATGACTGTAATCAAGGATGATATATTGAGTAAAATAAAATTGAAGAAACAACATTTTTTAAACAAGCTTTTTAGTTCTCATTATTAACGAGTAGTAAAAGCTTGTTTTTTAAACATTAATTTTAATTTACTTTATAGATACGTGTGTACGTGAGCATGATATAATTCTTATGAACATTTGATTTTAAGATTTTAATAAAGGTGTAGGTATGTAAAATCGTAAATATCAGAATGACGGGTGTACGTCGAAATGCAGTTTTTATACACATAAAGGCTTTTTTTTTTTTGGTACACATAACATAATATACACATAAAGGCTTAGATTGCCTTTATGTGTGTGTAATGTGTCATGAAATGAACACAAATTATTTCATGCAATGGTTGAAAACTTGTTGAACAGCTCATGAGTTCCTAATTTTTGAGATCTATACCAATTAATTGTATGGTATGGTAAAATGTATTCTTTGAGCATCTATGCATACTAAGCACAAAATGTCAACCTAATTTTAATTGGTAAATATTGGATTAAAAATATAGGTGATCAAACGGGAACAAGGCAAAATTTTCGCAGAAAAAGGACTATGAAGGAACAAGGTTAAATAAAATGGTTGTTTCGTTGACTTATAATATAATTCGAAACACATGACCAACGAAATAGGCTTAATAATTAAACTTATAATACATCAATTAACTACTTAGAAACACAAATTATTTTGTTTAACAATACTTTATACAATGAGTTTACAACACAATGCTAAACAGTAAAAAAATTAAATTAAAAATTTAAAAAACCCCCGACACAAAAAACATAAGCTACCTTTAAAAAGTAAAAAATAATAAAAGAAAATTAATCCTAAAGTACCTATATGTATAAGTATGTATTAATATTTTTAAAAAAAACTTCGCGTTGGGGGACCGCTCCTAATCAATTAGTGTTACATCTAAGACTTATTATTATTTTGTACAATACGCGGGTGGCGGCGGGCGGCGGCGGCGGCGCGGAGTGCGTGCGGTCCCCCAACGCGAAGTTTTTTTTAAAAATATTAATACATACTTATACATATAGGTACTTTAGGATTAATTTTCTTTTATTATTTTTTACTTTTTAAAGGTAGCTTATGTTTTTTGTGTCGGGGGTTTTTTAAATTTTTAATTTAATTTTTATTTTATACTTTTTAAAGGTAAACATACTTATAATATCTCTGGTTAAGTTGTAAATACATTAACCTATGTATCTAATTGCTCACAAACAATTACTAAGCCGGCACTACTCATTCGAAGTGGAAGTTGCTCAGCAATTTCATCAACATCTTGGCCAAAAAGTACGACGATGCCACTGTCGGCCGGAGTTGTGTTGACGAGAATGGGTGAATTCCGATAAGACCACATAATGTCACTTTTCAAGGTCTTAGAGAATATGGAAATATTGAAAGAACACTGTTTCCCATTATTAACCCCCGACGCAAAAAGAGGGGTGTTATAAGTTTGACGTGTCTGTCTGTCTGTCTGTCTGTCTGTCTGTCTGTGGCATCATAGCTCCCGAACGAATGAACCGATTTCAATTTAGTTTTTTTTGTATTACAGGTGTTTTACGGGCGAGTGTTCTTAGGCATGTTTGATGAAAATTGATTGAGCCGTTTAAAAGTTATGGGGGGTTAAAGTGGGGAAGAAAAACCGAATGTCTGCAAATATGCTCAAGTGGGGTATCAAATGAAAGGTTATGACTCGTACATCACAAAAAACAACAACTTTTATAAGTTTGACGTGTCTGTCTGTCTGTCTGTCTGTCTGTGAGTGTGTCTGTGTGTCTGTGGCATCATAGCTCCCGAACGAATGAACCGATTTCAATTTAGTTTTTTTTAGATTACAGGTGTTTTACGGGCGAGTGTTTTTAGGCATGTTTAATGAAAATCGATTGAGCCGTTTAAAAGTTATGGGGGGTTAAAGTGGGGAAGAAAAACCGAATGTCTGCAAATATGCTCAAGTGGGGTATCAAATGAAAGGTTATGACTTGTACATCACAAAAAACAACAACTTTAATAAGTTTGACGTGTCTGTCTGTCTGTGTGTCTGTGGCATCATAGCTCCCGAACGGATGAAACGATTTCAACAATTTTTTTTTTACTATTAAAGGTTACATTACGCATGCACACACACATACGCACACACTCGCGCACACACACACACACACATGCACACACACACACACTCACATTTACATATTCATGTCACATACCTACCAGAAACCCACACACCCTCTCTCAGGACAGGACTCTCTTCTTACTTTTCATTTTTATATTATTCAATTTTAATTACTGTATTGTTTTTATCGATAAATTAACAGAGTATATCTCGCAACTGTTGGCATTAATTTTATTATTTATATCTCGAGGGAAATAACACTGATAACCGTAATACAGGCTTTGCCTAGCGCGGTTACAGAAGCTACATCCATTTGCTAGAAAATAATACAACATTACTACCTGTAACATTGTACGAAGTGTTTTGTGGAAATAAAGAAATTATTATTATTATTACTTACGTGCGGGTGTTCTTAGAATGTTTGATGATAAAAATCATTTGAGCCGTTTCAAATTTGTGGGGGGTGAAAGTGGGGAAGAATTACCGAATGTCTATAAATATGCTCGAGTGGGGTCTCAAATGAAAGCGCATTACGTGTACATTACAAAATATTATGTTAATGGAAAATCGTTTGTGCTGTGAAAAAGCTCTGGGTGTAAGGCCCGAGTCACACCGGAATGGCAGCGGCGCTGCGAGCACCTTCAGTGTGAAATAATTTTAAACTTTAACTACATACTTAAATTAAAAGACTGTATCGCTTGAAAAGCTTAAAAAGGTCGCGAGGCTGCCAGCGGGGTCCTCGCTTTATAGCAGAACTTTTTACGTCATAATTTTATTTTGCATAGCAACGGATAGCATAAACCTCTTTTCGCAGATAATCGTTTGGCATACACTCATTTACCATACACCGATACCCATAATTTTGTAAGTCAGAATCATCTTTAGGGATAAATTTTATATTCATAATAATCAATAAGTATAACCATCACATCGTAGAAAGTTCAAAACCAGAATCATCTTTTGCCATATATTTTATATCCATAATAATCAAAAGAAGAACCATCATATCGCAGAAAATTCACAGCAAGAATTATCTTTTGGCATGCATTTCATATCTTATTTTGGCATGCAGCAAGCATGCAGCAAGCATGCAGCAAGCATGCAGCAAGCATGCAGCAAGCATGCAGCAAGCATGCAGCAAGCATGCAGCAAGCATGCAGCAAGCATGCAGCAAGAATGCAGCAAGCATGCAGCAAGCGTGCAAGCATGCAAGCATGCAACAAGCATGCAAGCATGCAACAAGCATGCATCATGCAGCAGGCATGCAACATGCAGCAGGCATGCAACATGCAGCAGGCATGCAACATGCAGCAGGCATGGCTTCTGTCACGGCTCCGGCGCTGCGGGGCTCCTGCGGCCCCACGCGAGCTAATCGTCGCAGATGGTTTTACGTCCACCACCGCAGCTTCGGCTTGCTGGCCGGCTTCGCCGGCCAGCCTCAGCCGCGGCGGTGTGCGTTAAAACCACCTGCTCCTCAGCTCGCGGGCCGCCTCGCCCCTCCGCGCCTTCGCGGGTTTAAATTACACTCTAGGGGTAGGGCAGACAAGACTACGTGAAGTCGGTTTTGCAGCGATTCATTTCTGTCACTCACTTTTGTAGCACACCATAGTGATTTTTTAAAACAATTTTTTTTTTTCAATATGACTAATAAATTATTTCTATTGAAATTCTGTGATCTTCGTAGTATGCTAAGTCAAATTATGCCAAATAATCGGCGCTCTAAATAAACGTTATGCTAAACGAAATTATGCAAAATTGTAACTCTGACAAAGGTAATTATTCCCAATACAATTCTGCCATCTTAAAAGTATCCCATTTAAAATACGGACATAAAAACATTAGGCCAAAAAACAATTATGTTAAATATTTTTTATACCTTAACAATGTTCGTTTAAAAAAGTTTCTGCCAAGTGAGTTATGCTAAATAGGTTTCGGAGAAACAAGTTTCTGCCAGATAGAGGGCACGCCTGCCAGCGGCCGTCAGCGGCCGCCCGCGGCGCCGCGAGCGGCCGCGCGCCTCTTGTTTCTAGCGACGCTGGCGGCCTCGCGGCGCCGCGGGCGGCCGCTGCCGGCCGCTGCCATTCCGGTGTGACTCGGGCCTAAAAGTAGGGAATACACCCAAAGCCTTCAAATATTGTGAGAGGAAAAATGAAGTGGAAATCCGAATTGCAGCAAATATTCTAGTATGGTCGCAAATGAAAAAGTGTCATAAGCACTTTATAAAATACTAGCTTTTGCCTGCGGCTTCGCTCGCGTTAGAAAGAGACAAAAAGTAGCCTATGTTACTCTCCATCCCTTCAACTATCTCCACTTAAAAAATCACGTCAATTCGTCGCTCCGTTTTGCCGTGAAAGAAAGACAAACAGACAGACAGACAGGCAGACAGACAGACACACTTTCCCATTTATAATATTAATATGGATTATATTAAAAAAATTAGTTGAGTCATTTCACGCGGACATGGCCACTTGAAAGTTTTGGGGGGTGAAAGTGGGGAAGAATAACCGAATCTCTGAAAACATCCTCGTGTGGGGTCTCAAGTGAAAAGTTCACTGAAAGATAATATTAACAACTTATTCTAGAGTGTTCTTAGCTTCGTTTAATGAGAAAATTGAGATATGGAAATCCGTTTGTCAAGTTAGAGTATCAATCACTAGATCTTAGTCTTTGCAATTTTGATAAAGATGATTTGTCATGCGGATTATTAAATAGTTTTCTTTGGTCGAGTTTGCAAATTGCTACACCATCCAAGGTTTTCACTGGACTTAAAGCTACATAGGCTTGGCCTTTTGCAAAAGTACTTTTACCCAAGTAAACCACAGCTTTATCAACTGTTGTCCCTTGCAACTTTTGTGCAGTAACCGCCCAACATAAAAAAATTAAATTAAAAATTTAAAAAACCCCCGACACAAAAAACATAAGCTACCTTTAAAAAGTAAAAAATAATAAAAGAAAATTAATCCTAAAGTACCTATATGTATAAGTATGTATTAATATTTTTAAAAAAAACTTCGCGTTGGGGGACCGCTCCTAATCAATTAGTGTTACATCTAAGACTTATTATTATTTTGTACAATGCGCGGGTGGCGGCGGGCGGCGGCGGCGGCGCGGAGTGCGTGCGGTCCCCCAACGCGAAGTTTTTTTAAAAAATATTAATACATACTTATACATATAGGTACTTTAGGATTAATTTTCTTTTATTATTTTTTACTTTTTAAAGGTAGCTTATGTTTTTTGTGTCGGGGGTTTTTTAAATTTTTAATTTAATTTTTATTTTATACTATTTAAAGGTAAACATACTTATAATATCTCTGGTTAAGTTGTAAATACATTAACCTATGTATCTAATTGCTCACAAACAATTACTAAGCCGGCACTACTCATTCGAAGTGGAAGTTGCTCAGCAATTTCATCAACATCTTGGCCAAAAAGTACGACGATGCCACTGTCGGCCGGAGTTGTGTTGACGAGAATGGGTGAATTCCGATAAGACCACATAATGTCACTTTTCAAGGTCTTAGAGGATATGGAAATATTGAAAGAACACTGTTTCCCATTATTTTATGTTGGGCGGTTACTGCACAAAAGTTGCAAGGGACAACAGTTGATAAAGCTGTGGTTTACTTGGGTAAAAGTACTTTTGCAAAAGGCCAAGCCTATGTAGCTTTAAGTCCAGTGAAAACCTTGGATGGTGTAGCAATTTGCAAACTCGACCAAAGAAAACTATTTAATAATCCGCATGACAAATCATCTTTATCAAAATTGCAAAGACTAAGATCTAGTGATTGATACTCTAACTTGACAAACGGATTTCCATATCTCAATTTTCTCATTAAACGAAGCTAAGAACACTCTAGAATAAGTTGTTAATATTATCTTTCAGTGAACTTTTCACTTGAGACCCCACACGAGGATGTTTTCAGAGATTCGGTTATTCTTCCCCACTTTCACCCCCCAAAACTTTCAAGTGGCCATGTCCGCGTGAAATGACTCAACTAATTTTTTTAATATAATCCATATTAATATTATAAATGGGAAAGTGTGTCTGTCTGTCTGCCTGTCTGTCTGTCTGTTTGTCTTTCTTTCACGGCAAAACGGAGCGACGAATTGACGTGATTTTTTAAGTGGAGATAGTTGAAGGGATGGAGAGTAACATAGGCTACTTTTTGTCTCTTTCTAACGCGAGCGAAGCCGCAGGCAAAAGCTAGTATTTTATAAAGTGCTTATGACACTTTTTCATTTGCGACCATACTAGAATATTTGCTGCAATTCGGATTTCCACTTCATTTTTCCTCTCACAATATTTGAAGGCTTTGGGTGTATTCCCTACTTTTAGGCCCGAGTCACACCGGAATGGCAGCGGCCGGCAGCGGCCGCCCGCGGCGCCGCGAGGCCGCCAGCGTCGCTAGAAACAAGAGGCGCGCGGCCGCTCGCGGCGCCGCGGGCGGCCGCTGACGGCCGCTGGCAGGCGTGCCCTCTATCTGGCAGAAACTTGTTTCTCCGAAACCTATTTAGCATAACTCACTTGGCAGAAACTTTTTTAAACGAACATTGTTAAGGTATAAAAAATATTTAACATAATTGTTTTTTGGCCTAATGTTTTTATGTCCGTATTTTAAATGGGATACTTTTAAGATGGCAGAATTGTATTGGGAATAATTACCTTTGTCAGAGTTACAATTTTGCATAATTTCGTTTAGCATAACGTTTATTTAGAGCGCCGATTATTTGGCATAATTTGACTTAGCATACTACGAAGATCACAGAATTTCAATAGAAATAATTTATTAGTCATATTGAAAAAAAAAAATTGTTTTAAAAAATCACTATGGTGTGCTACAAAAGTGAGTGACAGAAATGAATCGCTGCAAAACCGACTTCACGTAGTCTTGTCTGCCCTACCCCTAGAGTGTAATTTAAACCCGCGAAGGCGCGGAGGGGCGAGGCGGCCCGCGAGCTGAGGAGCAGGTGGTTTTAACGCACACCACCGCGGCTGAGGCTGGCCGGCCAAGCCGGCCAGCAAGCCGAAGCTGCGGTGGTGGACGTAAAACCATCTGCGACGATTAGCTCGCGTGGGGCCGCAGGAGCCCCGCAGCGCCGGAGCCGTGACAGAAGCCATGCCTGCTGCATGTTGCATGCCTGCTGCATGTTGCATGCCTGCTGCATGTTGCATGCCTGCTGCATGATGCATGCTTGTTGCATGCTTGCATGCTTGTTGCATGCTTGCATGCTTGCATGCTTGCACGCTTGCTGCATGCTTGCTGCATTCTTGCTGCATGCTTGCTGCATGCTTGCTGCATGCTTGCTGCATGCTTGCTGCATGCTTGCTGCATGCTTGCTGCATGCTTGCTGCATGCTTGCTGCATGCTTGCTGCATGCTTGCTGCATGCTTGCTGCATGCTTGCTGCATGCTTGCTGCATGCCAAAATAAGATATGAAATGCATGCCAAAAGATAATTCTTGCTGTGAATTTTCTGCGATATGATGGTTCTTCTTTTGATTATTATGGATATAAAATATATGGCAAAAGATGATTCTGGTTTTGAACTTTCTACGATGTGATGGTTATACTTATTGATTATTATGGATATAAAATTTATCCCTAAAGATGATTCTGACTTACAAAATTATGGGTTTCGGTGTATGGTAAATGAGTGTATGCCAAACGATTTTCTGCGAAAAGAGGTTTATGCTATCCGTTGCTATGCAAAATAAAATTATGACGTAAAAAGTTCTGCTATAAAGCGTGGACCCCGCTGGCAGCCTCGCGACCTTTTTAAGCTTTTCAAGCGATACAGTCTTTTAATTTAAGTATGTAGTTAAAGTTTAAAATTATTTCACACTGAAGGTGCTCGCAGCGCCGCTGCCATTCCGGTGTGACTCGGGCCTTACACCCAGAGCTTTTTCACAGCACAAACGATTTTCCATTAACATAATATTTTGTAATGTACACGTAATGCGCTTTCATTTGAGACCCCACTCGAGCATATTTATAGACATTCGGTAATTCTTCCCCACTTTCACCCCCCACAAATTTGAAACGGCTCAAATGATTTTTATCATCAAACATTCTAAGAACACCCGCACGTAAGTAATAATAATAATAATTTCTTTATTTCCACAAAACACTTCGTACAATGTTACAGGTAGTAATGTTGTATTATTTTCTAGCAAATGGATGTAGCTTCTGTAACCGCGCTAGGCAAAGCCTGTATTACGGTTATCAGTGTTATTTCCCTCGAGATATAAATAATAAAATTAATGCCAACAGTTGCGAGATATACTCTGTTAATTTATCGATAAAAACAATACAGTAATTAAAATTGAATAATATAAAAATGAAAAGTAAGAAGAGAGTCCTGTCCTGAGAGAGGGTGTGTGGGTTTCTGGTAGGTATGTGACATGAATATGTAAATGTGAGTGTGTGTGTGTGTGCATGTGTGTGTGTGTGTGTGTGCGCGAGTGTGTGCGTATGTGTGTGTGCATGCGTAATGTAACCTTTAATAGTAAAAAAAAAATTGTTGAAATCGTTTCATCCGTTCGGGAGCTATGATGCCACAGACACACAGACAGACAGACACGTCAAACTTATTAAAGTTGTTGTTTTTTGTGATGTACAAGTCAACCTTTCATTTGATACCCCACTTGAGCATATTTGCAGACATTCGGTTTTTCTTCCCCACTTTAACCCCCCATAACTTTTAAACGGCTCAATCGATTTTCATTAAACATGCCTAAAAACACTCGCCCGTAAAACACCTGTAATCTAAAAAAAAACTAAATTGAAATCGGTTCATTCGTTCGGGAGCTATGATGCCACAGACACACAGACACACTCACAGACAGACAGACAGACAGACAGACACGTCAAACTTATAAAAGTTGTTGTTTTTTGTGATGTACGAGTCATAACCTTTCATTTGATACCCCACTTGAGCATATTTGCAGACATTCGGTTTTTCTTCCCCACTTTAACCCCCCATAACTTTTAAACGGCTCAATCAATTTTCATCAAACATGCCTAAGAACACTCGCCCGTAAAACACCTGTAATACAAAAAAAACTAAATTGAAATCGGTTCATTCGTTCGGGAGCTATGATGCCACAGACAGACAGACAGACAGACAGACAGACAGACAGACAGACAGACACGTCAAACTTATAACACCCCTCTTTTTGCGTCGGGGGTTAATGATATTTAAATAGGTACAAAATTACAAAAAGCATTCTTTCAAAAGAAGCTTCTTTTGGCGTTTTTGTTTGTATGGGTGTCAAGAAAACAATAAAAAACCTTATGGCACTTGCTATATGCAAGTGCCATGTAGCTGAGTAGCTTTCTGTTAGTATTTTTTTTGTATACAGAGCAAATACTTTAAGATACTACCGTCATACAGTTTTACTACCTCTTGATAAAATATTAGTAAGATAATTAGAGTAAGGGGTCTTACCCATATGTAACGTTGCACGTTAATTCTAATATTATTACACATAGTACACATAGTATCTAATATTCTGTAAAAATGAAGCAGAATACAACAATTTTGTTTTCATGAAAGGTTAGCGCACAAATAGCAGTAATAGTACAGAACAGATTAGTGGGACAACGATAAAAAAGAAAGAGATGCAAGAGTAATTAAATAATATTTAGCTTTTAAACATGTTTTGAATTGCTGGCAGTAAAAGTCATTCATTTATTGAAAGGATGCTTACAATTTTAATTAAATGCACAGGGACAGAGATAAAATTAATTAAAACGAATATCAAATTACAGTAGCAAAATAAGGAATTAGCGACAAACGAAGAAATCTAATACAAAATAAAGATAATTGTGACAAAATGACAAAATAACGAAAATAGTGATAAAATGACAAAAATAGCGACGAAATGACGAAAATAGTGGCAAAACTATTGTGACCTTCTCTAATAACGGCTAATTCGAGCAATGACATGTAGTTGGTAAGATACAGGTGCCGTGACGGAATTCGAGAGCTTTACAAACTTCGTCACAATAATAGTTGACGCAGTTCTTCAAGGTCATCGGTATGTACAGAGCCTGCGTTGTAACTTTCACGTTATCTGTAACAGAGAAAATAACCATTGTTAATCATGATGTTTAATATAAAGATGTTTATAATGAAGCTATCGCCGTGGTTTCATTTGCGTTTGTGGTATGACTTAGTAAAAAAAAACTCATGAATCAGGCTCATTCATTTTCAAAAATAATTCTTCCGATTGCTATCAAACAAAATATAAATTAAACAAGTCTCACCTGTCATATTTTTCGTCTATTTGAATATGCCTAAAAAAGTTAGAAAAATAAGCTTGTAACATAAACTACAGAAAGAAAATATGAATAAAAACGAAAAGATTAACTTACTTACAGGTCAATAAAAAAAAACACATTATTGTGGCTTATATATAAATATAAATTAAATAAGTCTCACCTGTCATATTTTTCGTCTATTTGAATATACCTAAAAAAAGTTAGAAAAATAAGATTGTAACATAAACTACAGAAAGAAAATATGAATAAAAAACGAAAAGATTAACTTACTTACTGGTCAATAAAAAAAAACACATTATTGTGGCTTAGTACGGGTTTCGTCCACTAAGTTTGTTCCGCTTCAGGCGGAACAGGAGTTTTGGTGTTTCGAACATTTTTAATTTCACAGCACCAAAATAATTAAAGAAATTGTTCAACACGGACCGTCCGAAAAACCCCTTCGAAAAAAATTCTGATTCTATTGGAGCGGACAAATTTTAGCGACCGAAATCTCTACTAAGCCAATATGGTATTAATAAAATCAAAACAAAAAAAAACTCGCCGACTCCATTTTGGGCCTTGTCGTACATTTTAAGTAAGTCTCTAAACGACGTCTCAGCATTTGCTACCACCAACATTGCACTAATTGCAAGCAGTACTAGCAGTACGAATTTCATTGTAAATGTTTGACAAATTAAGACTCTAACAAAATATAAGTGACCGAACTGGTGACCGAATAGCAAATAGTTCGTTTAGCGGTCAAACCCTATTTTTATACGTCAAAGCTGCCACCCAGTCAAGTGAACAGGAAACTTTGCTGCAGAAAAATAAATTATACTTCTTGGAAATATTTCATATTTATTTCATATTTATTTATTTATTTGCGTTCTACAAAGCGTTCTAAATAGAGCTATAAATACTTTGCATATAAGATTATACCTATAACTTATGCTAAATTGATAAGAAGCGTGTAAAATATAAAGATGTTAAACTGAAAAATAATAACCGCCTTTAAAAACTAATAACATAAAAATAACTACAATTTCGGAAGTCGTTGGCTTCTCTTCTGCCAGTCAATTTGTGTTGCCACCGACTTCCGAAATTTTATAGATTTTAAGGAAGTAAGGAAGTTTTGAAGGCGGATATTTTTTTTTTTTGTAAAAAGCTTTTTTTAACGAGTGATTTATAATTATAACTGAGAACCTCTTTTTTGATGTCTCAATGTTCTCTTAAATGATACAGATACAAACAGGTCAAACAGAGAACCTCTTCTTTTTAAATCTGTTAAACATAAAGCTTTTTTTATTATCTCCTAGTATAAAGTTGTCATAATTCAGATCTTTGTAATAACGATTTTTGTCTAGGGTTTTCCCTTATGTTTTAACTTTATTGTTTTTTTGTTGTAACTACCATAATAATTGAACTCTATCAAAATGTTGGGGCTTTTACCATGGGTTAAAACGACATTGCCTTGTGACAGAAAACTAAAAAAAACTAAGTTGTCATGAAGAATTACTAAGTTATTTAGAAAGATAATTCTGGCTGACACCAGTGAACCTCAGAACAATTGTCCTTGACCAATTATCCATATAATTACTGCGAAATCTTTATGACTTCGTATAGACGATATTCAACGACTCGTATTGTCAATTCATTATCAGCCTACCTACTTATGAGTGTCAGTTCACTGAACATAGGCCTGCCTAAAGCTGTCTACACAAGTACACACCAAAGCCAGCAGCCGGTGGCGGCCTGATTTTCAAACAAATCGTTTCAAAATAAGGCCTTGCCGCCGGGTTTGTACCGCCGGCTTTGGTGTGTAGACAGCTTAAGGATCCATTTTCAACCGTCTTCAAAAAAAGGAGAAGGTTCTCAATTCGACTGTATTTTTTTTTATGTTTGTTACTCGATTTCTCGAAGACGCCTGGACCGATTTCAAAAATTCTTTTTTTATTTGAAAAGGTATGCTCGTCATTTTGTCCCATAGTCATCAGGTCAGGATTTGGTGGTGGAAAGCCTGAGAAATTGAAGGCATCTCTAGGAAATTGTAGGCGAGCATCGGGTAAAAACTTAATATTAATTTGTATATTTGATGAGATTACAATTCCATGGAGATTTAGGGCAGATCTGATGATGGAGACGACAGAGAATCAAGGGAACTCCTCAACGGTACATCTTAGCTTCCTCGTGTTTGGGCATATTTTATTTGTGTTGACAAGATATTTACACCGAGATGGGTTATGACTGCCACTGTAAGCTCCGTGATGCAGGTGCAGTACAGTTATGGGAACTCCTTAATGGTTGATAGCAGCTACATAGTGTTTGGGCTTATTTTATTCGTATTGATGAGCACTTTACACCGAGATTGATTATACTGCAGATTCGATAGTGTTTTTTTTTATTACGTATGGGCTTGCTGTTGATCCCAGACTAGCCCGAGGGCATAGACGGGGCCTACGATGGAGCGAGCTCACCCAAAAGATGCCTATGCACTCGTCTCTTGAAACTATCCGGGTTATATGCATTTGGGAACACAGACGCCGGCAGGGAATTCCATTCTTTTGCGGTGCGCATAATAAAGGAATTCGAGAAACGCTGCGTGCGGATACGAGAAATATCGACCAAGAAAGGGTGGTATCCCGCCGTACGTCTAGGTGAAAACAAAATACAGTTTAAGGATATCCTAAATGGTTCGTAGCAGCTACCTCGTGTTCTAGCTTCATTAAAGTATACTTTACACTGAAATTTGTTATGATTTGTCGTTTTGAATCGATAATTTATTACAGGTACAATGAGTATTATAAAAGATGGAGCACATTCATATTATAGAAAAAGTTTTATTGTATACTAGCTTTTGCCCGCGACTTCGTCCGCGTGGAATAATACTTCCCAGTGTTGCGGAATGTTTATAATAGTTTCCGTGACCCTGAAACATAAAGGGCAATCGAAGGAACATGAGTGGGTTTTAGTCAGTAAAAGTCTGACACGCCCTTCCGCCGCACCCAGGACGGGAGGGTTCAGCGGTTTAGGCGTGAAGAAGAGACAGACAGACAGAGTTATTTTCGCATTTATAATATTAGTACGGATTGTCTGCGTTGTTAAACGTTTGATGCTTTTTTATACTAGATGAAACTATTGGTATGAAACTTGGTATGGACATTGGCAGCCTGGATACTTTAGTCAGGCATTGGGTCTCGAAACTAAAAAGTAAAAAATAAAAAGCTTTTTACAAAAAAAATTATAACCGCCTTCAAAAACTAAAAACCTTAAAATATATAAAATTTCGGAAGTCGGTGGTAACACAAATTAACTAGTGGTCTACTTTCAGTTCGGAAATTGTATATCATATCGGTGTAAAGAACTTTATTTCTCATAAGAACTTAAAACTAACAGTTCGCTTACAATGAGATACTTATGTTTATTACTTAATATTAATAATATTACCTCTAAGGTGTCGGAAACATTAAATTGTGAAGGTTTGTATATACAGTTAGCAAAGCCAATCAGTACACAGACAGGTCCGCCAGATATAATAAAAGTTATTCTAAACATTGATGGACGTATTGAAATGAGATTTAAATTAATTTAGAGAACTATATAGGCATTTTTACTATAATTTTAAATTACATACACCAGACGGACCCGCACACCAACTAACCTTGCCGACCGTACTTATGGAGGTTTGTTACTCTTTCACGTAAAAATAAATAAATAAAAAATGAATACTAAACGGATTTTGATAAAATTTTACAATAATTTTGCTAATGTATCTGAATAGCACATGTTGTTCAACATTAGGTACTCAAAATATACTAATCAATGATATAACTCGGGTAAACGTAGGGAACAGCTAGTGTTAGTATATTATTTGCATTAGAATCTACCTATGTTGTTTCAAACGTTGTGATATATTGTTTCAATCTACGCTTGAATGTATTTATATTGTCACATCTTTTTAAGTCCTCCGGTAAACTATTGAACAGCTGTGCTCCTTCACATAATATCGTTTTTTTGCCATAATTAGTGCGGGCGAGAACTGGTTTTAACTGGAATTTGCTTTTATTTCTAACGTTGTACGATATATTTTTCATTTGTAGTTGTATGTTTGACTGAACGGATTTGGTGATGATTTTTTTAATGAGGATGCAAGTGTAGTATGTATAGATGGGTTATGTTAAGTAGTTTAGTTTTTTTATATAGTGTTTTGGTTGGAGTTAAGTAATTATAATGATATAGTGTTTTTATAATTTTGTTTTGCGTTATTTGAAGTGGTTCTACACTGTTCTAAAAAAAATAAAACTTGCATATGATCCAAAAATATATAAAATATAAATATGTGAAAAAGGCGGAAAGACTTGATGCACAAATTCCACCGACTAGAACGAAATTCGCGGTCATGCAATATCAACATCGATCTGCTCAACTTTATAACAGGGTAAACAAACAAATTTTCTTATTTATCCTAACAAACTACATTAATGTAAAAAAAAAACTAACAGACTGGATAAAACCATTTACATACACAGACACAGAGTCACTCCTTCAACACATGAACTAATGTCGGACACCCTCACATCACCCACATTTTATTACATCACATCGCACCACATATCATCACATCACCTCACATCACCTGACATCACTTCACAACACACCACACCACATCATATCACACCTCACCAAATCATACCACACCACACCACATCATACCACACCACACCACATCATACCACACCACACCACATCATATCACACCACACCACATCATATCACACCACACCACATCATACCACACCACACCACATCATATCACACCAACCCACATTATACCACACCACACCACATCATACCACACCACACCACTTCCACACACACACACCCCACACATTTCCTACCTCACATGCCAGCACATACCTACCTAATTATAGCATAACATAAATAACCAAAATGTAAGTAACTAAGAAAGAGCGGCGTCTTCTAACACAATCATTATCTGCTTATAAGGAGGCGCCATTACAAACAAAATGTATTTATTTATAGTTTTGAAATAAATTTATTATTGGTAATTTTTTATTATTATTATTTTATTTAACCTTGTTCCTTCATAGTCCTTTTTCTGCGAAAATTTTGCCTTGTTCCCGTTTGAGCACCTATATTTTTAATTCAATATTTTCCAATTAAAATAAGGTTGACCTTGACATTTTGTGCTTAGTATGCATAGATGCTCAAAGAATAAATTTTACCATACCATACAATTAATTGGTATAGATCTTAAAAATTAGGAACTCATGAGCTGTTCAAAGAGTTTTCAACCATTTCATGAAATAAATTATTTCATTGTGTGTTATTTCGTGTGTTCATTCCATGACACATTACACACACATAAAGGCAATCTAAGCCTTTATGTATGTGTGTTGCTTTTATATGTATAAAATCTGTATTTTGACGTACACCCGTCATTCTGATATTTACGATTTTGTATACACCTTTATAAAAATCTTACATACAAATGTTCAAAAGAATTATATCATGCTCACGTACACACGTGTCTACAGAGTTAATTAAAATTAATGTTTAAAAAACAAGCTTTTACTACTCGTTAATAAAAAGAACTGAAAAGCTTGTTTAAGAAATGTTGTTTCTTCAATTTTATTTTACTTAATATATCATTTCTTATCCTTGATTACAGTCATGCTCCAGTAGACATGAAAATCTTCAGCAAATAAGAAATCGCCTACATAAATAAAACCACTTAATAAAAATCAGTCAGACGCGTTTATTAAAAACACACACAAAAATAGAGCCAGTGACAACTAAAACACATTACAATCTAAGTTTACATAACGAGGTAGATAATATGGGCAGCCTAATTGCAGCACCGACATTCGTCGGAATTAACGCACGTGCCGTATTTATAGCCGAGGTATTTACACACGAAGTTACAAGAATTGGCGGTGCAGGCTCGCAAGCTCATTGGTATGAAGAGAGCATCGTTCGCGACCTTCACTGAACCGCCTTCTGAAACAAACAAGAATATTAAATAAATAAATGCCTTAGAACGACTCACACACGGCCTTCTGATACCTAGTTAAGTAGAGCTTGTGTTATCGTAACCAGACAATTGAATCTCTCACTTATACTTTTGTAAATACACCCAAACCCAACAATTAGTCATACTCATCAATCAAGTTTGTCTTGGGTAGGAATCAAACCAACCACTAGAGCAACAGGCCCGTCAAGGTCAAGTATTATTAGTTCCCGTTGCATCGTTACAACTTCTATCTTTCAAACTAACAATGTTAGGTGTCAGTGTGAAAGACCTAGATATAATAAAGAAGGCAGACGAATCAACTGTAGCTTTATATCTATGGGCAGCAGTAAAGTTTAAAAGCTTCTTTCTATCCATGATTTTCACAACCGTATTCTGTTTTACAAAATTGCTCTGATGATAATCAGCCAATAAAAAACAAAATTCAGATAGGTACAAAATATCTATAGTTGCGTTAAAAAACTAAAGTTATGTAAGTATAACTTTAATGAAAATAATATAGTAACAAGTTTTGTAAGTTAATAAGAGCAATTTTGATCTTCACAATTCAGCTCGAAGAGCACCGGACCGGACATGTAGAAGTACTTGTTATGCTTACATAACGATCACCTTTTTGAGAAAAACAATAAAAACACAAATCACAACTGTAGTAGGAGCAAAAAACTTCTTAAACGCGACTTGGACATACCTAACTGAAAATAGCAAATGGTGCCACTTCACTTGATGTATTTGGCGTTAAACTAAACTCTAGCTTTATTAGAATAAGGTTGATATAGCGTTGCACCGAATACGCAAATATTTTATCAATACGTCTAGTAAAGAGCCATTATTACAGTCACAAAAAATATTATCGACTCGAAGACACTCACCATTTTCGTTGTTGAAAATATCATAAGCTCTTAACAAGTCGTCCAGTGATCTCACTTGCGCAGACGCAGCCAAAGCCAGGACGCAAAACAGAACTAGAACTAACTTCATCTTGATAAATACAGACAAATTTTGAGACACTACTGTCTTGCTCGGGAACAGATCACACATTGACCATTTAAAGGCCCAAGGAGACTATACTTGGTTAGCCTTATGCATGGGCAATAAATCTTTAAGGAATTAACGTTTGCGAATGAAACACGCAAATATATACCCTACTGTTTTGAGCTAGAGCCGAAACTAGAGGTTATTAAATTGCTTGTTTTGACTTAAGATTTTTTGATAGGCATGTGTTGTCTGGGGTCTGGGGTGAAGAGACTAGTTCATTATCAACTGTCTGGCAGGCAAACAATAATATTTACAGCACATTGCATACAATGTGCTGTAAATATTATTGTTTTGATACAGTTATCGATAGTCAGTTAGCGAAAGACAGCTAGTTAGCTGTCTCCCGCGGTTTCACCCGTGTCTTTGGTAACTGCTACGCTGTTATGGGTCGTAAATTGATATTTTATAAATAAATAAATATACTCACACACGGTTATCTGATCCCAAGTTAAGCTCTACTTAGAGCTTGTGTTATGGTAACCAGACAACTGATATACATACTTACATAATTTTATAAATACATCATGTTATAGATAAATTACACTCAGACACAGAACAAACGGTTAAAGTTTCCATTATGACCCGTCGAATCCGGGGATTTGGGGGGGGGTTGGGGGAAGCCCCCCCATACCACTCCCAACTTTAGGAGCCCCATGGTTACGGAGATATCGATGATCAAAGTTTGAGGTTATTTACGTCAATTTTGAGGTTAAGTTAGGATTTTTTCGTGTAAAATTAATTATTTTTCACTCTAAAGTCTAAAAAAGATAACTCGACGGAGCCCCGCTTCGCGGGGCTCCTACTTCTGGGTGGTTTAAAAAAAAATAACCACGAAGGAGGTGGCGGGGTCTGTTCGCTCGCTTCGCTCGCTCACTCCGACCCCGCCACCCCTTCTAACCTAACCTGTCCGAGTCGGGGCGCCCTAAAATTTTGATCGATCGCTCTCGGATTGACGATCCTTATTAGTTTTCAAAATATAATTGTATTAAAGACATGATAAAATTGAACGAAACACCCCTCCGCCGTGAACGAAACGTAAAACGTCAAATTTGACATTTACTTTGACAATTTATCTAACCTAAAAATGGCGTATTATTTTTCATTTTGTATGGAAATATGAAAACTTCAAAAAAAAAAATTCTCGTAAACCGTGAGTCTCCTAAACTCAAAACTACGTGAAAAAGCCTTCAGTTAGTGAGTACTATCTACAAATAAAATATGAACTTCCAACTCGACGGGTCATAATGGAAACTTTAGCCTTAAAAATGATTTTCTAACGAAGTCAAACATGATAACTATTGTAAAATCATTCGTCCTAAGCGGGCGGCGATTCCCGTTCCTAGATTAGATACTGAAGTACTATACAACTTAAGCACTTACCAATCAGTTTTTTTAAAGAGCAAGTGTCATTTGACCTACACAATCCAACTGATGACAATACTGCAAGATAATGTAACGGCTCGAAGAATGTTTGGCGAATAGCAGTACTAAACACAGTTTCAAATGGTGGTCCATTTGAAACTGTGTTTAGTACTGCTATTCGCTTGTTCAAGGTCGATTAGTGAATACTATTTCGTACATAATATTTACTACAAATCCAGGTTTTATCACGGTGTTTTCCTTTACCGATGTCTGTGATGTCCAAGACAAACTTTAAAAAAACTTTTTACAAAAAAAAAATAACCGCCTTCAAAAACTAAGGCTTTTCTTCTGCCAGTCAATTTGTGTTGCCACCAACTTCCGAAATTTTAGTTATTTTTAAGATTTTAGTTTTTGTCTTTTTAGTGTCGAGTCCCAATGCCAATGTCCATACCAAGTTTCATCCAAGCGTAAAAACTCATTGTAGTATTATAAAAATGCATTCATATTATAGAAGTTTTATTGTATATTGTCTGCGTTTGATGCTTTTTTTACGCTTGGATGAAACTTGGTATGGACCTTTAATAAATTGGGATATTATAAATTGCATATCAAAGAAATAATCGCCTATCAATACATACTCATCATTTATATTCTTTTTTACATCATAAATTGTCGATTCAAACGCGAAATCATAACCAATTTCAGTGTAAAACTAACTTCAATGAAGCTGGATCACGAGGTAGCTGCTACGCTACGAACCATTTAGGATATCCTTAAGCTGTATTTTGTCTTCACTATCGAATCTGCAGTATAATCAATCTCGGTGTCTTATCAATACGAATAAAATAAGCCCAAACACTATGTAGCTGCTATCAACCATTAAGGAATTCCCATAACTGTACTGCACCTGCATCACGGAGCTTGTAGTGGCAGTTATTACCCATCTCGGTGTAATGATCTTGTCATCACGAATAAAATGAGCCCAAAGACGAGGTACCTAAGATGTACCGTTGATTCTCTGTCGTCTCCATCATCAGATCAGCCTTAAACCTCCATGGTGTTGTAGTCTCATCAGACATACACATTAATATTAAGTTTGTACCCGATGCTCGCCTACAATTTTCTACAGATGTCCTCAATTTTTCAGGGTTTCCACCACCAGGTCCTGACCTGGTGACAATGGGACCAAATGACACGCATACCCTTTCAAATAAAAAAAGAATTTTTGAAATCGGTCCAGGCGTCTTCGAGAAATCGAGTAACAAACATAAAAAAAAACACAGTCGAATTGAGAACCTCCTCCTTTTTATGAAGTCGGTTGAAAACTACTCGACCGCGCCGTTAATAATAATTAAGATATTTTCCATTGACCTAGAATCAAAAAAAATGTTTTAAATAATCAAAGCAAAATCTTGCGAAAACTTCATATTTGCGATTTTCGCATATTGCGCTTTTCTTTTTGTACTGGTACTTAATATATCAATTGGTATTTATATAACTCACCCTGCTAAATTTACCTCTGAGGGAGTGTCGAGGACTCAATTTATAAATTAAACGAATAGGACGAATATTTGCAAAACAAAAATAGTCTGAATATCATCATTGTCTGATTACCATAACGTCCATAACACAAGCTCTGCTTAGCTTGGGATCAGATGGCCGTGTGTAAGATGTCCCAGGATATTTATCATTATTTATTATTTACATCAAACTATGAAAATAGCTAAAGTAAGCTAAACGGGCTGTTTCCAAATCAGTTAAACCACGAATTTTACTGACGGCATATGCTGCAGAGCTTAGTTTCTTAGATAATTTATCTATATGGGGGTCCCACTGTAATTTAGCAACCAAAGTTATTCCTAAGAACACTTTGGAAAGGCTTCCACAGTGTTCTTAGGAATAACTTTGGATTTCGGGCTTCAATTCCTCCCCTTTTATTAGAACGCTGGTTTCTACTTGTCTAACATTTGGTAGCGTGAATTTTTTTTTCTTGTTCAGCAGTAGATTATTATTAACGTTGAACCAGTTAACATTTGACTTTAGAGAACTATTTACGACGTCAGCACATAGTTGTTGACGTTTTAGTTTAAATAAATTTGAAGTGTCGTCTGCGAACAACACTATATCATGCTTATCTTTAATAAGATAAGCAAGTCATTTATGTAAATAAGAAACAAAAAAGGGCAAAAAATTGAGCCCTGGGGGACCGCATACTTACAAGTTGTAAGTTACAACAGATCCAGGTGACCTTTTACTGTTCACATCAACTCTTTGAATCTTATCACTCAGATACGAAGAGAGAAGAGAATAGAACAGGACCCATAACAGCGTAGCAGTTACCAAGGAGACGGGTGAAACCGCGGGAGACAGCTATTTATCGATAACTGTATCAAAACAATAATATTTACAGCACATTGTATGCAATATGCTGTAAATATTATTGTTTGCCTGCCTATGGGCAGACAGTTGATAATGAACTAGTCTCTTCACCCCAGACCCCAGACAATACATGACTATCAAAAAAAAGTCAGAACAAACAAATTAAGAACCTCTAGTTTCGGCTCTAGCTCAAAACAGTAGGGTACATATTTGCGTGTTTCATTCGCAAACATTAATTCTTTTTTTGATTTATTGCCCATATTTATGGCTAACCAAGTAAAGAGTCTCTTTGGGCCCTTAAATGGTCAATTTGTGATCTGTCCCCGAGCAAGACTGTCGTGTCGCAAAATTTGTCTGTATTTACCAAGATGAAGCTAGTGCTAGTTCTGTTTTGCGCCCTGGCTTTGGCTGCGTCTGCGCAAGTGATATTACTGGACGATCTGTTAAGAGCTTATGATATTTCCAACAACGAGATAGGTGAGTGACATCAAATCGATAATATTTTTTGTGACTGTAACGATAGCTCTTAACTTAGCGTATTGATATAATATTTGCGTATTCGGTGCAACGCTATATCAACCTTATTCTAATAAAGCTAGAGTTTAGTTTATCGCCAAATAAATCAGGTGAAGTGCTATTTTCAGTTAGGTATATGTCCGCGTCGGGTTTAAGAAGTTTTTTGTTCCTACTACAGTTGTGATTAGTGTTTTTATTGTTTTTCTCAAAAAGGTGATCGTTATGTAAGCATAACAAGTACTTCTTTCTACATGTCCGGTCCGGTGCTCTTCGAGCTGAATTGCGAAGATTAAAATTGCTCTTATTAACTTACAAACCTTGTTACTATATTATTTTCATTAAAGTTAGTACTTACATAACTGATATATAATATCTATACACACACAGACACAACACACACACGACAGATATTTAATATCCATAGTTGCGTTCAAAAACTAAAGTAAACAACTAAAAATCAATATTCAAATACAAAATTTTTGTGTCTGAATTTTGATTTTTATTGGCTGATTATCATCAGAGCAATCTTGTAAAACAGAATACGGTTGGATAGAAAGAAGCTTTTAAACTTTACTGCTGCCCATAGATATAAAGCTACAGTTTATTCGTCTGCCTTCTTTATTATATCTAGGTCTTTCACACTAGGGTTATCTGGTTACGATAACACAAGCTCTACTTAGCTAGGTATCAGAAGGCCGTGTGTGAGTCGTTCTAAGACATTTATTAATTTAAAATTCTTGTTTGTTTCAGAAGGCGGTTCAGTGAAGGTCGCGAACGATGCTCTCTTCATACCAATGAGCTTGCGAGCCTGTACCGCCAATTCTTGTAACTTCATGTGTAGATACCTCGGCTATAAATACGGCAATTGCGTTAATTCCGACACATGTCGGTGCTACAATTAGGCTGCCCATATTATCTACCTCGTTATGTAAACTTAGATTGTAATGTGTTTGTAATGTGTTTTAGTTGTCATTGGCTCTTTTTTAGTGTGTGTTTTGAATAAATGTGTACCACTGATTTTTATTAAGTGGTTTTATTTATGTAGGTGATTTCTTAATTACTGACGTTTTTTATGTCAATCGGAGCATGAATGTAATTAAGAATAAGCAATTGATATATTAAATAAATAAAAATTGAAGAAACAACATTTTTTAAACAAGATTTTTAGTTCATTTATTCACGAGTAGTAAAAGCTTGTGTTTAAAACATTAATTTTTATTGACTCTATAGATACGTGTATTATGAAGGTCATGCATGATATAATTCTTTTGAACATTTGTTTTTAAAATGTTTATGTGTTGTTTAAGGTGTAAACAAAATCGTGAATCAGAATCACACACAAAACACAGTTTTTATACACATAAAGGCAACACATACACACACATAAAGGCTATCTATCGTGCCTTGAGATATTCTAACCTAACCATTTCATGAAATGATTTAAAAAAAATGAAAAAAAAGACACAAATGATATCATGAAATGGTTGAATACTAGTTGAACAGCTCATGAGTTCCTAATTTTTAAGATCTACTAAGTAATTGCTTCGTGTGGTAAAATCTATTTTTTGAGCATCTATGCATTTAACATAATTTATAATTGGTGAATATTATTGTAAAAAAATATTTGCTTAAACTTGAATAAGGCAAAATTTTTGCAGAAAAAAGACTGAAGGAATAAGGTTAAATAAAATGGTTGTTGTAATTGTTTCGTTCACTTATAATATAATTCGAAACAGATGTCCAACACAAGAGGCATAATAATTAATCTTATGATACGTAAGAACACTTCACAAACATTTTTTTATAAGAACAAAACTTAATTCAATGGGTTCACAACACAGTGCTAAACAGTAGTGGTAACTATTGAAATACTAAATTACAATGAGCATCCTTTCAAAACAAGCTTCTTTCAGCGTTTTTGTTCGAGTGGGTGTAAAACAAATAATAAGAAACCTTATGGCACTTGCATATAGAGTAGCTTTAGTGTAAAAGAGTTTTTCGAGGACAGATCTAAATTGTAAGACAGTGGAGAAAAATAAAAAATATTTAAATATAATGAGTTAAAGTAAATGATATAAATATAATGATAAAATAATAATATAGGTATTTATAAATATAATATATAAGATTGATTAATTAGTATGTAAGTAATTTTATATAAAATTGTGTTGCTGCGCCCTAACAGTGAATCATGTATGATGTACTTTTACCTTTTATAACATCCTACTCATGATCGCAATAAATATTTGAAGTTTGAAGTTGGCGTACAAATAGCAGTAATAGCGTAGTAACTATTTATTAATCTGTGGTAATAGTTCAGAACAGATTAGTGTGGGAAACGATAAAAAAGAAAAGAGATGCAAGAGTAATTAAATAATATTTAGCTTTTAAACATGTTTTGTATTGCTGGCAGTAAAAGTCATTCATATATACTTTAAGTTTACTGAAAGGATGCTAACAATTTTAATTAAATGCACAGGGACAGATATAAAATTAATTAAAAATAACATCAAATTACAGTAGTAAAATAAGGAATTAGCGACAAACGAAGAAATCTGATACAAAATAAAGATAAATGACAAAATAACGAAAATAGTGACAAAATGACGAAAACAGCGACGAAATGACGAAAATAGTGGCAAAACTATTGTGAGCTTCACTAATAACGGCTAATTCGTACAATGACATGTATTTGATGAGACACAGATGCCGTGATGGAAGCCGAGAGCTTTACAAACTTGGTCACAATAGGAGTTGACGCAGTTCTTCAAGGTCATCGGTATGTATAGAGCCTCTGTTGCTACTTTCACGTTATCTGTAACAGAGAAAATAACCATTGTTAATCATGATGTTAAATATAGAGATTTTATAATGAAGCTATCGCCGCGGTTTCATTCGCGTTTGTGGTATGACTTACTAAAAAAACAACTCCTGAATCAGGCTCATTCATTTTCAAAAATAATTCTTCCGATTGCTATTAAACAAAATATAAATTAAACAAGTCTCACCTGACATATTTTTCGTCTATTTGAATATGCCTACAAAAAGTTAGAAAAATATGCTTGTAACATAAACTACAGAAAGAAAATATGAATTAAAAACGTAAAGATTTACTTACATACTGGTCAATAAAAAAACACATTATTGTGGCTTAGTACGGGTTTCGTCCACTAAGTTTGTTCCGCTTCAGGCGAAACAGGAGTTTTGGTGTTTCGAACCTTTTTAATTTCACAGCACAAAAATAATTAATGAAATTGTTGAAAAGGTTTTTTTTTCCGACAATACAAAATTAGCTTCAACAAGGACCGTCCGAAAAACCCCTTCGAAAAAAATCCTGATTCTATTGGAGCGGACAAATTTTAGCGGCCGAAATCCCTATTAAGCCAATATGGTATTAATAAAATAAAAAAAATAAAAACTCACCGACTTCGTTTTGGGCCATGTCGTATATTTTAAGTAAGTCTCTAAACGACGTCTCAGCATTTGCTACCACCAACATTGCACTAATTGCAAGCAGTACTAGCACGAATTTCATTGTAAATGTTTGACAAATTAAGACTCAAACAAAATATAAGTGACCCCACACTGGTGACCGAATGGCAAATAGTTCGTTTAGCGGTCAAACCCTATATTTATACGTCAAAGCTGCCACCCAGTCAAGTCAACAGGAAACTTACTGCACAAAAATAAATTGTGTTTGTCTTTTTAAATAGAGCTATAAATACTTTGCTTATAAGGTGGTTTGCTAAAATATAAAGATGTTAAACTAAAAAAGGATGGAGCTTCTTGGGCAGGCCGATGTTCAATGAACTGACATACTAGGCTGATAATGATTTGATGAATAAACAATACCAGTTGTTGAATAATCTCATTATAAATTGCAATAATGTTATAAGTAAAAAAGTGTAGATAGGTTATATGCAGTCAAATAGTGGCCCATTAAAAGTTTGCCAATTGACAAACATGATGCTGAGTATCGCGTTGACATTTCACGTTTATCTCTTTTTCACTCGCACTACTTCAATCATTTCATCCTACTTTGACGCGTAATGTATGTGTGCGTTAGTGTGCTGTTTTTGAAGATAGAATTTCTTTTGGGCAACCTATCTACACATTTTTACTTAAAACATCGTTGATAAATTATATGGATAATTGGTCTAGGACAATGTTCTGAGGGTCACTGGTGTCAGCCAGAATTATCTTTCTAAATAACTTAGTAATAATAACTTAGTAATTTTCTTTATGACAACTTAGATTTTTTTTTAGTTTTCTGTCACAAAAGCAATGTCGTTTGAACCCATGGTAAAAGCCCCAACATTTTGATAGAGTTCAATTATTATGGTAATTACAACAAAAAAACAATAAAGTTAAGGGAAAAACATAAGGGAAAAGTTCGAAAAACCTACATGAAACAAAAAAGCTTTATTTTTAACAGATTTAAAAAAAACAGGTTCTCTGTTTGACCTGTATGTATCTGTATCATTTAAGAGAAGATTGAGACATCAAAAAAGAGGTCCTCAGTTATCCATACTAATATTATAAGTGGAAAAGTGTGTGTGTCTGTCTGTCTGTCTGTATGTTTGTCTTTCTTTCACGGCAAAACGAAGCGACGAATTGACGTGATTTTTTAAGTGGAGATAGTAGGAGGGATGAAGAGTAACATAGGCTACTTTTTGTCTCTTTCTAACGCGAGCGAAGCCGCGGGCAGAAGCTAGTAATATTATAAGTCACTATAACGTCGCCGTTAAAAAATACTCGACCGCGCCATGATATTTTCCATTGACCAAGAACCAACAAAATTGTTTTAAATAATCAAAGCAAAATCTTGCAAAAACTTCATATTTGCGATTCTCGTTTTATGTTAGTATTAACTAAAAAAAAACCGGCCAAGAGCGTGTCGGGCCACGCTCAGTGTAGGTTTCAGCAATTTTATGCAAAGTTCGGGAATTTACCGTTTTCAATTGAAGCTATCAATTTAATACTCAATACGTTTATTGCATTCCACAATGAACTTTGATGGTAAGGGTACATAAGTATACGCATTCGTTTTGGAGCATTGTGGGCCCTGTCGGGCATAACAAAAATAAATATTATTATAAAATATATTTGTCTAAAAATTTTAATATTATTCTACTCTTTTGTTTTGTGTAGGTAGGAGATAGGCTTATTACTAATATTTACCAAGGACACGGGTGAAACCGCGGGAGACAGCTAGTTATCGATAACTGTATTAAAACAATAATATTTACAGCACATTGCATAAGCAGACAGTTGATAATGAACTAGTCTCTTCACCCCAGACCACACATGCCTATCAAAAAATTCGTATGTCAAAACAAACAAATTAAGAACCTCTAATTTCGGCTCTAACTCAAAACAAGTAGGGTACATATTTGCGTGTTTCATTCACAAACGTTAATTCTTTAAAGATTTATTGCCCATGCTTATGGCTAACCAAGTATAAAGTCTCCTTGGGCCTTTAAACGGTCAATTTGTGATCTGTTCCCGAGCAAGACAGTCGTGTCTCAATATTTGTCTGTATTTATCAAGATGAAGTTAGTTATAGTTCTGTTTTGCGCCCTGGCTTTGGCTGCGTCTGCGCAAGTGATATCACTGGGAGATCTGCTAAGAGCTTATGATATTTCCAACAACGAAATTGGTGAGTGTCTTTGAGTCGATTTTTTTTTGTGAGTGTAATGATGGCTCTTGACTTGGCGTATTGATAAAATATTTGCGTATTCGGTGCAACGCTATATCAACCTTATTCTAATAAAGCTAGAGTTTAGTTTAACGCCAAATACATCAGGTGAAGTGACACCATTTCTATTCTCAGTTAGGTATGTCCACGTCGCGTTTCAGAAGTTTTTTGCTCCTACTACAGTTGTGATTAGTGTTTTTATTGTTTTTCTCAAAAAGGTGATCGTTGTGTAAGCATAACAAGTACTTCTACATGTCCGGTCCGGTGCTCTTCGAGCTGAATTGCGAAGATCAAAATTGCTCTTATTATCTTACAAACCTTGTTAGTATATTATTTTTATTAAAGTTAGTACTTACATAACTTTATTTTTTTAACGCAACTATAGATATTTTGTATCTGAATATTGATTTTTATTGGCGGATTATTATCAGAGCAATCTTGTAAAACAGAATACGGTTGTAAAAATCATGGATAGAAGCTTTTAAACTTTACTATTGCCCATAAATATAAAGCTAAAGTTAATTCGTCTGCCTTCTTAACTGACTTCAAAAAAAAAAGGAGGAGGTTTCTCAACTAGACTGTACCTATATAGGTATGCTTTTTTTATTATATCTGGGTCTTTCACACTGACACCTAACATTGTCAGTTTGAAAGACAGAAGTTATAACGATGTAACGGGAACTAATAATACTTGACCTTGACGGGCCTGTTGCTTTCGTGGTTAGTGACCTTGTCTGATAAGCCAGAGGTCGTGGGTTTGATTCCTACCCAAGACAAACTTGAGTGATGAGCATGATTCATTGTTGTGTTTGGGTGTATTTACAAATGGTGTGTGATTCAGTTGTCTGGTTACGATTACACCAGCTCTACTTAGCTAGGTATCAGAAGGCCGTGTGTGAGTCGTTCTAAGACATTTATTTATTTAAAATTCTTGTTTGTTTCAGAAGGCGGTTCAGTGAAGATCGCGAACGAAGCTCTCTTCATACCAATGAGCCTGCGAGCCTGCACCACCAGTGCTTGTAACTTTGTGTGCAAATTCCTCGGCTATAAATACGGCACGTGCGTTAATTCCGACACATGTCGGTGCTACAGTTAGGCTGCCCATATTATCTACTTCGTTATGTAAACTTAGATGGTAATGTTATGTTTTAGTTGTCATTCATTGGCTCTTCTTTTTTTAGTGTTTTTTTTAATAAATGTGTCTCACCGATTTTTATTCTGTAGTTTTTTTATTTGGGTGTTTTTTTTATTTATTGAACATTTTTCAGTGGATGAATGTGCTAATAATAAGAAAATTATTGATAACGAGTAGTAAGTTTGTTTCAAAAACTTAATTTTTCTTTAATTTTATTTTTCATTTTAATTTACTCTAATTTACTAAACTTTATCTACCTTCAAACTAAGACATAGTTTGAAGGTAGATAAAGTTTGAAGATAGATAATGCATGACTTGATTCATTTGAAGATTATTTTCTGTTGTGGTCCAGACCTTACAATCATGAACATCAGAATGACGGGTGTAAGTCAAAATAACTATGTGTAAATTATTGCTTCTATGTCATTTTTATGTAAATAGACATAGAAATGACATAGAAGCAATAATTTACACTTCATGAAATGACCCTTAAATATTTCATGAATTTTTTGAAAATTAGTTGAACAGCTCGTGAGTCCATAACTTTTAAAACCTACCAAGTAATGGCTTCTTATGAGAAAATCTATTTTTGACCACTTTAATACACATGCTTACTAAGCACGAAATTTCAACTTCATTATACCTAATTGGTGAAAAAAATTGGTGCTCAAACGGGAACAAGGCAAAATTTTCGCAAAAAAAAAGACTATGAAGGAACAAGGTTAAATAAAATGGTTGTTTCGTTGACTTATAATATAATTCGAAACACATGACCAACGAAATAGGCTTATTAATTAATCTTACAATACATAACATATTTTGGATAAGCACATTACTTCATTCAGTGGGTTCACAACACAATGCTAAACAGTAGTGGAATTAAAATACTAAATTACAATAGGTAAGCATCCTTTCAAAACAAGCTTCTTTCAGCGTTTTTGTTCGAGTGGGTGTCAAACATACAATAAAAAACCTTATGGCAGTTGCATATAGAGTAGCTTTCTGTTAGTATTTTTTTTTGTTAACAGAGCAAATACTTTAAGAGATTACCGTCATACAATTTTACTACTTCTTGAACCTTGATAAAATATTAGTTAGATAGACTAAGGGATCTTACCCATAGTATCTAATATACTGTAAAAACGAAGCAGAATACAACAATATTGTGTTTTCATGAACGGTTGGCGCACCAATGGCAGTAATAGTACAAAACAGATTAGTGTTGGACACGACGATAAAAAAAGAAAGAGATGCAAGAGTAATTAAATAATATTTGGCTTTTAAACATGTTTTGTATTTCTGGCAGTAAAAGTCATTCATTTATTACTTTAAGTTAGAAAGGATGCTTACAATTTTAATAAAATACACAGGAACAGAGATAAAATTAATTAAAAATAAAATCAAGGCAAAATAAGGAATTAGTGACAAACTGAAGAAATCTGTGACACAATAAAGAGAATAACGAAAATAGTGTTAAAATAACGAAAACAATGACAAAATGACGAAAATAGTGACGAAATTACGAAAATAGTGACAGAGCAATTGCAAGCTTCACTAATAACGGCTAATTCGTACAATGACATGTAGTTGATGAGATACAGGTGCCGTGACGGAAGCCGAGAGCTCTACAAACTTCGTCACAATAATAGTTGACGCAGTTCTTCAAGGTCATCGGTATGTACAGAGCCTCCGTTGCTACTTTCACGTTATCTGTAACAGAGAAAATAACCATTGTTTATCATGATGTTTAATATAGAGATGTTTATAATGAAGCTATGGCCGCGGTTACATTTGCGCTTGTGGTTTTATTTAGTTCCAAAAACTATATATGTATAACTTCATGAACTGCTCATTCATTTTCAAAAATTATAGGTAACTAGCTTTTGCCCGCGACTTCGTCCGCGTGGAATAATAGTTCCCGTTCCCGGGGGGTTTCCGGGATGAAAACTATCCTATGTCCTTTCTCGGGTCCCAGACCATGTCTGTACCAAATTTCATTTATATCGGTTCAGTGGTTTAGGCGTGAAGAAGAGACAGACAGACAGACAGACAGAAAGACAGACAGACAGAAAGACAGACAGACAGAGTTACTTTCGCATTTATAATATTAGTACGGATTCCATTGCGATTGCTAGTTTAAGAGAAAAGGCCGTTTAATAAAAAATACAATTATTTAGTAGAGATAACTTTTGAAATACATATAAGTGTCCCTAGACTTTAAAAAAATATTGCTATTTCCTAAAAAAAGAGAAGGTAGGTATCACCGACCAGAATACAAACCCTTATTATTATTTGGGGTTATTTTGGACTCCTAAATAATGAATCCTGTAACTGAATTGATGCTGATTGATAATTGTCAATCAATAAGTTAATTGGATAAAATATCTTAATAATAATTGTATCAATGTTAATAAATTATTCACAAATTTTAAGCTAATACCTATTAAGATTAAAAAAAAGTAACAATAAAAAATAGTGCCGTTTTTCAATCCCTATGTCGTTGCGATTTATATTAACGACATAGCAAGTACGGCTTTTGATAGTTTTACAATGTGTATTAGAACATGTCACACTTATCATATTTTTGTCTATTTAAATATGCCTAAAAAAAAGTAAGAAAAATAATCAGCTTCTTGCAAAAACTACATAAAGAAAATATTAATAAAAAAAAATGAAAAGATTAACTTACTTACAGGTAAATTAAAAAAAAATACACATTATTGTGGCTTAGTAGGCGTTTCGGCACCTAAGTTTTGTCCGCTTCAGGCGAAGCGGGAGTTTTGGTGTTTTGAACCTTTTTGATCTCACAGCGTAAAAATAATTAATTAATTGTAATTTTGTTGAAAAAGTTTTATTCCAAATACACAAAATCAGCTTAAAAAAAATTGTCCATAACACCTCTTCAAAAAAAAACCTAATTCGGCCGGAGCGGACAAAATTCAGAACCCGAAATCCCTACTAATCCATTATTGTATATCCAATAAAATAAACTCACCGACTTCGTTTTGGGCCATGTCGTACAATTTAAGTAAGTCTCTAAACGACGTCTCAGCATTTGCTACCACCAACATGGCACTAATTGCAAGCAGTACTAGCACGAATTTCATTGTAAATGTTTGACAAATTAAGACTCTAACAAAATATAAGTGACCTCACACTGGTGACCGAAAGGCAAATAGTTCGTTTAGCGGTCATACCCTATATTTATACGTCAAAGCTCCCACCCAGTCAAGTGTGAAAGAATAACTTACTGCAGTCAATCAAAAATAAATTGTATTCCTTTGAAATAGAGTTATAAATACTTTGTTTATAAGATTATCCCTGTACCTCTTGCTAAATTGATAAGAAGTTTCGAAAATATAAAGATGTTAAACTAAAACAGGATGGGGCTTCTTGGGCAGGCCTATGTTCAATAAACCGACATATATGTAGACTGATAATGATTTGATGAATATACAATACCAGCTGTTGAATATTCTCATTATGATTGTATGAAGTCATGAAGATTTTGCACTAATTATATGGTTAATTTATCAAGGACAAGTTCTGAGGATCGGTGGTGTCAGCCAGAATTATCTTTCTAAATAACTTACTAATTTTTATGACAACTTAGAAAATTGTTAGAGTTACCGTTGAGACCGTTTGAACCGTGGTAAAAACTCTAAAATTTTGAGAGAGTTAAATTATTATGGTACAACAAAAACACAATTAGGGGTATCCTTACAGCTTACCAAGAAGCAGCACATCTGGCAAGATTTTTTTTTCATCTAACTATTGAAAAAGGTCGAAAAACCATGATGAAGTATGACAATTTTATACTAGGAGATAATAGAAAAGCTATTTTTTTAACAGATTAAAAAAAGAGGTTCTCTGTTTGACCTGTTTGTACAAATACAAATATCTTTATTGCAACAACAAGTGTATACATTTTATTTGCAAGCCCTGTTTCCCAAACTAGCGTGAGCTGTATGTTGGGAATCAGTTCAGTTACATGTACGTTTGTTTATTTGTTTGCGATTATCTCATATCATTTAAGAGAAGGTTGAGAAATCAAAAATAGAGGTCCTTAGTAAAAAATCACTATAAAATGTGCCCTTAAAAACCGACTTCCAAAGTTATTTTTCTGTGTTTTGTATTTTTTTTAACTGTGGTGATCCTAACTAATAGTAATTAACACTTTTTATTATTTGCAAAATATTATTTTATTCCTGAACATTAACTGACTTTGCCTCTTTTGAGACGCATTTGTTTCAAATTTGTTTTAGGCAAGGTTTTTCGAAATTTATTTGAAAAACCTAAAGCGAGTGCATAAAGCTCTTCGAGTTCTAGGCCAATTCATTGTAAGCCAATTTTTATAGCGTCTTTTTTTGCGCCAATGCAAGTGGGTCTTATCATGGCGGCTCAAGCCATGAGTCAACTACAAATTATTCGGAAACGGGTTCGGCCGGGAAAGAACCCATAGAATACTAACACGTTTATGAGAACTAAACCAATAGTACTCTATATTTGCAAAAGTGAAATTAGGTTGTTATAAACAGGATGTTTGGTCAGTACAGGTAATAATTGAAAAACTCGTGTTTTGGTTGCATTAACTGCTTATTTTTCTAGTACTTTCACCAATCATCATCCGTATAAATATTATTAAGGCAGATTTAAAGTGCAGCCAAATTTAAAGGCCGAAAAGATATAATATGTACTCCTCCACAAACCCGCTTGAAGTTTACACAACGATTCTTTTGCTACTTGGGGGTCCGTATCTTTACAATAAAATAAATAAGAAATGCCCAATATATAAACTGCCTTACCATAAATGTAAAAATACTGTCCGCTCAAAATAAAACCTACGACGACACAGAAAAACATCTAACTTAGCTAAGAATATTCTTGCTCCTACACTGATCAATTTGATGTGCCGTACTTAGCCGAGGCTATAGAAGCCTGGAAGAATGCTTGCCCAAGTGCTGATCCGCCCGACAGACAACCCATCATCCCAGAGACGTTGGGATGAGCCGCTTTGCAGAGTAGTTCAGAGTCAATTACTCTCCACATCTGCTACTTCTGCGAAGCGAGCGCGCCTGCTAGCTGTGGGCAGGTGGGAGTCGGGTCTTTGGCTTCAGGCACTACCGTCGTCGAACATTGGCACTTTGTTCGACGACACGACTTTCCGCATCGCTGCTTCACTGCGTTTAGGGGCTGCCTGTTGTTCTCCGCATCGTTGTCACTGTGGGGAAGCTGTCAACAGCCTCGGACACCATGGCTTGTCGTGCAGCCGGAGCGCGGGCCGTATAGCGCGGCACGCGAATATTAATGACATCATTCGACGTGCTCTTGTTGCCGTCGGCGTTCCAGCTGTATTAGAACCAAACGGTTTGGCACGCGACGATGGTAAGAGACCGGACGGTATGTCTTTATTCCCATGGAATATGATGGGTAGGCTTTTAGTGTGAGACGCTACGTGTGTCGATACTCTTGCGCCATCCCACCTACCTAGTACGGCGTGCTGTGCCGGTGCTGCCGCCTCGGCCGCTGAAAACCTCAAGCGGCGGAAGTATAGTAACCTTACTGGTTACTATACTTCCGCCTACTACTATAACTATATTTTCGAGCTGTTTGGGGCTTAAACCCTAAGGCCGTGGGGTCCGAGTGCCCACCTTTTATTTAAAGAACTGTCGAAAAGGCTGGTTCACTCTTCCCGTGACCCAAAGGTTCATTTTTATGGTCATTAGCTCATTACAGTCACCCGGCAGCCACTCCGCACCGACACGCCTTATAACCGAGGCGATCCGGTGACGGTACGGAGTTGATATAGCATGCCCATACAAGTCCATAAAAAGAATACTAGCCGCAGGAGGCGAGTCGGTGCGGAGTGGCTGCCGGGTGGCTGTAATGAGCTATGACCTTAATAATAAAACCGAACGCTACCACACCTCCACGCACACACACAAATACACGCGCACACAGTACACACACGCAGCACACTTACCGACATATGCACTCACGCAGCACACTTACAGACACACACATACATGCTCACACACTCACACTTAACAAATGCGCTTGCGCGCTTATGTCTCTTTAAAATCAAAACATTTTTTTTACTTGGATTAGTAGGTATATACCTAATTTTAGTACAGAGTGGAATCCGTTTACAATGACATCGAAGGGCTATAACAAACACGTCATACTAAGCGGACGTCATACAAAGCATTTTGTACAAAATATAATAAATACCCACTGAGACTATAAAAAAACCATATACGCACCGAATTTTGTCGAGTATCGCATGACTTTTCCGAACACTGCCGAAAGTGTTAGGAATCATGGTAAAACTGTACTTCTTTGGGTTGGGATCTTTGTTTTTTTTTGGGTTGGGAGGGGTAAAGGGGGTTCCCTGGACCCCCCCAAACCCCTTTCCAAACAAAGCAAACGCTTACTTTTAGAGTTATAATGATAAATATGTACGATACCGGATTGCCAATTTTAACGCTTGTGAAGGTCTGTGGGGCTTCAGAAAGTTGAGCCCATACATAACAAACTCCAAGAACTGCAAGATCCATAGTTTAGACACACGAACACACATAGTTTCCAGAAAAAAAAATTATTTTTTCGTATTTTTTTACAAAACTTTCACTTGCACAACTAGGTATTATGATGACAATGACCACAGATAAACACTTAAGTTTTGGCGCCTAAACTAAAATGCCACTCTTTTTTTTTTGCCTCTTTTGACACCCGACGCCACGTATTTTTATTGTACAGAGCAAAGAAACCAAAATGTTTACTTTGCAAAAGAAGGAATCTGGCGTTGTGTGGTCACAGTTCTAACCTAACCTAACCAACCATTTCGATATGGGCTATACTCTTGCCTATATAAATTACGATTTGGTGCCGATTCTCTTGTGCACAAACTATCGTAAATTTAAGTTAAATGCATCTTTCTCTTTCCGTTTAATTAAGAAAAGGACAGAAGATCAAATATTAGTTAAGTCCTGTCAAATTTAGACACTCCATAGATAATTTAGAAGCAATTTAAAAACATGGCGTCTAAATATACGTCAATTGCCATCAGGCGCTGTCTAATTTGACAGGATTAAACTAAAATGTATCTTCTGTCCTTTTCTTTAAGAAATGGAAAGAGAAAGATGCACTTAACTTAAATTTACGATAGTTTGTGCACAAGAGAATCGGCACCATTGTCTAATGTCATTAATTTTTAATTCAATAATTAAACTTAATCTACTAGTGGTTATTGTTAAAAAAAGATTTTTTTTTTAATTTTGCATTTTACGCGCGATGCTTATATTATTTATTGTCTGTGGTCATACAAACAGACGATTATGTGAAAGTTGTGAAAAATTAGAGAGTTATTTTTTCTTTAGAAAATAATACGTGTGCGTGTGTCTAAACTTTGTATCTTGAAGTTTCTGCAGTGCCTGAAGCGTAACACCGCCACACGCAGCGCCGGAGACCCTCACGAGCCTTTAATTTGCCAATCCGGTATCGTACATATTTATCATTATATCTCTAAAAGTAAGCGTTTGCTTTGTTTGGAAAGGCGTTTGGGGGTGTTTGGGGAGCCCCCTTTACCTCTCCCAACCCAAAAAAACCCAACAATCCCAACCCACAGAAGAACAGTTTAGCCGGAATCATATAGAATGAAAAATGAAAAAAATAAATTGTGTCGAGTTTATATAGTGACATACTGGACACAATTTATTAAAAATAGGTCATAATAAGCGACATGTCACTAATGCGGAGTACATTATACCCGACTTTCTTTAAAGAACGTTATATGAAAACCAAACTTCGCTGTGTATTACGTAATAATAAGCGGATGGTCATTATAAGCAGAGTCATAATAAACGGATTCTACTGTAATACAATTAAAGGGGATAGGCACTGGTACTCCTTAATACAGGCTATAATATTTCATAGTCTAGTAAGGAGAACTGCCCCCTTACCATGACGTTTAAAGTAAGATTGTTTTAGTCCTGTTGCAGGAGTGTGCAAGTGACAGCGTTAGACACGTTGTCTAGCGCCGTCTCTTTCCCACTGAAAGTAATATCAAAGTAATACTGCCATAAGGGCTTGTGGTACGCCCCCAGCTCGTTACTCACTTGATTGTAAAAAAAAATGTACCCACATTGTAAAAATGTTACATGCAATCTGTTTTTTTATAAATAAAGAGTTATTATTATTATTATTAAATCAAAACCTAAGGCGGTTAGGTATTGTAATCTTGCTGCAAATTACAACTGGGAACAAGTTAGAACCTAACTTAAATTAAAAATGATAATGTCAATTTTATGTCTATAAATAATGGACAGGATACAAGTGTATTTATTTAATTAGCTTAAGGAAAATACTTAAAATGCAGTGTAGATAGGCCTTATGCATATAACATAATTATAAAATCATATATATTCATAAGAAGGAAATAAACAAATAAATCTAAATATAAAATAGATGCGGTTAAAGTTTAATGATTATTAAAGTAGGTATTAGCATTATTTAATCGGACAGTTGTCAATTCGAGTAATTTTGAGCAAACGTTCTTTAAGCTATTTTTTTACGGACAAACTTTCAGTCGTGCAAATATTCTTCAACAAACGTTTATACGACGAATGTTATTCATCCAAGAATTTATCAGGCACTGTAGCGTACTCCATCCACCAACCTATGTATCTATTGAAACACCAGAAACCTTAATTTATATTCACTACATAAATAAATAGCGGTACTTATACAGGTGCTAGTTTATTTTCTCGAACATTCGGCTGCCGCAAAAAGCTAGGACCTTTGTTCGATCTCTTATTTATGTATGAATGACCCATTAGTTCAACCGCGCGCCAGTACCCCACAAAAAGCCACTATTGTTCGTTCTAGCATTTTTCTTTTCGTAGTTGCATAAGAATCGAGTATAGTAGTTTTGTGCCCAGTTTGTGCATCAATAAAGGTTACGTGTTTACTTGTGTGGTAGTTGAATGTGTACCTCTTCGATGATGGATATGTAGGTCATAAGATCAATTGCAAATTAGATCGCACGCTTAATAAATAAAAGTTTTTTTATTATTGGTTGGGATTAAAGCTGACGGCTCATCTGATATATTTACCACCATAATGCATTTGCAATGCCCGACTCTCCGATGCGTCGCCCTGGGGTAACGTGGCAACGTATCTGAGAGTCAGCCCTGAGATAAAAATAATCTGACTTACATGCCTTCACTCACACGGGCATAGGCATTCATCACCCTTTTAATCGGACTATAGCAATAATGCTTTGCAGCAAAAATAGGTATAGTACACCACCATATCTTATAAATACGATTTCAAAACTCGATATTATCGATTTTTTATCATGTAGATACCGTATCTACCAGCAGTAACAGAACCCTGAAAACATTTTAAGCCTCAAAATTCGACATCTCATTTATTACTCACAGCCATATTTAACTGAAATGAAAAAAAAAAGATTTCTCATTAAGTTTCCAGTTTTTGCACTATTTTCTATGTACTATATAGTGTAGTGTACCTACTAAAGTATTAACCCTCAAACCCCAATCGGGGTAACGCGTGCGAGAGGAGATTAAAAATGTAATTTCCGATGGCTGTGTGGGCACTTCCTTGCTGGAATCACTGTAGGGGCCGTGCCACGTGGAAGGTATTGAAACTTGCTTCTAAACAAGGTTTGATAATAAGCAATTTCAGCGCAATTTTTGTTGCCTTAGTTTGTAAAATTTTATTAATCAATGCTGTAGTAACTCTGTAACATTTTCACTTCATAACCGCTAGAGCCATTTTGATAATTTAAATTGAATTTTAAGACAGGACAAGCAAGCATTCGCGAAGTCTAAAAATAAACTCTGTTTGCCTGTCTGTTGCGCTTTCACGTCTAATCCACTGAAATGATGTGATTTTTCACGTAGTAAAAGATGTTAAACGTCGAGATGTTGAGAATAGAATTTAAAACCATAGACACAGATGGAGACTTTTATAGCGTAGACAAATAGTTTACCCCACAATTTGGACAGCTCTTTAGATCGCCTTATGATAAATTGGTTTTCACCAGGTTTGTATCTAAAACTTTAATGTACCGACTACCGACGTACCTACAAGTCTGATGACTAGGTCCATAGGCTAATGTTTGATGTGCACTTAGTTTTTTAAAACTGAAAAGTAATAAAGAATCGAAGGAACTCTGTTTCACAGATTTTGGTACTAATTGATTTCAGAACCACTGTAGAAAGTATTTATCGATAATATAAAAAGGGTTCTTATTAGATTTCCTGTAATAAATAAGTACCTAAATCGTTGGCAAAAGAAGGGGATTGGGGCGAGGGGTGGAATATAAGAATGATTGGCAGGTGAGTATAAGTATTCCACTTGTTTGAAATACCAGCAGCCCGACAGCCGGCTGTCGGGCTGCTGGTATTTCTGTTGTGACTCAAATCACGTGTGTGCGAAGGTTTATTTATTTATTATTTATTTATTTTCAACATCTTTACTTCTATCATTACAGTTTAAATTACCAAAGCGATAGAGGAGTGACAAAATATAGTTAACTAACGTTTATAATTATGCATTTTATAACTTAAAACATAAAGTGTGACCTTTGCGAATTCACTCTTTGAGCAAGAGAATATATCCGTCAGTTCCGCCACCTCATTTAAAGAACCCAAAAGCCTTCAACTGTCAACCTACGATGACAAGAAGTCCTAGGTAACGTTCATTTATTAACCTAGCGACCCGCCCTTGGTTCACACAAGTGTTATAAATCTGAAAGTTCCAGCTTTTCTCTACTATAATATGCACGTATGTACAAATGTAATGTAAAATAAATAAATGTATAATCGTTCATCTTGAAACAAAAAAACCTCATCTAAATTCGTTGCGTAGTTTTAAAGATCTAAGTGCATCAGCGCAGTAATTAGTAGTTTCGAAGAGCATACATAGGGACTGATAGACAGCAGAAAGTGAATTTATTTTATGGTATGTAGTGAAGTGATGTTTCGTATGTCCTTGTGTCAATCTGTGGGTAATCAAATCGTGCACGTTTAATTTGTCCTACTTTTCTGTGTCCGCATGAGCTGAAAAAATCCCCGCTAGTTAAGTACTTCACGCTCCTAGCATGCATAGATTAAATCCATGAATTATTATATTTATGTTTTAAGTTTTATTTTTGTAAATTTTGGTTTTAATTCCTTTTTTTAATAAAATTATTCTACTGCCACTATGTAATTACTTCTACATATTATAAGTGTATGGATTAATGTTTGCACAAAAGGTGCATAATTGTGAATTCTGAGTGTACTTAAGTTATAATTACTTAAGGTGCTCCCTCACCGGGAGCATTCACGTGTAATGTAACATTATAGATTCGACTTTGAGCATTACATTACAATAATACCTCCCTGACTAACGAACATTTGCGTGTAATGTAACATATAGATTCGACTTTGAGCATTACATTTACAATAATACCTACCTAAGCGGAGCACATTGTACAAGTAATTGTATCAAGATATTACACATTGTATCATTACAAGGTGCGCATTGTAATGCTCGGTTCTCCTCCTTCACTGATGTAATGCTCAAATCTGTAACGTTACATTACACGCGAATGCTCCCGGTGAGGGAGCACCTTTACACTAAATGTGTGGTATACATATTACTTACACACTAGATTTAAGAAAATAAGGTAATATCTGTACATCGGACATTATGATAAAATACCTTATACCTGTATTAAACTATAATATTTACCTCTGTAACATATTATAACTCTACTTAAACACACTGTATAGTCGGTTTTCTTTTAACTTTAATTTCACACTTCAGCAGCATTTTTCACTGAATTAACAAAATGAAGAAAATATTAAAATAATTTTATAACCCATCAAATAACGTTTTAAAATGAGCGACGTCAGCGGTCGTAACTATAGAAAGATCGTAACATGTTTAAGGGGACTTTCCCGATAACGCGTTCCATATAAAACTAGTCTAATCATATTTTGACAAATAAAGTAAAAAATACTGATAAAGACAGAAACAAGCAGGTTGCAAACACTTTAAAGTATTGTGACTGGTGTATTCCTGTTGTCCCCATTGACTCGGTACCCATTATGGGGACAAAGGGAAGTTATAAAATTACACCTTGTGACTGCAACCCTAACAGCCATTCTTTAGTCATTCGTGGCTTTAAGAAAGTATTTAGATCGTCGTCCTGTCTGTCATCCTACGATGGTGAGACGGAGACAGAAAATAGGTAAGTTAACCTTTCCACGACTAAGCAAAAGCCGGCTGTCAAAGTGTTCGAAAGTTTAAACTACGTGCTAAGCATCGTACAGTTATATAAATATATAGTTTTGTATATCAGATTATAGAATAATATTCTATCATCATAATAAATAATTATTATCATATCATACACTGGTTTAAAAATCTATGATTCATTAATTAATCATAGTATTTTTTAACCCAGTGTTGTCGTTCTATCTAGATATTTTTGTTTATTTGGATAACTTCGACAATTAAATTATAGATAAGATTACGATAAACATATTTTTAACAACAAATATTAAATCTAATCAAATGTTGGTATGTAATCGATTGTTGTATGTTATTAAAGTAATACTTATATTTATAGCTACAATACACTTTGTACTACTTAGGCAGCATTATCTCATGTTTTTCCTTATTAAAATCAATTAATAATTTAAAGGAAAAATAGGATTGGCAAGACGTAGTGCAAAGGCGCGACAGATGGAAAGAATGGAGGGAGGCCTTTATTTGCCCAGCAGTGGGACAGTACGGGCTAGTTAGTAATAATTAAATAGGAAAACAGAAACTACATTTTCATAATTTCTAGTTAACGTATATAAAATACTAGCTTTTGCCCGCGGCTTCGCTCGCGTTAGAAAGAGACAAAAAGTAGCCTATGTTACTCTCCATCCCTTCAACTATCTCCACTCAAAAAATCACGTCAATTCATCGCTCCGTTTTGCCGTAAAAGAAAGACAAACAGACAGACAGACAGACTTTCTCATTTATAATATTAGTATGGATTCTTTGTAGGATTTGATCTATATTTTTTTGCTTTGTGGTTTCTTATCTCAAGGGTTTGATCTTGCACTAAAACTAAATTAAGCTGAAATCCGTTTGCGTTTCGAAATCTCTTTTACATTATAGGACTTTACAAAATTCTTTTAAAAATCAAGTATAGTTCAAACCCGAAAATGCGAAAATGAAAGTCTGTATTTCTATTCTATAAAGGATTTGTCACACTGGATGCGTTCTGCGGCCTGCGGTCAGGTCAAAGTGAACGCAGCCCGCATCATGTATGAACAACGCTGTCGGTCGCCGCCCCGTCGGCCTAACATGCGTTCTTTGGTTGTGCTCGTAATTTCATAATTCAGCAGCATTTCTCACATTTTAATAAAAATACCTTTTTACGTAGAGTGCTGTTAAAAAGTCCTCTTAGTCCTTCATTGTTTGGTCGTAAACGTCTCGTAAGGTCGCAGTCAGCCCCAAGAGGTCATCATTATGTATGTAAATGCCTCGGCCACTGCATCCCACGGGAAGGGTTCTCGTCTTGCCAGCGATTTTTCTCGCATTTTATTTATTAGGGTACTATCGGCCCTCGATACCCTTTTATCTGTCAGCTTCATGAGAGAGATATTTATTCGTTTGTGTGCATGACTTATAGACAATGATGTTGGGGATTTTTTCTGTGTTTTTTTTTTTTTGGGTAGGGTTCCTGTTATTTCTCTTACTAGTATGAACAAGTCATTTCCACCTCGAATAGTTAAGATGAAAATATGTATCTATACAAGGTTATTTTTAAAACACTTCTTCACATCTTGGAAGGACTAAATTGCTGAGATCAATAATAAAATAATGCCTTTTGCTGAGATTTTTAATAAATTAACGGATAATAAAAACAGCTCCTCCATATATTTATGTTCGTTAAACACTTATAGCTTCATCTTTCTGATTCCCGGAGAATTCAAAAGTGCCTGTAAAATGGAAACAGTTTAGTTGAAATAACAGTACTATAATTATTTTAATTTCGAATGTTCTGCCTGTATCTAGTTCAATTTTGTTACATTATTTTGTGTTCTTGCCTCCGTTCTATAAGCTTTTACAATGACTTACCTTAGGCAAATAATTCTGTGTACATATTCAATGTCAATTTCACATAATGGCTTTGTCTAGACAGGTTGAATGCATGTTATTTATCAGGGGTTCAGACTCACGTAGGTACTCCATTCTATGAAATTCCTGCGCTATCCCTATTTTAGCAGATAGCACGTAAATTTGCCAGCCCATTCATGTTATTTATAGGGCGTAGGTAATCGAAATGGTTGTCGAATGTTTGATCAGCAGTTGGAAGGTTTGCGAGATAACCTGGTATATGTAGACCTGTGTGTAGACTGTATCCATACTAATATTATAAATGGGAAAGTGTGTCTGTCTGTCTGTCTGTATGTTTGTCTTTCTTACACGGCAAAACGGAGCGACGAATTGACGTGATTTTTTAAGTGCAGATAGTGAAGGGATGGAGAGTAACATAGGCTACTTTTTGTCTCTTTCTAACGCGAGCGAAGCCGCGGGCAAAAGCTAGTTCAATATATTTTATAGCGAGAACAGGTTTCAATGTTCTTAAAAAAAGGCTTTATTGGCTTCATGGCTTCATTCATGTTGTGTATTTATGTAACAAAGTTGTAAGGACATGCCTTTGCCTTACAGCATTGTTACATTTTTTTAAATATTTTTGTTTGTGTTGACTATATACAGGCTAGCGCTGAAAATCAGCGTTGTGTATACGTGCCTGGGTATGGGCAGCGGCATTATGCTAAGTAGTGACGTCACCACAGAAATATAAATAATTATCTATGGACGCTACCTATGTTTAAGGAATATTATAATTATCTAAGTATATTGTTCACTAGCGCGAATTGACTGTTTTTTTTTTTTCATAAATAGCAAAGGCAATAATTAATATCACGCTAAGACCTATATATTACCGCAGATGTTTGCACGATGCGCGGTGCTATAGTTAGTAGAATACATAATGTCTTTAGTTTTGAAGGTTTTTTGAATCATGAGATCCTTTACTAAGGATTTATTTAAGAATCGAATTACAAATGTAAACAAAAAGTTCACCTAATCAAAATCAAGATCCTTAAAATCTCCAAACCATAAAGTAGTAATATTTTCTTGTGAAGAATTTCGTCCGGGAAAGTACTACTACTGCACTTATTTCCTGACACAATGAGTAACGACATAAAAAAAACTTAATAACCTCTTGACGATCAACCGGCAGCCGGCTGTCGGGCTGCTATTGTCTTTCTATTGTGTCAACAGCAATTAACAAACAGGATTCTCTTATTTTGAAGCTACAGTGCAGATGTTAATATTTAAAAACACAACAAGCCAGTAAAAATTGCTCAACAAAATAAATAATTGCAAACAAAAGCGGTAATTAAAATGATCATCACAATGGCTGCTAATTATTTGAATACAATTAACAACGGGTGGACGCGCCTTGCATTTAAAAACGATTGTCGGACTTGTAAATAGGTTTTATTTTGTCTTCGAAATTCTAATTTGGAAATGGAAATAATAGACATTGTGGTTTAACTTAGTAAGTAATTACGCATTAGTTTTATTGTCTTACAAATGAAGGTTCAAGGAGTTCAGTTTCATATGAGCCGAAAAGCTTGAAGAAAATAAATAAGAGACCTGGGGTTGTACATGTGGAAACATAAATGATAGCTATTAGCTGTAAACTATCGAAAGAGTGCCTAAGTCACTTGCTAACTGCATAATGTTTTATCCTTATTATTTTACTCTATTACATACGTTTTACGAATCATTCCACTGCGTTACGTCAATAGGAAACATATTTAAATAAGAAAATTAATGTTTTTATCTTGTTTCCCCCTTTTTTTAATTTATTATTTTTCAGCCCAATTTAACGGGACCACTCCCTCAATGCCAAAGTTCTAGATTGTTTTCTTATAATTTCTCCTTCCAAATGACATTTCATTTTTCCACGGACTAAAAACAAACAATAAAAACTGCTAGTATATTTGTAATAATTATTATTTAAATTAATTTATTTTGATGACCTACTCGATGAGTAATTTTATTTAAATTGGAGGTTTTTTTATGAAAAACGAAAGGTTAAATGAAAAAAAGGGTAGATTAAGAGAATGGGTTGGGAATAGGTTTTGAAATGAGAGCAAAAAAGAAACAACAAAAAACTTGTTTGTTTCGATGAACATAATTGTGTTTGGGTTATTTTTTTTTCAACTCAAGTCGCTGTTTGTTCAGATAATAAAACCGATGGTTGTGTCACTTGTGTCACAATTTCTACAATAAGTCTGAAAACACATGAAACGGTTTGCATGAAATAGTGCAACCAACAATATAGTTAAAACTAGCTCTAACTACTGCGAACATAAATCTAGATCTCAATGTTTGGATAACATAACTCTGGATTTTCCACTTGTTCATAACTCACGAGTTATTTTATTTATGAGTGACGTATATTGTTCTTATTTTTGTATTACTCGAATCGTTATTACCGGCTACGCTTTGTTCTGGTTAAGCCCTGCTTTTGATGGTTTAATTATTCAACAGTCACCACATTTTTTGTTTGCGCCAATTTGATATTATCATGTACATAAATACACTAACATCTTAAGGTACTGTTACCTGTCTAAGAGATTTTCAATTTTATGGCATAAGGTTAAAGGTTTATCAGAAAAAAAAAATCATTTTCGGGTAGATGTGCTAGCGAGGAACCTGTAACTTTCGATCACCATACATTCCAGTGGGACGTTGCCAAATAACGTTTTTTTTGTAATTGGGAGTAGATATCTATCATCGCTTCACACACCATTTTTGCAAGAAAGACTGAATTTGTAGTTCAGTCAGCAATCCGCCTTTTAGCAAGCTTGGTGATAAATGTTCGTGCCTTCTCAGTACGAGAAGAGGCCTCTGCCCTGCAGAGGCCTGCATGTATTAGGCTAGCATAGGTTCAATAAACAATTAATCAATTATCAAATACTGTTTAAACCTGACAATATGCTGGTCAAGTAAAATCTATGCTACTGAAAGTCGCTCAATGTACAGACGACACGGTGTTGAGCAGCGGATGGATGCGCTCTTTGGGGCCTAAGGCATATGTAAGGTGTTGTACTGTTCAGCATAGAGCGGAATTATGCAAAATCTATGAGGAAATTTGATTATTAACTGGCTGGAACTCAATGGTACTTGCGATGCTGCAGACAGTCTATTACTATCTACAAGTTTATGAAATGCCAAGAGAAAAGTGTTGGCTGTCGTGGAGTTAAGGGCTCTCTCAATTTAGGCTTCTCGCGGTACACCGACGGCGTTGCAGCCGTACGACACGAAACCCTTAAATTAAGTCTAATAGTCGAAGCATAAAAGAACAATCTAGAAGAACTTCACTCAAGAACCAAAACACAAACGTCATTGAATACAAAAACAAACGAACATCAGAAAATAGCAATATTAGCGAAGTATGAGAAGCGAAGACGTGAGAACTCGAATGTCAACCCCGTCTAGTAATTAAGCGTGATATTAATACAGAACTACAGAGCGGATGCCGTTGCGCGGCCCGAGGTATTCCGATATTGCGAAGCCGTATTGGTGATCGCTCAAGTGATACGGAATGTTTGACATTGCTCCGGGATCATTATATTCGCTTTCTTTGTTCATTATTGTGTGTCATGAATAAAAGGCCAGTGTTTATCTATGTATTCATAAGGTGCTTCGTCTTATCTTGGGGCGTTCTCCTAGTAAACAACTTTCGTCCAAGTCGATAAGGGAACTGTTTTGTTTAGCGTTGCTTTTTTGTTTTATTTATGTTTGTATAGCAACCATGTGCCATAAATAGAGTTGATTATTGATTAATGGGGTATTCCTCGGAGCGCTCCTGTTTTGAAGCGCTCCTAACGAAGCGCTCCCAAAATATTCCGCCAAGCGCTCCTGTTGGGAGCGCTTAGAAAATCAAACTAAAAATATTATAATTACATTCCTCGAAGCGCTCCTATGATGTGACGATACCATAGGGCAGAGCATGAAGGATTTGTAAGAAACGATATCGATATCGACGTTTAAAGTTCAACTATCATAATTGTTAATTTTTTTAAAACTACTAGGGAAGCATAAATGAACCGGAACTACGTACTTTAGTGACTTTAGTGACACAAGACACTAGCCGCTGTTGTCAACCCCGCTTCCCTGTTTTATCCTAGAGAGTCGCGTGGTCGTGTTACCGAGTGATTCCGAATGCAGCCAAGCATTTTCGGAACTAGTTTACATCGAATACGCATTTTTTTGTCTTCTAAACTCATTAGTTGTGAGTGCGCCTACGTCACATGAAGTTGTGTACTAAGAAAAGTTTGTTTTATTAAAAAATTGGCTAAAAGTAAAAAGTTTGTTTTTTGTGATCAATCTATGGAACCTATTGCTGGGATGGATATGAAAGAAAGGAATAACATGAAAGTTATTTATTTAAACTATATTATTATATGATTTTTTATACTGTGCATAAGGAATTATTTCTAGTTCATTTCTGTTTTCCTGATAGCTATAGGTTATATACTGTTATATATTTATAACTACATTTTAGTTATAAACAATTACTAAATAATAAGATCGTTATAATGAATATTAACAAAATAATTTTAGACTTTAATCGTTGGTGTACAATTTATATGAGATCATTTAGGTGCCTCCTGGCAATTTCTGCCACCCTGGTACTTTTCATCAAAGCTTTTATTTTTACTATTCAGTTATTCTAGCTATTTCTAGTTTTAATATTAACAACTAGTAGCCGTCGAAATGTTTATCGATATAATTTGTTACGAACATTTCATGCTCTTCTCTATGTTTCGTCATAGGAGCGCTTCGAGGAACGAAATAATAATATTTTTAGTTTGATTTTCTAAGCGCTCCCAACAGGAGCGCTTGGCGGAATATTTTAGGAGCGTTTCGTTAGGAGCGCTTCAAAACAGGAGCGCTCCGAGGAATACCCCTGATTAAGAATAGCGTACCAGAAAATAAAGAGACGCACAAAGAGACAGGCTTTTTGGTGATAATCATTTTGTACAGTAGTTTCATTTAATGACGTGACGTAAAGTAGCGCTGGAAAATGATAAATGGTTTGGGCACTAGGTAGGAAGTGAGTAAATAATATGAATGGTGAATTGACTGATAGGCTGATTGTTAATATAACAATGCTGCTTCTAGAGACACACGCCTTCCAAGTTTCATGAAACTTGGAGGGTGTATTTTTTGTATAGAGGAGGCATCCATTAAGGATTTTTGAAATCTGACCCCTGAAGGAGTACAATAGTGGATAAAAGTTTGACATTCGCGAAATCCAGTAATAAATATGTAAATACTTAAATTATCAGTATCGCTAAGGCCTTCCTCTGCATTTTGGAATAGCATCGAAACAACATCGTGCAGTGAAATTGCCAATCTACCTTGACCAAGCGTGGCGATCCAATTCGTACTCGCGTCTTCTCTGTATGAGAAGGGGCTCTTGTCTTGCACATACATACACGCATACATATACACAGTAGGCTGATATTATTAGTATGAAGTAAATATCGAATAACAGTAGTATTTTTAAAGTAAGGCACTTAATAAAGTCGTTGATGGTATGAGTTCAAAACAGGAAAATTGTGTAGTACGGTTCAGCAGAGAACTACGTGGAACACTTGAGCGTTATAATTGTTTCATTTAAGTACGTACCATAATGTTTACTGAAAATATCATGTCCGTGACTAATGAATTACGTTCATCGTTCTTCATACAGGTTCTTTACAATATTATGATCAAAGAAGTTATGTGTAATACGTAAGTATACTCTATGTTCGCACTAGGAGCCTGCGGACTGTCCCTTCGTATTTAACACTAGCTTTTGCCCGCGACTTCGTCCGCGTGGAATAATAGTTCCCGTTCCCCGAAAGATTTCTGGGATAAAAACTATCCTATGTTCTTCCTCGGGTCCCTGACTATATCTGTACCAAATTTGATTCAAATCAGTTCAGTGGTTTAGGCGTGAAGAAGAGACAGACAGAGTTACTTTCGCATTTATAATATACTAGCTTTTGCCCGCGGCTTCGCTCGCGTTAGAAAGAGACAAAAAGTAGCCTATGTTACTCTCCATCCCTTCAACTATCTCCACTCAAAAAATCACGTCAATTCATCGCTCCGTTTTGCCGTGAAAGAAAGACAAACAGACAGACAGACACACTTTCCCATTTATAATATTAGTATGGATAGTAGGATAGGATATTTTCATACCTTTTTACTATTTATTTACATTTTTCCGATGAATTTTCAGTACTGAATTGATGCCGACTCTTGACCAATAGATGGCGCTGTATGTCCGGAATAAATATTATTTTTTATTTTATTTTTTGTAATAAAAACTATTCTATGTCCTTTCTCAAGTTCCAAACTATGTCTGTACCAAATTTCACACAAATCGGTTCAGTGGTTTAGGCGTGAAGCAAAGACAGAGAGACAGACAGAAAGACAGACAGACAGAGTTACTTTCGCATTTATAATATTAGTTTGGAAGTACGGATTTGTTGAATTCCCAGATTCAAGGAAAGTTTTTGACCGGGAGTCTGACAAAATTGACTCATAAATTAACTTTTATTTATTAGCTACTCATCTAAACAAAACGTATGGAATAGTGATTTATAAAAACGAATCACTTGTGTTTATAACTACTTACTTCTTTATTTTAGACTAGCTGTACCTAGCGATTTCACCCGCGTTACGTTAGGTTTTTGGTTACTGCTTCGCTCCCGTAGGACATAGCGTGATATTATATAGCCTATATTACTCCGGGATAATGTAGCTTTCTAATGAAAAAAGATTTTTGAAATCGGTTCAGTAGTTTTGAGTTTATTCGTTACAAAAATACAAATCTTCCGGCGGGCCTGTTAGTGTAGTGGTTAGTAGCCCTGACTGCTAAGCCGGAGGTGGTGGGTTCGATTCCCACCCAGAACAAACTTTGTGTGATGAGCATGATTGTTTGTTCTGTGTCTGGGTGTAATTTATCTATAATATGTATGTATTTAAATATTTAAGTATGTATATCAGTTGTCTGGTTATCATAACACAAGCTCTTAGCAGAGCTTAACTTGGGATCAGATGACCGTGTGTGAGTTGTCCCAGTATATTTATTTATTATTTATTTCCTCTTTATAATATTAGTATAGACTATAGAAAAAACATAAATATAAGATTGGAACCCTTACTGTGTACTTAAGTCCAACTCGCACTTGGCTACTTTTTTAAAGTTTTTCAATGGACGTTCGTAGTGATGAGTTGCCTGAGAATGGTATTATTACAAACAACCATCGATAAAATTAACGTTTAGCAAATAAACTCAACATTCCCATTAAAATTTCAATTACAAGTTCTATTACAATATTTAAATCTTTCACAAACAAAAAAACTATAATGCACTAAATCTCTTAACATTTACGAATAAACACTTTCATTTAATTTGTATTTGCAGAAATCTGAAGTTAGCAAAATAGATAAGTATTGATGGATTTAAAAATTACAGACGATTAGATGAAAAATGTTCTTTGCTTAGTAGATACAATATTTACTGAAGGACTGAAGGGGTTATATTTTTATTTTGTTTATTTTATTTGAGGGAGAGGATAGATCTGAGCGGGGACTGGATATTGCAGCTGGTTTATAAATTTGATTATTAATAATATCGCTGGTTCTAGAGACATGAAACTTGAAGATTGTGTGCTTTGTTAAGAGTGGGTAGTCACTCAGAAAGAGTTTTTGGAAATTCGGCCCTCAAAGGGGCCAAGTGGACGGTAGATCGACATCCATGCGGGCGAAGCTGAGGGCGAAAGTTAGTTATTTTTTTTATATATCGCCGTACGCCTATTGTACGAGCGTAGTGCAACAGTGCTCGTGCCTTTTCAGGATGAACAGAGTTGAGGCTGGGGATCAATAATATTTATTCTAGATAAATAAATAAATAAATATCTTGGGACAACTCACACACGGCCATCTGATCCCAAACTAAGCAGAGCTTGTACATACTTAAATAATTTATAAAAACATACATATTATAGATAAATTACACCCAGACAGAACAAACTATCATGCTCATCACACAAAGTTTGTCCTGGGTGGTAGTCGAACCCATGATGAGATGTTATACAACAAGAATGATATTGAAAAATTCGATAAATCGCCTCAAATCTAATTCGGGTTGCGATATTGGCAAATAATATCGTTCATCTCTATACCCGAGCCTTGAGGCTAAACTCAAATCGGTTTAAATGAATCCCACTTCATCAATCGTTGGTCCTACACTAATTAATGTGTCTAATCGAGAACAAATATCCGTTAGGGAAAGGGTTTTTAGTACGTATTTGTATCGTATTAGGGATAAATTGATAACCTGTCCTACAACCGAGAGGTTGACGAGGTTAGTGTTGATTTCCTACGTTAGGGTACTTAAAGATTGATTGAAATAAATAACTGTTGCCGGATAGCCTAACTTTACATTTCTATTATGAAAAAAAACTTTTTCCAAAAAAAAAAGAAAACCGACTTCAAAAACTAAAAGCTCAAAAATAACTATTTCGGAAGTCGGTGGCTTCTCTTTTACCGGTCGAATTGTGTTGCCTTGCCACCGACTTCCGAAATAGTTATTTTTGAGCTTTTAGTTTTTGAAGTCGGTTTTCTTTTTTTTTTGGAAAAAGTTTTTTATTTTTTACTTTTTAGTTAGAGTCCCAACTACGTTTTAGAGTAACTTACAAAAAAAAAAGTACGTTTTTCTATAAAAATTGAGGAGTTCCCTCGATTTCGGCATGATACCATCATCAGATCTTGGACCTGATGACAATGGGACCATTTGGGAAGTCTACCCTATCAAACAAAAAAAGAATTGTTCAAATCGGTTGGCAAACGACGGAGATATCCGCGAACAAACATAAAAAAAAAAAAAAAAAAAAAACATACAAACATCCGAATTGAGAACCTCCTCCTTTTTTTAGAAGTCGGTTAAAGAGTAACTTACAAAAAAAAAAAAGTACGTTTTTCTATAAAAATTGAGGAGTTCCCTCGATTTCGGCATGATACCATCATCAGATCTTGGACCTGATGACAATGGGACCATTTGGGAAGTCTACCCTATCAAACAAAAAAAGAATTGTTCAAATCGGTTGGCAAACGACGGAGATATCCGCGAACAAACATAAAAAAAAAAAAAAACATACAAACATCCGAATTGAGAACCTCCTCCTTTTTTTAGAAGTCGGTTAAAAAAAAAAACAATAATATCTATTTTCTGATACTTCGCCGGTTTTTATATTTTTCCTGTTTGGTTAGGGGTTAAATTTCTAAAAATTTATTTTTAGTGTCTCTACGTCATAAACAATGTGCTTACTAATTTTAGATTTTCAGCTCATAAATCCGCTGTGAACATAACTCAAATAATGTGGGATATGGGAAATATAAACATCAAAAGCTATGAATCAACAAAATCTGCAATGTTTAAATTTTTATTAATAATGATTCAATTTGGCTGTATATAATAATGATGCTAACGCATTCTAAATGAATGTTAATAATTTTATTTATATTTTACATCTTGAAGCAAAATTCTGATTTATTTGCATAAAGCAAAATCTTGATGACTCGTGATGAGCAAGATTGTTTGTTCTAGGTTTTGTCCTGGGTAGGAATCGAACTCTCGACATACGGCTTAGCAGAGTCTGGTTCACTAACCACAGAACCTACCGATGGTTCTGCGTATGTTTCATCGAAAAAATATATTTCAAACAAAAGAAAAAGTGGTTTTATTTTAACAGGTTTGCTCGCCGTTTAAATATGTAATGCTATTGAGAATTTGTGCTATGTCACGAAACGTTTACCTTAAAAAAAATCTAAACCTGATTTCGGTTACCACGACCAACCTTATGGAAAGTAAGCCAGGTCCACAAGTGGTGCGCAAACATGGATGTATGTACTCACTTTTTTTTGGATGGAAAATTATCAAATGACTCCTCCCGCTCTGGGCGGAGCAGAAGGGAGTGTCAGACTTCTACTGACTAAAACCCACCCATGTTCCTTCTTAGCCCTTTGTGTCTGGTTGCGGTATCTCTTTTAAAACAACCCGAAGCCTTTCCTTGCAGTCTTTCTTTTGTCACAAAATAAGGCATTTAAATAAAAAAACAAAGTACAACGAAATTAGTTTATTTGCCTCGTTATTTAGCAAATAACTAATTAACGGTAATGTTTCAGCGTGGCCTCACTGACTACAAATCCGGCATTAACAGCGAACACCAAAGCTTTAACTATAATTTAATTTATTAAATACATTACTGAAACATAGTTGGCTTTTGAACCGTAACGTATTATTTTGCAAAATGTATTAATGTATGTACGTTGTAAACAATAAAATTAAAATATAGGAGTTTATTTTTACTTTTCAACCGACCTTAAAAAAAAGAGGAGGTTCTCAATTCGACTGTATTATTTTTTATTAGGCGATTAGATAAGTATTGCATTGGTAAGTTGACTATAAGCACAAGGACACTTTAGTAAGTACTATTCTATTCTAATAGAGTTTCTATTTCCAAGACCATTCGTCAGACATCAAGCATCAAGCAACAATTTCTTCAAGGGTTTTAAATCACTATCTTAAGAGCAAACACTACTACTATCATGGTACTTAAACAACAGATTTTTCCACAGTTCTGTATAAATACTTCACGTTCACATTAAAACTACAACAAAACCTATAAGTAGTTCATTTTGAAACATATTCCTTTAGAAGAAAGCTGTATTCTAAAATGAAGGTTTTAGTTGTTTTCGTAAGTGTATTGGTTGTGGTAGCATTGGGCAAGGCTGCTCCAGCCAGTGACGAAGAAAGGGTTAACACAATTGAACCAGAAGTTATTGGAGGATATGCCGTAGTGAATGATGGGGATCAAGCTGGTGCTGGTGGTGATGTAGGAGTACCAGCGGTACGCGTGTTTGGAGCTGAAGAAGTAGGACAGGGGCCAGGTAAGCAAGCACTTTGATTTCTAGGCTTCTCCCAGTTGTAATCGCCCCTTTGTGCCTATTGGCCTAGTTCTGTTCAGTCTCCTGCTTGTTATGGAGAAAAGTGGAAATCATTTTTTTCTTACTCCTCCGCTGTTCTTTACTGATTAATTTCGTTGTGGGATCCAAGACAGTTGAATCGTTTTTCCGGGACTCGTCAAGGTTCATTGCTTCGGCCCTTTTTTGGAGGAACCCACTGTTGATTCTGGCTTTCAGAAGTTGCAGTGGTTGGGATTATCCCAATTTGAAAAAAAAAAAACACTTTAATGTATAGGTCTGTAATTTGTTATAAGTTTCATAAGTCGAGATTAATACATGTAACTTAGTGCGTACATTAGTAAGAAATATCTTTGTCGCTGTCGCACAATTGTCAAATTACGTTGGTAAGATGGAGAAGGACAACAGCTAAGCAAAAGTATGTGCTAAGAAACGTAAACCTATCCGGGTCTTTGTTTTGAAATCACTGATTCTACTAGGTATAATAAATTACTCACCCGTAGAACTTCATGATGAAATGAAATTATCACTCTGGTCTTTTATTGCTATAGTAGCAAGCAGAAATACGGCGAAATATAACAAAAAACGGCCGCATCTTTGGACTGCGTTTCAACCAATTTTCCAACCTTTGCTGCTGGTGGCTGAAGAAATACCCAGTTAATAGGAGAGAAAACACAACGAACTATTTCCATGTTCCGAGAAGTGATACTGCATGTAAACTCTTTTGAGACTGAAACCCCAAAGTTGCCTGTAAATAAAAGAGGTCCCCCAAGGAACTTCTAGATCTGACAATATTGAATTGAAATATTTCTTACATAGTAAATGTAATTTTTATCTTGTTCTAGAACGCGATGTCAAACTTTCAGCGTCGGTATACATCCCAATAATTTCAAGAACGTGCACCGATGCCGCGTGTGTCTACATTTGCAACTTGCTCGGCTTTAAGAACGGCGTATGTGTATCCACCAATACCTGCCAGTGTTCCTAGTGTAACCGTATCAGCAGTTAGACTGTACTCGTATATAATTTATTTTGTCTACTTACCCATGTCTGTAACAAATTATTTTGAAATTGAGGCGAATTCGGCGCTTTATTCATTGAGTTTTTTAAAAAACACAGTAAATATGTAATTGATAATTAACGATAAATAAATGTGTATAAAGATGAAGACTTTATTTTTACTTAATACTGAACCTTTCTATCAGTGATTACTTTCTGTTAGTTACTAGAGATCAGAAACTTCACCTCTTCATTGCATTTTACTTATACAAGGTGCATGTATCAAATAATATTCTTTTGTTTTTTTTACGAATCCTTACGTATTTCCCGGTATATGAATTTGGCGAGTCAGACTGGTATTTGTCTGATACAAAATCAGGTGGTTGCATCATTACAAAACCACGACGCCCCGCCCCGACGATAGACACAGCAAGTAGCTACGACAAAACACGGCCGACTATTTTATTTCTTGAGATCTAATTTTATCAACCAGCCAGTGCAAGCTTTGTTATAGCTTAATCGTCCGCACTTGGAATAGTGTGTGTAGAGAACCAAAAACATAATTTAATCTTCATACAATATGAACTGCATTACACCACAACACAAAATGGTCCATCATCTTGCATAGCCACCAGGTACTTGTACTATTTAATCACAATAATTATTGCTTAAGAGGAACATTCGCAACCCACTCAGTATAAATACTGCGATATTATGCAGGAGTAGAAAGAGGACAAGAAACATTTTATATTGTAACTTGTTACGGTAAAAGAAAGTTGTATACCACAATGAAAGTCCTGCTTATTTTCGCGATTGCTCTGGTGCTAACACAGGGTGAAGTTTCTCCATCCGATGACGAGCCACAACTTGAAGTAGCTGCTAGTGAAGTTGGTGACGGGTATAATACAGGTGGTGAATTGGATGAAGACACTCTGGAAATACTCGAATATAATGATAAAGAAGAACCTGAGGGTAAAAAACTATGGCTTATCATTTCTTAGCTGCTGACAGAACCCTAATATAAAGCTTATCTTGCTAGCCGCTGTCTAGCTCCGTCCGTCCGACTATCAGTCAGCGGGTTGTTTGGTATGAACTCTAACAGATGGAGAGTTATTATCTTTTATTTTCATTTCAATTGCACAACTAAGCTTTTTAAGCCTCATTGTCAGCCAATAGTTGGCGAAGAATTGATAATTATATCTTTTATTCTTTCGTGTTTTGTTCGATCCTAATAACGAATCGCTTTTGTGATTCATTGGCTTACTCTCTTCTCCACTGGCGGTTTTCTCGTAGAATTTATTTAAAACATGCATAAAAACCAGCGAGCAAATTCATCGGTTTTTTAAACCGCAGAATTTTGTGTTCGTTCAGTTTTCTGTGTTGGGCTTGGTTTACAAGTTCCTTTATCATCGATATAAAAATATCATTTACTTAGATTTTTAGTACAGAAGACTTCCTGAATCCGGAAAATGATGTGGATGTTTCAACCACTGCGAGGGCCTGCACCAATGCTGCGTGTGCCCGAATATGCAATGCCCTTGGCTTTAAACTGCTAGTACCTGCCGGTGCTCCAGCTAACAACCCTTATCGAGTCAACGTTGCAATGTCACTTGTAGACTCTTTTATAACTGTTTTATTTTATTCTTTGAAATACCTGTTTCATCTTTTAAGTATTTTTCATGTCACAAATATTATATTTAATTATTGTGAATGTATATAAAAAAATAACAACAATTTACTTATTTACATATTTAAAAAGTGTGATACAGTCTGTTAAAGTTATAATAAATTAAACATTCAACGGCTCTGGCACCCTAGCTAGATTACTTTTCTAGATAGTAGTAAACTATGTGGTATTCTCTTGTTTCCCATAATATTATTTGTCCTATTTTTATTTTCCATAATCGTCCCTGCTCATAATATTCACTTGCACTAATTTCATTTATACTAACAACGCGTGTCATAACAATTTAGTTGTCATAACTTTAATATGCCATAAAATGAGTTTCCATAATAACATATGCCATAATAACTAGTTTCCATAAGTAATACATTCCATAATCGACACTTGACATAAGCAACATTTGATATAATTTATAAAAAATTATACTATCAATAAGTAAACACCCCGACTAGTAGGCCTAACCAATTTGCTATAGTTTCTGTAACAATTAAATAATATTGTTGGTTAAAAATTTAACATGCCGTGCTACAAAAGTTAGTGACAGAACCGAATTGTTGCAAAACCGACTCCACGTAGTCTTGTTTGTCCTACCCCGAGAGTGTTATTTAAAATCGCGTAGGCGCGTAGGGGCGAGGCGGCCCGCGGGCTGAGGAGCAGGCGGCTGCGAGCGAGGCGCCGCGGCTGAGGCTGGCCGGCGAAGCCGGCCAACAAGCCGAAGCTGCGGTGGTGAGCGAAAGCCGTCTGCGACGATTAGTACGCGTGGGGCCGCCGGAGGCCCGCAGCGCCGGAGCCGTGACAGAAACCCTGCCTGCTGCATGTTTCATGCTCGCTTGAATGCTGCATGCTGTATGCTTGCTTGCTTGCTGCTTGCTGCTTGCTGCTTGCTGCTTGCTGCATGCTTGCTTGCATGCTGCATGCTTGCTGCTTGCTGCATGCTTGCTTGCATGCTGCATGCTTGCTTGCTTGCTTGCTTCATGCAGTATACTTGCTTGCATGTATCGGGTATCGGGTATGGGCAAATGAATATTATGGTAAATAAATGTTATGGATACTGACATTATTGAAAATTAAAAGTATGGCAAACAAAATTATGGATTTTAATTATTATGGCATTTGATCGATTATGAATAATGAAATTATGGAAAATGATATTATATCATTTCATGATTATGGCAAATGAAGCGTTATGTCAAATGAAATTATGGCAAATACGATTATGGCATATGAAATTATGGCATATTAAATTATGGCAAACATTAGTAAACCAAACTATGTTAAGGTACGCCCCTCAGATTCCTATGAACAGGATTTCAAAAAACATTTGCAAAGACACTGTCTAGGACAGTGATATTATAATACTAACTATTAAGTTTGCCATACATAAAAATATGTACGTGAAGAGTAGATATGTCTGTGTCCTGAATGTACAGTTGTTTAGTTTATGTGTAAGTTAATGTCTAAGTATTCAGAAATCAATATTTTTTAATATCACCATTTTGTTATTTAATTATTTTATTTTGTTATTCATCATCATCTTACCTAGCCCTATTTCCAATTATGTTAGGGCCGGCTTCCATTTTATTATTATGATGTTTATGTAGTTGAACTATCGGGGACTTTGATTGTTATCTATAAAGGCATTGACTTTTATTAGCAATACTTATAATGCGTATTTGCAACTGCAATCTGTATGGTATATAAGGTTTAAATCGAAACAAGTAATAATTCATATTGTAACTCGTTTCGGTGAAAGTCTGTTGTATACCACAATGAAGGTCCTATTGATTGTTGCGACTGCTCTGGTGCTAGCACAGGGTTCAATTCTTCCAGTTAATGACGAGCCACAACCTGAAGTGGGTCCTATGAACGTTATTTACGCTGAAGAACCACAGGGGGTTTATGAAGCAGAAGTCAGTGCAGCCGGTAAGAAGTTACTACTGATTTATTTTAATACTAGTCTGAATAAAAAAAATATTTTCGTGTTAATTAGCCCATTTATCGAAGACAGGTATGACCAACGGGAGTAGGCCAGTACCCAGAAATGGGGGTGAATTCGCGGAGACAGTTTAAGAGCTGTTTGTTTGGTCTGACAATGTTAAATAAATCCGATGACTACGATGTGTTATTAATCTTGTTTCAGACGATATTATAGTGACTGCAAAGGCCTGCACAAACAATATGTGTGCCTATGTTTGCCGTCGCCGTGGCTTCAAATTCGGCCGGTGTGTATACGGTACGCCATATTCCTGCGCTTGCTACAATGCTATGTAAACGTAGCCGCTATATTATAATAATATTGTGATTAAATAATTGACATTAACAAAATAAATATATTTGTGACTTTCCTAAGGTATTTCTTTACATATCTCTCGATATCAGAATCACGAAATAATTGTAAGGTATAGGTTTCAAAAAGTCGGTGGAGAGGGGCTCGCACCCAGGTTTTCGTTCTACATTGTTCAGTGTAGAATAGTCGAGGAGCGTGTGTCTCTCGCCGAACAACAGTTCTAGGAACAACGTAACTCAGTCTATTTGTGAGCTCAGCGCAATTAAATTTGTTATAGCATCATAATTTGTTATAGCATCACAACATAATCAGTGAAGGTCTAGAATCCAATCTAGAATACAAAGGAGATGCACTTGTAGTGCATGGTACCAAGATTTTTTTTTCTGAAACATTTCGATAGTTTTCCTTTATTTATTATACATAATATCAGCTGGGTACCGCGTATTTCAACCGTAAACAGGCGGACGTTTCATATAACAGGAGAACATTAGCAGGTTTCTTAAAATCTTTACAAGACCGGATGCCAAAACCGTCGGTGTACTTCCAGTCGATCTTGAGGTACAGCGTCGTGCTTCAATGTATCTACTATTCCGCGCGGGAGACCATGGATACTAACTTTATACCACAACGCGACCTTAATAAAATTTCTAGATTATTTAAACCGCAGTCTGAAGTCTGGAAGGAACTCTTATCCGAATGGCAAAGTAGGTGGGATATTCCTTGAAGGGCCGGCACCTCCATCCGTTCGTGAGCAGCTGGCTAAGACATGGTTGGTGGTTGATCACTGCGTTGCTCAATTTCTCACATGTCATGGCAATTTTAAAAGAAAACTCTATTCTTTCAAACTTGTTGCTTTGCCTTTGTGTCAATGTTCCACATCGAACTGTGGATTCTAACAATCTGCACATCACATTCTATGGGAGTGTGTTCTTTGACAGAATGAGCTCAATGTTATGTTGTATAGTTTACTGGTTACATCCGGTGTCGTTTATTATACGGACCTTGTGGAAACCAGAACCAATTTCCGTGCGTTCAAGCGTTTTTGCCATACCTACCATTGTAATCATTCAATCGTAACAGCTCACATTTTAGGACCCATAAATTTTAACAGATTCTGTTCTGTGGTGCTAGGCTATCTGGGCTTCTCCCAGTTGTAATCGCCCCTTTGTGCCTATCGGCCTAGTTCTGTTATGTCTCCTGCTTGTTATGGAGGGAAGTGGAAAATATATTTTTCTTACTCCTCCGCTGTTCTTTTCTGATTAATTTCGTTGCAGGATCCAAGACAGTTGAATCGTTTCTCCGGGACTCGTCGAGCTTCATTGCTCGGCGCTTTTCTGGCGGACTTCACTGTTGATTCTGACTTAAATGAAATAGTGCGGTGGGATGGTCCTAAAAAAAATGACAAAACGATAAATATCTAAAGAAACGTTGCAATCAAATAGAACGCCGAGATCTCGTGGGCACTTAGTTCTTTTTAATTTTGTATCTTTCTATTTATATAGAATGGTATTAGTGATTTTGTAGTTAACTAGTTACACAAATAAAGTGACATTTTTATTTTATTTTATTTCTTAAGAAGATTTTAGAAGACAAAGATAAAGTTTATTGACTAAACAGTATTGCAAAAGCCTTCATAAGTCGTCTTGTAGTAGCAAACGATCTATAGGCCAGTCATCTAAGACATAAAAATCGCGTTAGGTCGCAATAAATTGCAAGGTCTTGATTTTTTGTGATGTTGTTAGGATAGATACCAATCTAGATTTGCAACCTCGAAAGACCTGTGCTAACTTCGTGGTGCTCGAAAAACCTCGATATTTTCGAACTTTTTTCAGTTTTTGGCTTACAACTTCTAAAATATGCATTTTGCAGCAAAGTCATCTATGAAACTTTTTAATAAAATAAAATAAGCAACAAAATGAGTGTAATCCCAGCTCTGTATGTTTAATAGATCTCAAGATATAACATTTCGAAAATGGGCAATTTTTCCCAAATTTTATCAAATTTGTAGTTGGCTAGACTTTAGATCGAAATACTGTCTAAAATACTCATCCTACAAGGAAAGTCAATAAAGTTAAGTTGTAGAGCAGTTATTTAGCTTTCATTTAAGTGTAAAAGGAACTGTTCAGGACCAATAGTTCTCATATTATGAGGTAAAAAGTAATAATAAGGATCGAATTTCGCAAGAAATAGTTATTTTTTCTTATACATTGTTGAATGGAATTTACAATACTAGCAGTCCGCCCCGGCTTCATCCGTGGTACATACATAGCCTATGTCACTCACGGATAACATAACTATCCAACGGGGAAAGAATTTTTTAAATCGGCCCCGTAGTTTTTGAGTTTATCCATTACAAAACAAACTAATAAACAAATCTTTTCTCTTTATATTAAGTATATAAGTATGATTGATGGCGTCATAAGTTCTGTCAAAACCTTGTTATTTTAACTTTCGAGTACTGGCCAGATATACTTTGACTAATTTTAAAAAAGAACATTTGTACTTGCCGAAAATAAAAAAGAAAATATTAAATATAGAGTGGTCGAAGAAGGAAGATAGAGTCGCGGTTATCGCGTTGCACCGCTATGGTTACGCGCCAATAGAAATTTTCAAAATTCTGCAAAAGTTGAAAGTAACACTACGGTTTGTTTATCGCACTATCAAACGATACATTGAAGATTCAAGATTCAAAAATCGTGAGAGGAGCGGCCAACCTCGCACAGTTAGGACACCAGCGGTCATCAAAGCAGTGAACGCGCGAATTCAACGAAATCCCTCGCGTAAACAAAAAATCTTAGTTCTTCACATGGGGCTAAGCAGAACCACGGTTAGAAGAGTGTTAAACGAAGACCTGGGACTACGAGCTTATCGTAAAAAGCCGGACATTATTTGAACGAGCGTTTGAAAAAAATTAGGCTGGAAAGATCCCGCGCTTTCTTACGGCGGTACGCGGGAAAAAAACATCGCAAAATTTTATTTTCAGATGAAAAAAAATACTTTTGAAGAAAGTTATAACAGTCAAAATGGTAAGGTGTATGCCCACAGCAGGGGGTATTCCGAGGGTCCAGCGTGGGCATTATTCTTCCTCACTCATGGTTTGGCTTGGAGTCTCATATTCAGGCTTAACTGAGGTGTATTTTCTGTGAAAAAGGTGTAAAAACCAGTGCCGTTGTGTACCAAAATACCGTCCTATCGAATATAGTGGAACCTCTTTCTCAAACAATGTTCAAAAACAGACATTGGATACTCTGACAAGATTCTGCACCAGCTCATTGGGCACGAAGCACGCAAAACTGGTTGACCGCCCATGGAATTGACTTCATCGGGCATGAAGACTGGCCCTCTTCTAGTCCAGATTTAAACCCCCTGGACTACAAGATATGGCAACATTTGGAGGGAAAAGTCTGCGCTAAACCTCATAGGAATTTGGAGTCTCTCTGAGTATCTCTGGTTAAAGCAGCGGCAGAAATAGATATAAATGTGGTGCGTGCTGCGATCGATAACTGGCCGCGTCGATTAAGGGCATGTATTAAAAATGGAGGATTTCGAATAATGTAAATAAATTTGTATTGTACATTTAATTATCTTTCATTTCATATATAATTTTCAATTAATTATCAAAAATTTTATCGTTAATTATATAAGGTAAAACATAAAAAAACATTAAAAATCTCACTACATTCAGTGGACGCCGCAGGGTGGTAGATTGTAAAGACGCTAGAAATCCTTCGCGATTTATATATATATATCTATAATTATATATATATATAATTTATATGTATATAGTTTTCAATTTTATTTTATTCAATAAACAGTTTTTACTGAATTGTCTGTTTTATTTTAATTTTAAAGTAATATTTATATTACTAGAGAAATTTCGAAAAAATACTGATTTCCTTATTTACCTCATAATACTGTTTCTGAACTGTGAACTATTGTTCCTGATCAGTTCCTTTTACACTTAAATTAAAGCTAAATAACTGCTCTACAACTTAACTTATTGACTTTCCTTATAGGATGAGTATTTTAGACAGTATTTCGATCTAAAGTCTAGCCAACTACAAATTTGATAAAATTTGGGAAAAATTGCCCATTTTCGAAATGTTATATCTTGAGATCTATTAAACATACAGAGCTAGGATTACACTCATTTTGTTGCTTATTTTGTCTTATTAAAAAGTTTCATAGATGACTTTGCTGCAAAATGCATATTTTAGAAGTTGTAAGCCAAAAACTGAAAAAAGTTCGAAAATTTCGAGGTTTTTCGAGCACCACGAAGTTAGCACAGGTCTTTCGAGGTTGCAAATCTAGATTTACACCATTGGTATCTATCCTAACAACATCACAAAAAATCAGTACCTTGCAATTTATTGCGACCTAACATGTCTTAGATGACTGGCTTACTAAAGAGATCGCACAGGCCTTGTAGATTTTAATGTTATCGGCGTACACATAATGATTTCAAGTTGACTACGCCAGGATTTTATGTTATTTATAAACAAGGTAAAAAAAGAAATGGTCCTATAAGAGATCCTTGAGGTACTCCTAATTTGATGACCCCAGAATCAGACTCGAATCCATTTATGATTCGAGTAACGACCTTTTGAGCCCATTGAAATATATAGGAAGCATAAATCATCTAAGAAAATTGCCTCTTATGATATTCAAGGGGTTTTATCGAGAATCAAATTGTAGTCCAGCTTGTCAAAAGCTTTTCGAAAACCAGTGTATACAAAATCAACCAGTGTGCTTTTCCATGTTTTCAAACAAAAATTTAATGAGTTTTCACTAAATTTTTCAAATCAAATACTACCACCAGCTTAATCATTTGATTAAGCTGGTGGTAGTATTTGATTTGAATTTAAGGCAAACAACATGGCTTGAATATAATAAGATGATTTAAGTGTGGTAATAAGTGACAGTGCACTAGACCCTAATAAAGTTCTTGTATATTTTATTATTATCTGTTTTAATTCATAATTCATTAAAAATAAATGTAAATGAAAGTTTATTTTTTCGTATATTTTAATCACGAGTAGTCACAAAATCTTTTTTGTACTTTATCAAGACATAATATTGGTCCCGGTTGTCGTTCTTAATTCTTTGAACTTTTGAACAGTCGTTACGGATAAGCCAGAAAGTCTGGCCAGTCGAATCAAAGGGTATCGTGTCGCCCGGTTGTGGAGGTCTGATAGGCATTCGCTCTACGTAAAACACTGGTATCTAGCTGAATCCGGTTAGGCTGGAAGCCGACCCCAACATAGTTGAGATGGTGATGATGATCAAGACATAATGTATGACATAATGCTTTGTATTTGCTGTAGAAGTGGAAGCTCTCTCTTTCTAGCAATGTTATACCCGTGACGTGTCCCACTGTCCATTGTGATGAAAAAACTTTTATGTAAGGAATCTGTTTTTATTTACAGATTTATTTAATAAATTATTAAAGCTTTTATTACAATTTTAATACAGATTTCGAAATGAATTTTACCCACATTTTCAAATCGGTGTTTTGTTGAAGTAAAAGTACTAGACAAATTAACGGTTGGAGCAACGACAGGTAGTAGCAGATATACACCGGCCGAATTTGAAGCGAAGGCGACGGCAAATATTGAGGCACGCGCGATTATTGCAGGCCCTTGCAGTAATTAGAATGTCAACACTAGCTAGCTCTCTGAAAGAAGATATTTCGTTTTAATATTTTCATCGGATTTATATTTTAATATTTTTATCCTTTTTAGATTTTCACCTTGTGCTAGCATCAGAGCAGTCGCTAAAACCAACAAATTCCTCATTATGGTATACAATTTTCTTTCACCGAAACAAGTTATAATATAGATTGTAATGATTGGATATTTGCAAGTTGCAGTTGTAAATATGCATGATAAGTATTAGTGATGCAGTGATAACTGCAAAAAACAAAGTAGTTTTTTGCGCAATTTGATACCGACTGTTTATCCTGTAGATAACGATTATTTATTTTATATCGATTGAGGCTTGGGTAGTACTACGGTGTGATGTATGCTTTCATTACCACAGTTTAAACCTTCGAACACACATGATTTGAGATACATTAGAAAGACAAAAGCAGCGGAACAACTGACTGTCGCTTTGTCGCCGAAAGGTTAACTTGTTACAACGACGGGTTAAGAAAGATAACTTTACAATTTGCAGGAAGGTCCACAAGAAGTAAGTTGTTGGTTACACAATAACCAATGCACTATTAACACAGGTAAATAAAGGTGTTGACTAAAGTGCAAATTTAAATACAAGCACACTTGGTAAAGCCTTTGAAATAATTGGGTTTCATACGGATTCTAGAGTGTAGTTATTGTGGTCAAGAACAGTTTTCAAATTTCAGTCAAACTAAATCTAAACTGAATTATATGTTTTTGCTTTTGATGGATCTAGATTTATACTGTCTATTTGTCGAAGTAACTAAGTTCTCTAGAATTCCAGAGACATATTTTTTCCTACTCGACACCTGTTTTTTCTTGTAATACGAGGTTGTTCGTTTCCAGTTAAACTTCTGGTTTACTCGTGAGTTTTCCAGTAGACACCATCTTGAGTATAGTGTTTGGATGTCATGTCACCATGCGGCCGATAAATAAGATGATAAGAATGGTTGAAAATACACAAATATTTTATTTTAAACTGTAACATTTATTTCAATCTCAGTAGTGTATGTTAGCGACAAAACATTTAATAATTATATTCTATTCTATGCAACACTATCAAATTATCGATTAGTTAAACAATATGAACCTGTTTTATCAATGGAAGACAAATGAAACATAATTTGTAAGTACAAAAGTAGCAAAAAACATTTTTTATAAAATACTAGTAAAAAGAACAGTCTTCAAACAGTTTCTAGGTAATTTTGTTACTTTGACAACTTAGGTGTAAATAAGTTATTAGTTGAAGCATAAGCAGGTAGTAGAATTTATACACCGGCCGTATCTCCATCCACGGCTACGGCAAATACTTTGGCACCTAGCATTAGTGCAGGCCCTTGCAGTAGTTGGATCAGAAGCGCCAGCATCAGCCAGAAAGCCTTCTGAAACAATACAAATAATACTACATTGTACCGATGTTATCGATTTATGTAACTCCCTTTTAGTCGGCATATTACCACGGAATGCTCTGTGCTCCCTGTCAATAGCAACATTATCTTTCTGGTTGTCGTCAAGTATATCTAAATATATTATTTTGAAACCATAGGGAAAATAAAAAGGATTGGGTGAATAATTTGTAGACTTGCCAGTGCCCCTCCCCCCTAGACAAGTGGCATTGTAGAATAGATAGCGAAAACGAATAGATTGTCAAATGTATGGAGATGTCCAATTGTTTAGAGAAAGCTTATGTCAATTCCATACATTTGACAATCTTTTCGTTTTCGTTTTCTATTCTACAATGCCAATTGTCTAGGCCCGCCTAAATATATCGATTAAAAAAGTAAATGAAATGAGAAAACAAGTGAGTGGTAGTTTCTTACCGGCTGCACTGACTTCTGCTTCATAAGCCATTTGTGGTTCTTCAGCGTAAACCACGTTCATAGGACCCACTTCAGGTTGTGGCTCGTCATTGACTGGAAGAATTGAACCCTGTGCTAGCACCAGAGCAGTCGCGACAATCAACAGGACCTTCATTGTGGTATACAAGTTTCTTTCACCGAAATTAGCTACAATATGAATTGTTAGTATAATGCTTGGAATTTATATATCAGTATTTATACCAAATGGTAGTGATTGCACTTTATTGATAATGACGAAAACCCCCGATTGTTCAATTAGGTAAATAAACCAGGTTAATACGTATTGTGACATGACATCCAAACACTATACGCCGCCTGCGTTGTTTAAACATTGGGATTGATGGGGTGTATAGGGTCTGTATAACTCATAGTGTGTCAACTGTTAATGTAAAGCACAAAATACTGCCAAATACAATAGTAAGTCGGTGCAAGATTTCTGTTTTTTTTTTCATTCTCTTAATTATAAATGTATCTTTACGGACAACTTATCTTTTGTTAAATATCCATTACAGAGCCACATATCCTAGGCGTGTGCTATCCTAGTGTAACAATTATCTGCAGATACACAGACAGTGAAGACACACAATCTCTGTGATCATCTAGATATCTAATAATATTTTTTAATTTACTCTTACGTGCAATACTTGTTTTCAGGACTCCTGATTGTGTTCAAGTCTTGTGGTACTTATTTTTTTTCTTTATTGTTCTTCTATTTGTGCAAACTAGTCAAAAAAACTATGTTCTCTAGGGTTGCAAAGAACAACTTGTATGGCATTGGAACTGCCTACCTTACGACTTGTTTTCATAAATGCTGACATTTCCAGATGAATATTCTTTATTTTTGTGTTCACAGTTTGATTCATGTTTATGTATGTACTAACTTCAGCGAGATCACGGGTAGGTAATCGTAGTGTAGGATGTCTCCCAGTAGATGTGTGTAGCCGAAGAATGGGCTCAGAGCCCTCGGGAGAGGCCTATATCCCGCAGTGGACTGACTAAGGTTGATTATGATTATTATGAGCTATTCCGTGGCCTTTTAAAGCCTGACGCTTTCTATATGGTTGCATGACTAATACTATCAAATGCCTCGATACATATACAAAGGCGAGCTTAAGCATAATTTGTTAGAGAAATTTTGCTGTGGAGGACACACTCTTCACTGTCTGTGTATCTGCAGATAATTGTTACACTAGGATAGCACACGCCTAGGATATGTGGCTCTGTAATAGATATTTAACAAAAGATAATTATCCGTAAAAATACATTAATAATTATGAGCATGAAAAAAAAAACAAAAGTCTTGCACCGACTTATTATTGTATTTACATTAACAGTTGACACACTATGAGTTATACGGACCCTATACAGCCCATCAATCCCAATGTTTACACAACGCAGGCGGCATCACAATACGTATTAACCTGGTTTATTTACCTAATTGACCTATCGGGGGTTTTCGTCATTATCAATAAAGTGCAATCACCACAATTTGGTATAAATACTGCAATATAAAGTTCCAATCACTACAAGGAACAATAAATATTGCAGCTAATTTCGGTGAAAGAAAGTTGTATACCACAATGAAGGTCCTGTTGATTGTCGCGACTGCTCTGGTGCTAGCACAGGGTTCAGTTCTTCCAGTCAATGACGAGCCACAAGCTGAAGTGGCTCCTATAAACGTTGTTTACGCTGAAGAACCACAAATGGCTTATGAAGCAGAAGTCAGTGCAGCCGGTAAGAAACTACCACTCACTTGTTTTCTTATATCATTTACTTTTCTCTAACTATTTTCTTCTTTCATTTACTTTAACAAAATAGTTTTAACTTAAAGTATTCAGATATACTTGCCGACAACCAGAAAGATAATGTTGATATTGAAAGGGAGCACAAGGCAGTCCACGGTAATCACATAAATTCGATAACATCGGTTCAATGTAGTATTATTTGTATTGTTTCAGAAGGCTTTCTGGCTGAAACTGGCGCTTCTGATCCAACTACCGCAAGGAATTGCACTAATGCTAGGTGCCAAAGTATTTGCCGAAGCCTTGGATGGAGATTCGGCCGGTGTATAAATTCTAATACCTGCTTATGCTTTAACTAATAACTTCTTTTACTTTAAAATTATCAGAGTAACAAAACTACCGAGAATTTTTTGTAGACTGTTTTTATACTAGTATTTTATAAGAAATGTCTTTCGCTTCTTTTGTACTGTCTTCTCTCTGATAAAACAGTTTCATATTGTTTTAAAATTAATTTGGTTTCGAAAAGATACAATGAACATGTTTCGTGACATCATAGTAATGATTTAAGCTAGTATCGTCGTGATTAAATAAATGAGATTTACAATATAAAGCTTTCTCTTTTTTTAACTCATAGTAAAATGTTAACAATAAAATGATGGCACGTATGTAAACAGTTATAGCTCTTATGTATATTTTGAAACTCCACGTAACTAAATGGGTTTCACAATGAGTAGTCTTGCTGAAAGAGATCTTTCACATTAAAACCTTTTTTGGGTTTAAAAGAACTGTAAAAATCTTACTTTTTACAAATTCCCGTCAAGTTAACACTAATCTAGCGCCTACTTTCTAGTCTAGTCGTTAGACCTTATCTTGAGCATTTATTTTACCTGGTCCTATATTCATAGCCAAGCAGCTGGCACCATAGGCTTCAAGTAACAGTGGTAGTTGATATTTAAATACGAAGTCCTAATAACTCTAATCTTCATTTCATTACCAAAACCTGATTTCTATCCTTGCACTGTCGATAATTTTAATCTTTAAATAGTATTTATCTGGGGGCACGACAATGCCCGCGCCAATACGAGCCAAGCGAAGCGAAAAGGCACTACCTACCCTTTCTCGAAGTGTTTCGACGTTTTTTTTCTACCCTCATAGAGTTGGTTTAAGATGTACCAGATAGTTCATATTTCCAAAATATGATGTCAATAATAGACTTATTAAACTTGATATGATTTAATTGATATTTGAAATACACCGATTTCGTCACTGACACACTAATGATCATCAAAATGTTTGGCTAGTGCTAGAAAGTTGAAGTTTGGTATGCAATCTAAGTTTATTTCGGGTCCACCCTTTATAGCAAAACTTTTTACGTCATATTTTTTTTTCATAGCAACGGATAGCATAAACCTCTTTTCGCAGAAAAAAAGATATATAAATGAAGATTCGTAAGACTGCATGAAAACCTGTCCGGAAAACAATAAGAAATTAACTTACTTTAAAAGAAATTCTTTTTGTTGGTTATGAAATAAACGGGTGCCCTCTATCTGGCAGAAACTTGTTTCTCCGAAACCTATTTGGCATAACTCACTTAGCAGAAACTTTTTTAAACGTACATTCTTAAGGTATAAAAAATATTTAACATATTTGTGTTTTGGCCTAATGCTTTTATGGCAGAATTGTATTGGGCGAAATTACCTTTGTCAGAGTTACAATTTTGCATAATTTCGTTTAACATAACGTTTATTTAGAGCGCCGATTATTTGGAATAATTTGACTACTACGAATACGAATATGACAGAATTTCCTTAGAAATAAGTTTATTAGTCATATTGAAAAAAAGGGTACTAATTAAACGCTCACCAAAATAATGTTCTTGCGTACCAAAAATAGTAAATGATCACCAAATTGTGTTAGGTTTGGTTAGGTTAGACCACGTAGCCGATTCTGAAACGATTCACCCACAGTCGATTGTTCCATGAACGGTTAGGCAACAGAATCTTTTAACCATTAACTTTTCACCCAAAGAACGTTTGGCCCATGAACTGTTCGCCAACAGAACGATTCGTCAGTGAATGTTTAGCCAACAGAATCTTTTGACAGAGAACGTTTCGCCCATGAACTTTTTGCTAACATGCTAAGAGTATAAGCGTAGCGCTTAACTGAGGAGGTTATGCATGGCCAAGGGTGGGCGGGGTCGACGGAGCCCTATTTCTGGGTGGTTTATAAAGAAACTAGCCTTTGCCCGCTGCTTCACTCACGTTAGAAAGAGACAAAAAGTAGCCTATGTTACTCTCCAACGCTTCAACTATCTCCACTTAAAAAATCACATCAATTCGTCGCTCCGTTTTGCCGTGAAAGAAAGCCAAACATACAGACAGACAGACAGACACACTTTCCCATTTATAATATTAGTATGGATAACCAGTTTATAAAGAAATAACCAATAACCAGTTCTAACCTAACCTATCCGAGTCTGGGTGCCCTAAAGTCCAGATTGCAACCAGTTTCACCCGGTAACCATAGTTGAGGGAGGCAGCTGTATAGGAAAAAGTTGATGGGCGAAACGTTCTCTGTCAAAAGATTCTGTTGGCTAAACATTCACTGACGTATCGTTCTGTTGGCGAACAGTTCATGGGCCAAACGTTCTTTGGGTGAAAAGTTAATGGTTAAAAAATTCTGTTGCCTAACCGTTCATGGAACAATCGACTGTGGGTGAATCGTTTCAGAATCCACGTAGCCAGATCTACTAGTGATTCATTTTATTTACCTTAGTCAAAATCAGTCTAATTCATATAAAAAGGAAAATAGGTTATATGAAATGCATGCCAAAATATGATTTTGGCTGTGAATTTTTCGCAAAATGATGGTTCTACTTTTGATTATTATGGGTATAAAATATATATGCCAAAAGATGATTCTGGCTGTGAATTTTCTGCGAAATGATGGTTATACTTATTGATTATTATGGATATGAAACTTATGTCTAAAGATGATTGTGGCTTACAAAATTATGGGTTTCGGTGTATGGTAAATGAGTGTATGCCAAACGATTTTTTGCGAAAAGCGGTTTATGCTATCCGTTGCTATGCAAAATAAAATTATGACGTAAAAAGTTCTGCTATAAAGGGTGGACCCGAAACAAACTTAGATTGCATACCAAATTTCAACTTTCTAGAACTAGCCAAACATTTTGATGATCATTAGTGTGTCAGTGACGAAATCGGTGTATTTCAAATATCAATTAAATCATATCAATTTAATAAGTCTATTATTGACATCATATTTTGGGAATATGAACTATCTGGTGTTTTCTAATCTGAGTATCTGGTACATCGGAAACCAACTCTATGAGGGTAGAAAAAAAAACGTCGAAACACTTCGAGAAAGGGTAGGTAGTGCCCTTTCGCTTCGCTTGGCTCGTCTTGGAGTCATTTAAAGTTTAAAATTATCGACAGTGCAAGGATAGAAATCAGGTTTTGGTAATGAAATGAAGATTAGAGTTATTAGGACTTCGTATTTAAATATCAACTACCACTGTTACTTGAAGCCTATGGTGCCAGCTGCTTGGCTATGAATATAGGACCAGGTAAAATAAATGCTCAAGGTAAGGTCTAACGACTAGACTAGAAAGTAGGCGCTAGATTAGTGTTAACTTGACGGGAATTTGTAAAAAGTAAGATTTTTACAGTTCGTTTAAACCCAAAAAAGGTTTTAATGTGAAAGATCTCTTTCAGCAAGACTACTCATTGTGAAACCCATTTAGTTACGTGGAGTTTCAAAATATACATAAGAGCTATAACTGTTTACATACGTGCAATCATTTTATTGTTAACATTTTACTATGAGTTAAAAAAAAAACCGGCCAAGAGCGTGTCGGGCCACGCTCAATGTAGGGTTCCGTAGTTTCCCGTCCATCACAATAAGTGTTCCCACTTATAAGTTTTAAAAAAGGCTATTTGTTACGTTGACATACTAAGTACGCAGAAATTATTTTGTACGACGTTTTTGTCTTTTTGTACAAAAACTGTTCTTTCTATCAAGTTCAAAATAATTTTCCTAGAAAGTCCTTATAAAGTTCTACTTTCCAGATTTTTTTCATATTTTTTAAACCTACGGGTCAAAAGTTAGAGGGGGGGGGGGGACGCTTTAATTTTTCCTTTTGGAGCGATTATTTCCGAAATTATTGACATTATCAAAAAATGATCTCATTAAACCCCTATTAATTTTTAAATACCAATCCAACAATATATCACACGTTGGGGTTGAAATTAAAAAAAAAATCACTTCCCACTTTACATATAGGGGGGCTACCCTAATAAATCACTTTTTTCCAATTTTTGTTTTACCACTTTGTCGGCGGGATTGATATACATGTTGGTACCAAATTTCAGCTTTCTAGTGCTAACGGTCACAGAGATTAAGCGAGGACGGACGGACAGACAGAGAGACATGGCGAAACTATAAGGGTTCCTAGTTGACTACGGAACCCTAAAAAAGAGAAAGCTTTACATTGTAAATCTCATTTATTTCAATCACGACGATACTAGCTTAAATCATTACTATGAAGTCACGAAACATGTTCATTGTATCTTTTCAAAAACAAATTAATTTTAAAACAATATGAAACTGTTTTATCAGAGAGAAGACAGTACAAAAGAAGTGAAAGACATTTCTTATAAAATACTAGTATAAAAACAGTCTACAAAAAATTCTCGGTAGTTTGGTTACTTTGACAATTTTGAAGTAAAAGAAGTTATTAGTTAAAGCATAAGCAGGTATTAGAATTTATACACCGGCCGTATCTCCATCCAAGGCTTCGGCAAATACTTTGGCACCTAGCATTAGTGCAATTCCTTGCGGTAGTTGGATCATAAGCGCCAGCTTCAGCCAGAAAGCCTTCTGAAACAATACAAATAATACTACATTGAACCGATGTTATCGGATTTATGTGATTACCGTGGACTGCCTTGTGCTCCCTTTTAATATCAACATTATCTTTCTGGTTGTCGGCATATCTGAATACTATAAGTTAAAACTATGCTTGCCAGCGACTCATAATAGTTAGAGAAAAGTAAATGAAAGAAGAAAATAGAGAAAAGTAAATGGTATAAGAAAACAAGTGAGTGGTAGTTTCTTACCGGCTGCACTGACTTCTGCTTCATAAGCCATTTGTGGTTCTTCAGCGTAAACAACGTTTATAGGAGCCACTTCAGCTTGTGGCTCGTCATTGACTGGAAGAACTGAACCCTGTGCTAGCACCAGAGCAGTCGCGACAATCAACAGGACCTTCATTGTGGTATACAACTTTCTTTCACCGAAATTAGCTACAATATGAATTGTTACTTGTAGTGATTGGAACTTTATATCGCAGTATTTATACCAAATTGTGGTGATTGCACTTTATTGATAATGACGAAAACCCCCGATAGTTCAATTAGGTAAATAAACCAGGTTAATACGTATTGTGATGCCGCCTGCGTTGTGTAAACATTGGGATTGATGGGGTGTATAGGGTCCGTATTACTCATAGTGTGTGTCAACCATTAATGTAAAGCACAAAATACCGCCAAATACTATAGTAAGTGTCGGTGCAGGATTTCTGTTTCAGTTTTTTTCTATTATTAAAATATTTGGCATAACTACAAATATATATTTTTAACCTTCAACGACGAACCGACAGCCGGCTGTCGTTCTGATATTGTCTTTCTATTGTGTCTTAAATCACGTTCGAAGGATTAAGGATAACTTATTTAAAAACTTTACTTTTGTTAAAAATCCGTTACAGAGCCACATAATTATCCTAGGCGTATACCATATTGTATGTTTGTCAATTATCTGGAGATACACAGACAGTGAAGAGTATACCCTCCACAGCAAAATTTCTCTTACAGATTATGGTTTGCTGAAAGAAAACTCGTTTATGGGTTAAGCTCGCCTTTGTATATACATATACAGGGTGTCCCAAAACTCAACGTCAAGCCGAAACGGGGTGACAGGATTGATCATAACCATCACGAGAAAAATCTGAAAAAAAATCTATCCCATGCAGTTTAAAAATTATGGGCATTTTAAGAAAAACCTAGAAATTTGATCAAACTGTACCATTTTTCGGTTATTGTGGTTATTCTTTTTTATTTTTGTTCATTTGAACTTTGGAAACGTAATCCTTAATAACAATTCTAGAATCCCAATAAAAAATAATGACACAATTGCCTCAAGTTTCCGAGAATTGAGACTATTTGTTAAACTACGAATTTAAAATTTTCAAGATTCGTAGACTTTGACAGGCCCTCCTATAAAAAAAATGTACTAGAGTGCCTTGGCAAGTGGCATTAAAAGTTGGCGCATTTAATCAGAATTCTAAAATGGTACAATACTTGTTAGTTCCATACAATAGAAAAGAGTAAAAAAATTAAAACCTCAAGTAACCCGATTTTTGCTATCTCATTTTACTCAGTTAAAATGTTTTTAATTCACACAAGCTCTAGGTAGGTTCTTAATTTTAAGACAAAATGATGAGAGAGATGGATAATGGGTATGTTCGCCATGAGTGAGCGAGACAGATAGTGACGCCATTTTACCAAAGTGAAAAAAAGTTAGTAAAATTAGTAAAATAATTAGGTTTGTTGGAATAAAAGTCAGATGATAGAGAAATAACGTTTTTTATTACAATAAATGTTCAAATTGTTTACCATCAGCCTCAATACAAGCCCTACATCTTCTTAAAAAAGATCTACTTATTAGTCGGGCATATCTTCGAGAGTTGATCGCCTCAGCTGCTTGAGAAATGCGTTCACGCAGGTCGGCTACGTTCTCAATGGGCTTTGAGTAAACTTTTTCTTTGAGAACTCCCCAATAGAAAAAATCCAGGGGATTTAAATCTGGTGAACGGGCGGGCCACGAGATAGTGCCCGAACGTCCAATCCACCTTCCCGGATATTCCTGGTCAAGGAAATCTCTTACTTGCACTGCGAAATGCGCTGGGCAGCCATCTTGTTGAAACCACATGTCGCGAAGATCTGCTAGTGGTACGTCCTCTAACAGGGTTGGTAAATCTTCTCTTAAAAAATGTAGGTAATTAGTTCCATTCAAGTTCTCAGGCAGTTCAATAGGCCCAATAATTTTACCGTTTAAAATTCCGGTCCACAGGTTTACTTTAAAACGATACTGGGATCTATCTTCTCGCATTAAATGTGGATTCTCCACATGCCACTCGTGATAATTGTGCAAGTTCATGTAACCATCTTTTTTAAATGTCGATTCATCTGACCAGAGAATTTTTTGGATGAATTGGGGATTCTCATTATGCCTCTGTAGCATTGTTCTACAAAAAGAAATCCTTTCCTGATAATCTCGAGGTAGAAGACTTTGAACTCGTTGTACGTGAAACGGATGCATTTCGGCTCTTTGTAAAATACGATGAGCAGTGCTTTTCGGTATTCCCGTTCTTTCTTCAATTCCACGTACGGAAATACTTCGGTCACGTGCGACCTCTTGCAATACTTCTTCCTGGAAAGGAAACACAGGTCTACCTCCAGCCTGTATTTGATTCGGGAAATGGCCGCCCTCTGTGAGTGAACGGTGCACATTAACAAACACGCGGTGATCCGGGTAGCGCTCTAAATTTGGATATCTTTCACGATAAAGTCTAGCGGCAGCACTTGCGTTGCATCTGCATTCCCCATAAATGAGGTGCATGTTCGCATATTCTTGTGAAGTGTAGCGCGTAGGCATGGTAGATAAAAAGGATGCCAACACAAAAGTCCAGAGAGAAGCCAAAGTTGCCGGTATGTTATCAACAAGTCCAATTCACAAAGATTCAAGTCCAAAAAGAGAAGCCAAAGTTGTCAGTACTAAATCAACACAAGCGAATACGAACGTGCGCAGTAGACGAATGAGCGAAACGTACTAACTGGTTGGTGTCGGACTGGTAGCGTAGCCATTTGCTTGGCTGAAACTAGTGCGAATGAAACAGATAGATGCCATAGCATCTATCTGTTTCATTCGCACTCGTTTAAACGACGCATCTCCGTCTCAATGCGTGGCGTCACTATCTGTCTCGCTCACTCATGGCAAACATACCCATTATCCATCTCTCTGATCATTTTGCCTTAAAATTAAGAACCTACCTAGAGCTTGTGCGAATTAAAAACATTTTAACTGAGTAAAATCTGATAGCAAAAATCGGGTTACTTGAGGTTTTAATTTTTTTACTCTTTTCTATTGTATGGAACTAACAAGTATTGTACCATTTTAGAATTCTGATTAAATGCGCCAACTTTTAATGCTACTTGCCAAGGCACTCTAGTACATTTTTTATTATAGGAGGGCCTGTCAAAGTCGACCAATCTTGAAAATTTTAAATTCGTAGTTTAACAAATAGTCTCAATTCTCGGGAACTTAAGGCAATTGTGTCATTATTTTTTATTGGGATTCTAGAAATGTTATTTAGGATTACGTTTCTAAAGTTCAAATGAACAAAAATAAAAAATAATAACCACAATAACCGAAAAATGGTACAGTTTGATCAAATTTCTAGGTTTTTCTTAAAATGCCCATAATTTTCAAACTGCATGGGATAGATTTTTTTTCAGATTTTTCTCGTGATGGTTATAATCAATCCTGTCACCCCGTTTCGGCTTGACGTTGAGTTTTGGGACACCCTGTATAGGAGGCATTTAATAGTATTAGTCATGCAACCATTTGTAAAGCGTCAGGCTTTAAAATGCCATGGATTAGCTCATAATAATCATCATCAGCCTTAGTCAGTCCACTGCAGGACATAGGCCTCTCCCGAGGGCACTGAGCCCATTCTTCAGCTACACGCATGTAAGAGGGAGACATCCTACACTACGATTGCCTAACCGAAATCTCCGCTGCAGTTAGTTAGTACTTACATACATAAACATGATTGAAACTCTGAACACAAAAGTAAGAAGAATTCATTAGGTAATGTCAGCATTTACGAACACAATTCGTAAGGCAGGCAGTTCCAATGCCATACAAGTTGTTCTTTGCAATCTTAGGGAACATTATTATTTTGACTAGTTTGTACAAATTGAAGCATCATCTTCCTAGCCGGATTCAGCTTGATTTTAGTGTTTTACGAGGAAATGCCTATCAGACCTCCAGAACCCTGTAACTGGGCGACATAATACCTCTTGGTTAAACTGGTCAGACTTTCTTATTTCTACGAATGACAACCGGGACCAACGGTTTTACGTGATTTTCGAGGCACGAGATGCCAATAATGTCCAAGATAAACTTTAGAAAGTACATATGAATTGAAATGTCACTTTGATACATGCCCGGGTTCGAGCCAACAACCTCATACACGAGTTGGGAGCGCCTTATCAACTTGGCCATTATTATTTTAAACATTTTTTACACCGAATCAATATGTGCCAAATCACATATGATTGATTTTCAAACAGGCCTAATGGTTGATTTTGATCCGGTGCATCTATTGGTCCTTTTGAATGACCTAAACGTTTGATGTCATAAAAGTACAAAGTGTTACTTTTTTGGACTTTAGCCTTTTCGGTTTACGAGTGTAACAAGCGAATTTAAAAAAAAAATCTATGAATTCTGTTCATATCAGTGTAAAATATCAGTTCTGTTCCTATTTAAAATAAATGATTATTTTCTTTAAGTAAAACAATCTATGTTAAAGATCTATGTCTTTGACGGGCCTGTTGGTCTAGTGGTCAGTGACCATGACTGCTAAGCCAGAGGTCGTGGGTACAATTCCCACCCAGGACAAACTTTGTGTGATGAGCAGAATTGTTTGTTCTGTGTCTGGGTGTTATTTATCTATAATATGTATGTATTTAAAAATTATATAAGTGTGTATATCAGTTGTCTGACCACCATAACACAAGCCCTGCTTAGCTTGGGATCAGATAGCCGTGTGTAAGATGTCCCAGGATATTTATTTATTTATTTATTTTTATTTATGTTAGTTTTCTTCCAGGGTTCACCCTGGAAACTTGCCGCTCTGAATAGTAAGTTTCCAGCGCCTATCTTGTGTGTACATCTTCAGACCATGATTGATTGATATCTCCAGATAATTGTAACGAGCCTATATACGCCTGGGATATGCGATTCTCGAATGAATTTTCTACAAATGACGAGTTCGTTAGGTCTTTTCCTAGAAACACATTTACAAACGTGGCAGATGTTTCGAGAATGGAAAAAACTGAAACAGACATCTTTTACCGTGGTGTACGTGTTAATGCTACATGTTTCTACTGATTAAGACACGTTTTAAAATACAGCTGAACACTGGGTTTAAAATACAGCCCTGCGGCAAACGGACAACCAGACTGTTAATGATAGCTTTGTAGCAGTGCACCCACACTTCGAGTTATACCTTATCTACCTTATAAATGCCAATCTTTAAGCAGAGAGTAGGCCAAAAAGCATAACCTAGTTTATTTACCTAACTGATTTATCGGGAATTTTCATCGTTATCAAAAAGTGCAATCACCACAATTTGGTATAAATACTGCGATATAAAGTTCCAACCACTACAAGTGACAATTCATATTGTAACTTATTTTGGTGAAAGAAAGTTGTATACTACAATGAAGGTCCTGTTAATTGTCGCGACAGCTCTGGTACTAGCACAGGGTTCAGTTCTTTCAGTCAATGACGAGCCACAACCTGAAGCAGTTCCTGTGAAAGTTGTTTACGCTGAAAAACCACAAAAGGCTTATGAAGCAGAAGTCAGTGCAGCCGGTAAGAAACTACCACTTACTTGTTATCTTCTATCTTGACTTTTCTTAATCATATTTAGGGTCGCTGGCAAGTACACAAATTATTCAGCCAACCTTACCCTTAATGGTTTCAACATAAATAATATTTAGATGTACTTACCGACGACCAGAAAGATAAGGTTGATATTGAGCACAGGGCAGTCCGTGGTAACATAACTAAAAGAGAGTAACATAAATCCGATGACATTCGGTACAATGTAGTATTATTTGTATTGTTTCAGAAGGCTTTCTGGCTGAAGCTGGCGCTTATGATCCAACTACTGCAAGGGCCTGCACTCATGCTAGATGCCAAAGTATTTGCCGTAGCCGTGGATGGAGATACGGCCGGTGTATAAATTCTACTACCTGCTTATGCTTCAACTAATAACTTAATTTTCATCAAAATTATCAAAGTAACAAAATTACTTTAAAACTGTTTTGAGACTGTTCTTTTTACTAGTACTTTATATCAAATGTTTTCACGCTTCTTTTGTACTTATAAATTGTGTTCTGTTTTTAATATCTAAGATGATTTCTGCTCATTTACAAAACAGCTTCATATTGTTTCACTTACGAATAATTAATTTGCTTAAAAAAGTAGAATTAAATGTACTACATAGTACCTATACACAATTATTATGATTGGAATAAATGAGATTTTTAGTGTTAAATATTTTTTTTTAGCAATCGTACAAAAAAAAAAATTACCTTCTTAGTGCCGCTCTATCGTCTACCTATACTTAAATTAAAATAATATTTCATACGACACAAGAAGTATCGACTGAAATTATTATATGTAACATTTTGTTTTTAAATTAGATTAGAGTGACAAAGACAGCAACAGATTTGAAAGCGTCTTAAAATTGAGTGACGTTGGAGTGTTCGGGGGATGTAATGCAACCCTATGGAAAGCGTCACAAGCCTAGCTAGTAATAGTTATTAGTTAGTTTGTAGTTATTTGCCTTAGTCAATCCACTGCGGGACATAGGCCTCTCCTAAGGCGCGACATTTATTCACTAGGTATCATATTAACCCTGATCTCCGCTGCAGAACTCACAAAGGTTACTTAGTACTTACAGAAACATGATTAAAACTATATACTCCAAAGATGACATTGTCATCTGAAAATGTCAGCATTCGTGAATACAGGCAGGTAGTTCCAATGTCCTACAAAGTCTTCTTTGCCATCCTAGAGAATATTATATATGTACTTTGACTAAATTGCACAAATCGAAGCTTAATATAAAAAACTAGCTTTTGCCCACGGCTTCGCTCGCGTTAGAAAGAGATAGAAAGTAGCCATGTTACTCTCCACTTAAAAAATCACGCCAATTCGTCGCTCCGTTTTGCCGTTAAAGAAAGACAAACATACAGACAGACAGACACACTTTCCCATTTATAATATTAGTATGACTTTATTATTTATAATATTAGGATGACTGTCCATTTTGAACCCAACCTGTTTAGTCATCTAGACATCTAATAATATTTCTTTTTATGTTTAGATTTTTACACTTATGTATGATACTTTTATTGAAATGAGGTCTGTAGCGCGGCCATTTAACAACTAAATTCATAATTTAGTGAAAGCCACTAAAGCACAAAGTATATTATTACGATTATGACGAATAGAACTCACTATTAACATTTGTTCATTGTTTTTCTTTCGCTAGTTAAAAACCCACAGTCACTTTAAACCTTTAAACTCGATGTAGTAGTAACGGGTAACGAGTTACACTATCTAACTCATGCCTCCACCACCAAGCCCTAGTCTATAAATGTATTGCAAGGGGCTCGTTAATACATACCAAATGATCCATGATCCCATGAACAGGTAAAATGCATGGGTCTCTACGAGAGCCCAAACTCGAAGGGGTTACTAGTGACCGTTGAAAAGTTACCCTACCCAGCTCTTTGGTCCATCATCAGACATTCGTCTCTAACAATCTGCAATGCTAGAAGCTTGTTGTTAAAAAGAAATAAAATAAGCCTTAACTCAAGCTATTAATTAGAAGTCAGAGGTCCAACGTCCACTTCCTGACTCCATCATCCGACCGAGTATAATGTACGGCATACGACAACCATATGAATACGTATGGGGGTTACTATTAATCGTTGAAAGTTCCATTCTCGCTCCTAATTTCTTTATCAGATCAAGTTAAAATCATCATTAATGTTATTGAGATGAGAACAGATGTGAGAAGCTTTTGAAAAATTATTTAATAGAAGCAGTTGAAAAAGCTGTCCAAAAGTAAATGGTATGTACAATCGACAAATTGGATTCATGAACCATTTAAGCTTTTTATCCTACAGACATTCAAATATAATTAATGATTAAACGCACTTACCTAGTGAAGTTCTATCATAATTATGCGAAGGCTTCGTCCGAAGGGATTAGCAAATAACACTTGTAGTACCGCCTAGTGGTTCGCCAGTCTCACACTATAGTTGAGGGTAGAAAATAAAATTAAAAAATAAATTCACGTCAACAAGACAGTTGACCGACCCGCTTGCTTCATTTAGTTTAGAGAGTAGCCGCATCTTGAATATTTCACACACAATAAAGGGTTAACAAATGGGAGGGAGGGTTGCTAATCCCTTCGGACGAAGCCTTCGCATAATTATGATAGAACTTCACTAGGTAAGTTCGTTTAATCATTAATTATACTTCAGGCTTCGTCCTCGGGATTAGCAAATAACACTTGTAGACTTTTAGAGATAGTAGTGTGAAATATTTTGTTTATTCCTCAATTTTACAAACAGATATAAGAAAATAATTATAAATCAGCTTATCTTAAGCTTCATTTGAGTTATTGTTTACAATTGTTCTGGCAAAACAATCATTTCCATTGTTATTGACATTACCTATGGTTCTATTATAGAACCAAAATGTGCTTGACGAGCCGCTCCATCCAGCGGTTTTTCTTATTCGATCTAGGCTGACGCATAGCTGAAGAGCCGCGGATGTAGCGGCGTGCCTTGTGCTGTGCGCGGTGGACATGTTCACATCGATACCGCTATTGCGCAGGGTGTCTTTTATCCACCTACTCAAGGTTTGAGAACCGACAGCATTGTAAGGCTTTCTAAAGCTTATGAAGAGGGAGTCAATATTCTTTCGCAACGGGCTTGATTTTTTGAGTTAGGTAAGTAAAGTCAAGACAGGACATATTATTTCGGGTTTTCCTCAAAAAACGGTAACACTAACAATGGCTGCAAACATCCTTAGCGTGTTGCTTTTAAGAGGTCAGGTATTTTGATAGTTACTTTAGAAGAGGACAATTCTATGTTTTTAAAATTAATCTTTGACAAGGTCTGTACTCTGTGCGCAGTCAAAAGAGCAATGAGAGTGATAAGTTTTTTCGAAAGGTTTTCAAGGGATAACGTTTCGTTGGGATAAAACTGGCTGAGATAATTTATTACTATTGTAGTATCCCATGTTATTTCATACTTGGGTAAAGGAGGACGTATTCGAAATATACCTTTAAAATACCTTTTGATCCTATCATCTTCTCCTAAATTATTTCCCATGAGCAGGGCAAACGCGGATCTACAAGAATTAAACGTCCCGTATTGATATCCCTCTTCATAGAGAATGTTTAGGAAATTAATTATTTGTGGAATCGAAGCGTTATACAAATCACCATACCAGAGCCGTAAGTAAACATCATATTGTTTATAGGAGTTTTCAGAAATAGACGCCAACATCACATTAACTGCTGACGGAGATACGCTTGTTCTTACCCACGCCGTCCGCATAAGTTCCCTGCCACCGGGGTTTAATTAAGTTTGGTGTATATGTCGCGATCGCAAGAACTGGAACATAAAATTGGATTTGCATTTGCCTTAAACACAACTGGATCAGACAATAAAAGGCTTTTTTTTAAAATTGGGTAGCTGTTGGCCAATGTGGTACGACTAGTACGCCCCTAGCCTTATCTGTAATTATCTTTCTCAGTGTCTTTAAAACGACAGAGAAAGGTGGGAAAGCATAGAAATAAATATTGGCCCAGGAAATTGAAAATGCATTAACTGCCATTGCATTGGGGTCTCTGTGCCAGGAGATCTAAGCCGAGTATTTAGTATTTATTCGACTGGCAAATAAGTCTATTTGAGGTACCCCATACGTTGAGACAATTTCCTGGTATGCCCAGTCCGCCTTGACTCGGCATCTGCCGTGTTATTGTCTAATGAGCTAATGTAATGAGCTATGACGTACAATTTGCGACATTCACACCACTGCCATAGCTGACTAGTGATGTCAGTGAGGTGGGGGAACGAAATACCTTCCATCCTATTAATGTAAGAGACGGCTGTAGTGTTGTCGATGAGGAGTAAAATTTGACAGTTATTTAAATCTTTAGCAAATACTTTTAAACCAAGGAAGGCCGCAAGTAGTTATATATGTTGTGTCTTCTCTTGATTACTCCACAACCCGCTAGCCCTCTCTTTGCCACAGGCAGCCCCCCACCCCGTATTTGAGGCATCTGAGAAAATTTTCAGATCATGCGTATCGTGCTACAAAACGGTATAATTATGTATTGCATCATACCACCATCTTAGATCAGGTAGTAACACACTAGATATATTCATAAATTTATCATAGTTATCATCAGGTTTTAAGTTTAAATGTTTTACGCGTTCAAATAGTTTAGTACATAGCAAGCTGTATTCTACAGCTGGAAAAACTGAAACTGGTAATCCGACCATTTGTTCAAATTCACGTATCTTGCATATTTTTAATTTCTGATTTGACGCGAACTATTTTTCCCGAAGGTAACGTGATCTGGAAGTTTTCAGAGTCTAAAACAAAACCTAGAAATGTACATACTTGACTAGGTATCATTAAACTTTTATCCTCATTAATTAAAAATCCGAGAGATGTAATTAATTTCTTAGATTGTACAGTATTGTACAAACATTTGTCGTATGACTCATCTAAGTAATTAATAGATATTAGGCCTGCCAAACGTAGTAACCGGACAATAGGTTTCATTATTTTAGTGAATATATATGGGGCAGTGCTTAAGCAAAATAGTAGAACGTTAAATTCGTACAGTTGTTGAACTTTAAATCTTAAATATTTTCTTGGAATACTTATAAAATAGTAAGCATCTTTTAAATCTATTTTAAATCTATTTTTGTTATTAATTTTAATACTGTCATTTTTTAAAATGATCAGCGGTAATATTTTTTTTTTTTTAGTTCTTTTTAAAATTTAGGATGATACTATATTTGCCATTTGTTTTAGACACTAGATAAAAACTGACCATCAAACTTCAAACTTCAAACTTCAAACTTCAAAACTATTTTATTCAAATAAACCAATTACAGGTACTTTTGAATCGTCAAGGTGTCAGTCTGTCAAAAAAAATGAAGCTAGTTGCTCGTTCCAAAAAGTAGGTCCCATGGAGAAGAGCGAGCAAGAAACTCCATGGACACTCTTTTAAAATCAATATATTACAATAATTTGGTTACATCATTCATTGTTGTATCTAAGGTACTATGTGAGAACAACGTAACAAGTCGGACATGTTAGAAATATTAAAATAAACAAAACAAATTTTAAAATAACTGTGGCAGCTAAGAGGTGACCAGTCTCATCAGACAGCGCCCGTTCACGGACATGACGTATGGATTGGCACCAAATAGTTCAACCATTTTGAAGGGAACCAAATGATCCAACACACACGCCACCGTCAGTGAGACATTTGAGTGAGCTTGACAAACTCCCAGCTGCCAGAGTATATTCAGTCAATGATAGACAGAAGAAATGTAAAGAACATAGTGCTCACATTGTATGCTATGTGAATTTATATAAAACAAACACTTTGACTCGACACAATACTATTATTTTTGTAGTTTTACAATCAGATATTGTCGAATACTAATCAATTACACGGTTGTGGAGCTAGACCAGCATCCAGCCAAGCATTTTTGTCAGCGATATAATCGCTCAATTTATAATATGCCTGGCTACATAGTGTGCGTTTTATTTTACTTTTAAATTTAGTTTCATTCAGCGATAGAATGTGAGGAGGTATTTTATTATAGCACTTTAAACAGAACCCCATGAAAGATGAGTCTACTTTAGCTAGCCTAAAGCCTGGTTGAACCAATTCGTCCCTATTTCTAGTATTATAATTATGCCTTTGCCCTCTTTTACCAAAAAGATTCAGATTTTTTCTTGCATACATGATGTTTTCATAGATAAATTGACAGGGTACCGTCATGATGTTGATTTGCTTAAACAGTTCCCGTAGTGAATCGCGCATACGCAGATTGTATATGGATCTGATGGCTCTTTTTTGCAGAATAAAAATAGACTCAACGTCAGCAGCTCGTCCCCACAATAAGATACCATACGACATAATGCTATGAAAATAGCTGAAATAGACCAGCCTCGCGGTATCTACGTCAGTAAATTGCCGAATTTTTCTAACAGCAAATGCTGCTGAGCTTAACCGACCTGCAAGGGATGTTAAATGAGGACCCCATTGTAGTTTTGAGTCAAGCGTGATTCCTAGGAAAACAGTTTTGTCTACAAATTCTAATTTCTCTTTATTAAGAACTATATCACAATCGCTACTTTTGACATTTGGTAGAGAAAATCGAATGCACTTAGTTTTATTACCGTTTAATACTAAATTATTTGCCGTAAACCAATTATGGACCTGAGTGAGGGCGTTATTTACGCAGTCAAGATTTTTGGCCCGTCTATTAATCTTAAAGATCAAAGAAGTGTCGTCGGCAAATAACACCATATGAGGTTGGTGTTTAAATAAATGGGGCAGGTCATTAATATACACTAAAAAGAGGAAGGGACCCAATATTGAGCCCTGTGGAACCCCCATTTCTACTTTCAAGCCACTAGAATTAACTCCATTTATCTGCACTTGCTGTTGTCTGTCGTTTAAATAAGACTTCATTAAATTAATCGCAAGTTTACCCAGTCCATAATGCTCAAGTTTCAGCAGTAACGTGTCATGATTTACGCAATCAAATGCCTTGGAAAGGTCACAAAAGATTCCTATAGCATCCTGCGCCTCTTCCCAAGCTGTAAATATGTGTTTTAATAAAGCCACACCGGCGTCGGTCGTGCAACGTCCTTTGGTAAAGCCATACTGTTGCTCGTGTAAGATCTTATTGGAGTTAAAGTGAATGAGCATTTGATTAAGCATTACCTTTTCAAACACCTTGCTGAAAGCCGGCAACACGGACACGGGTCTATAATTATTAGTATCTTTACTGTCCCCAGATTTAAAAAGAGGTATAACTTTACTAAATTTCATTACATCCGGAAAGACTCCTTTGTCGACACACAGATTAAATATTGAAGCTAAGTAAGGTGCTACAGTTTCAATTATAGATGAACAGATTTTTATAGACATACCCCATATGTCTTCAGTCATTTTGATTTTAATTTGCCGAAAAGCTAGCATCGGTAGGTTGACATTTTGACATAGCTCTATTACATAATAAATTATGAAGTTATTTAAATGGGATTTTGTATCCCTTAATGCAAAAGAAAACAATGCTAATTAACTCGGGATCATTGTCATTTTTTTTTTTTCATATCAGCGAGAAATTAGTAGAAATTTGTCTCTGTCTAATTTCAACATTTTTGTCGCGTTTGGCATTAACGTCGGAAATAGCCGCGTTAATTTCGGCATTTAATACAGGAGCATTAACTAGTTTTCAATTACTCCGCAATAGTCCTTATGAATTTCGGGGCCGAAAATATTCGAAATAGTAGGATCTTCGCCCAGTATTACGAGTATTGTACTGTTTAGCGTATCAGCTGACTCAGGCTCTTCAGTATTTGTCACCGGCTCCACGGCGCTAGCGGGGGCGGGTGGCGGCAGGGGGCGGGGGCACTCTTCGTCGGGTTCCGGGACGGGGTCGACGAGCGTCTCCGCACATGGCTCAGAATCAACAATACCGTCAAGTAGGTTTGGAACGTTGTTATTACGTTCTTGATCTGAAAACCACCGATACCTATACTACTCATGAAACAGACCAAAGTACTGTTCGCCAGACAAATTTATCGGGTAGTACAGCTCCAAAGAGAAGTACGCAAAACCATCTAGGTAATCATTACTGACCTACACTAGTCAAGAAACAGACCAAAGTACTGTTCGCAAGACGAATTTATCGGGTAGTACAGCTCCAAAGAGAAGTACGCAAACCCATCTAGGTAATCATTACTGACCTACACTAGTCAAGAAACAGACCAAAGTACTGTTCGCAAGACTAATTTATCGGGTAGTACAGCTCCAAAGAGAAGTACGCAAACCCATCTACGTCATCATTACTGACCTACACTAGTCAAGAAACAGACCAAAGTACTGTTCGCAAGACTAATTTGTCAGGTAGTACAGCTCCAAGTTATAATAATATTTAGTTGTGTAAGTACCATGTTACAAGTAAGTCACACTAATTATTGACAATTAGTTAAGAAACAGTCCTAGAATACTGTCCGCAAAGCTTTTATTGGGTAGTACAACTCCAGAGAAGTACGCAAACCCGGCTAGGTAACTATAACTATCACGGGTGTAAGTAATGTTTTATTATAAAAATAAAATTTATGTAAAATATCACGATTGAGTCACACTAATTTATTGACAATTAGTTAAGAAACAGTCCTAAAATACTGTTCGCATAACTATTATTCTATTTTGATATTGAGTAGGTAAACTTGCAACGATAACATTTCTTAAAATATCGTAGGAGTTTCTACGAATGGTAGTTAAACCCAATAGGTATGAAATGTAACCTATTTAGCTAATTTAGTCAACACTTTTCTTAAGATTGATTAAATGTATTGTAAAAAATTTGTATACAATATGTCCCGGAATAAACGCACACCACCAGACACCCAAATTAGAATATTATGTTATAATCATAATACATACACTGATTTTTTATTATTAAGTTTAAAACAGTGTTTTTTTTTATATAAATTTGTTGTACAGATTGTGGGAGAAATTTATAGTCACATTACAAATTTACGCATGCATACCGTCGCACTTGCATAAGGGTCTAGCGTAGTAGATATTTCATCCATTTTAGTTTGTTTTGACTGTACAGCGGAAGTGTGACAGCAATTTACGAAGTTTTAATTATTTTTGGGATAAAATATTACCCATATTAAAAATTACAAAAATCGATTCAGTAAACGATTCTGAACAAACTATTTTCTCAAAGTGCATTAATTCAGTTACACACTGTATAAGTAAGTATCTACAAGTTACTTCTTAGTAAACATAAAACCGTGACAAAAAGGTTTTGATACACTTGATATGTATGTAAAAGTAAATAAGGCAAGTAAAATCGTTGCCTAAAGGACATGCATTATGGCGACTTATTTATCGCCAGCTCGTTATTAAACGGGCTTTGTACGGCAGCAATAAAACTAACAAACTATAAATACACAATGACTGACCTGAAGACTCCGAGCGGGAACGAGTATCAAGCGAGTTGGAACGACTCAGCGTACTTACGGCATCTTCGCAACACTTTCTTTTCTAATTTCTTGAACTACCGCAGCAGATGATCGTAATCTTCCTCGTTTCCGTTTAGGTATGTAGGATAAGCACTTGGAATAAACAATTAGCACTTTTGGGACGCGAGCGTGTGATCGTGGCGAGCACTAAAAAGCGAATGAAGCAAGCGGGTCGGTCAACTGTCTTGTTGACGTGAATTTATTTTTTAATTTTATTTTCTACCCTCAACTATAGTGTGAGACTGGCGAACCACTAGGCGGTACTACAAGTGTTATTTGCTAATCCCGAGGACGAAGCCTGAAGTATAATTATGTCGACATTCATATAAACATTTATTAAAAATGTCACTTTTTACGTCATGGGTCATGATTCTATTTTGTCGATAGTACATAAAAAAATGCTGAGGTCAAAATACATATTTTTTAAACACACAAGTACCTTCTATAATATCAACACTTAAATAAAATACAGAAAAATCTTTCGAAGTATGTACATGAAAGTTATTGTATTGCAGACGGGCCTTTATACATTCCTATGAATTTTCTTTTAAACCAACAATAAAGTAACAAATTCACATAAAGTACGTATTGTCAGTCAAAAACCTCTGTTTTGAATAAAAGCGATCCACCAGTAAAAAAAAAAGTTAAGAAATAGTACTCTATGCAATTATGAGATTGAGTTTCGTTATTGCTAGTAAAACACACATTTTTTTGGTTATATTGAATGCTAATTTAAATTTTATTATTATTAATTTTATTTACTATTTTGAATTTGTTAATTTTAATTTTATTATTTTAATTTTTTCGATTATTTAATTATTTTTTTTGACAATTTTGTTTCCGCCTGTGATTTTAATGTTTTATTGCTATGTTTAATTTTAATTTGGCCTGAGGAGCCTGATTGTTCTGTCAAATATCCTATAACTTTAAAATACATTTAATTCAATATGTAGTGCATGATGTGCTAACCTGTAAGTGATTGATTTGAATGTTTTATTGCTATGCTTAATTTTAATTTGGCCTGAGGAGCCTGATTGTTCTGTCAAATATCCTATAACTTTAAAATACATTTAATTCATCCTACATGCATGCACTTGCATGTGTATGTATGTATACACATGTTTATGGCAAATAAAAGATTCTATTCTATTCTATTCTATTGATACACCTTACAAGATGTGATTCATTGTATGTAACCCATAATTGTCTTAGTGTACTCAATTGTTGGTGAGCCAAATAAATAAACACGTGTCGAGTTCTCTATCAGGTTCATCATCGAAATTGAATATCTTTCGTAGCTCAAGTGTTCTTTTGGTCTTATACAATTGTATAAGACCAAAATCGACTAGGCTGCATTGGTCATCATCATCATCATCGGAAAACGAGTCGCCACAAACAGTATAACATGTACACGTGTAATACCTAACTAAAAAACAATTTTAATTACTTGATTTTTGAATTTGGCTAAGTAACCTTTGCGAGTCCTGCAGCGGGAAAGGTTGCGGAATACGGAAAATCCTAGTGTGAATTCTCCTTGTAAGATGCGTGTAGTCGAAGAAAGAGCTTAGTGCCGCACCTCGGAAATGACCCATGTTCCGCAGTGGACTGACTAAGGCCGATGATGATTATTATGAGCTCCTTGGCTTGTCAGGCTTTCCATATTATGGTAACATGACTAATATTATGTTGCTTTTAATATTACTGTGTACTCCTTCTGTCGTAAGAAATATTGTTTGATTTAAAGCATAGATTTTGGAGCGGCACTGCTATAGAGAGTGATCACTTTGGGGTTTCTTTATTTTTCTTAGGTTGATAAAAAAAAAAGATTTACACTTAAACTCTGATTTATTCCAATAACAAAAGTTGTGTCTGTAGTTAATACATAGCTACAAAACATTTACAACATTATATATTTTTTTAAACAAATTAATTATTCGTAAGTGGAACAATATGAATCTGTTTTATAAATGAGCAGACATCATCAGACATATTGAAAACAGAACACAATTTTTAAGCACAAAAGAAGCGTGAAAACAATTGTTATAAAATATTAATAAAAAAAAACAGTCTTCAAACAGTTTCTAGGTCATTTTGTTACTTTGACAACTTAGGTGTAAAATAGGTTATTAGTTGAAGCATAAGCAGGTAGTAGTATTTATACACCGGCCGTATCTCCATCCACGGCTACGGCAAATACTTTGGCATCTAGCATGAGTGCAGGCCCTTGGAGTAATTGGATCATAAGCGCCAGCTTCAGCCAGAAAGCCTTCTGAAACAATACAAATAATACATTGTACCGATGTTATCGAATTTATGTAACTCTCTTTTAGTCATATTACCACGGACTGCTCTGTGCTCCCTGTCAATATCGACCTTTTTTTTTTTTTTTAATGGGACAATCCCACCACACTATTCCCAACCACTGCAACTCCTGAAAGCCAGAATCAACAGTGGAGTCCGCCAGAAAAGCGCCGAGCAATGAAGCTCGACGAGTCCCGGAGAAACGATTTAACTGTCTTGGATCCCGCAACGAAATTAATCAGAAAAGAACAACGGAGGAGTAAGAAAAATATATTTTTTCCACTTCCCTCCATAACAAGCAGGAGACAGAACAGAACTAGGCCGATAGGCACAAAGGGGCAATTACAACTGGGAGAAGCCCAGATTGCCTAGCACCACGGAATATGATCTGTTAAAAATTAATGGGTCCTAAATTGTGAGCTGTTACGAATGATTCCAATAGTAGGTATGGCAAAAACGCTTGAACGCACGGAAATTGGTTCTGGTTTCCACAAGGTCCGTATAATAAACAACACCGGATGTAACCTGTAAACTATCCAACATAACATTGCGCTCATTCTGCCAAAGAATACACTCCCATAGGATGTGATGTGCAGATTGTTCGAATTCACAGTTCGATGTGGAACATTGACACAATGGCGAAGCAACAAGTTTGAAAGAATATAGTTTACTTTTAAAATTGCCATGACCTGTGAGAAATTGAGCAACGCAATGATCAACCTCCAACCATGTCTTAGCCAGCCGCTCACGAACGGATGGAAAGAACAGATGGAGGTGACGGCCCTTCATGGAATTATCCCACCTACTTTGCCATTCGGATAAGAGTTCCTCCCAGACTTCAGTCTGCGGTTTAAATAATCTAGAGATTTTATTAAAGTCGCGTTGTGGTATAAAGTTAGTGTCCATGGTTTCCCGCGCGGAATAGTACATTGAAGCACGACGCTGTACCTCAAGATCGACTGGAAGTACACCTGCGAGTACCGGTAGGGCTTCAATATCGACCTTATCTTTCTGGTCGTCGGCAAGTATGTTTAAATATTTTATGTTAGAGCTATTTATAGTAAGGTTGGGTGAATAATTTGTACGCGACCCTAAGTAAATAGATTAAGAAAAGTAAATGAAAGAAGAAAACAAGTTAGTGGTCGTTTCTTACCGGCTGCACTGACTTCTGCTTCATAAGCCATTTGCGGTTCTTCAGCGTAAACAACGTTCATAGGATCCACTTCAGGTTGTGGCTCGTCATTGACTGGAAGAACTGAACCCTGTGCTAGCACCAGAGCAGTCGCGACAATCAGCAGGACCTTCATTGTGGTATACAACTTTCTTTCACCGAAATTAGTTACAATATGAATTGTTACTTGTAATGCTTTCAACTTTATATCGCAGTATTTATACCAAATTGTGGTGATTGCACTTTGTTGATAACGATGAAAAGTCCCGATAAATTAATTAGGTAAATAAACTAGGTTAATGCTTTTTGGCATACCCGCTGAAATGCTAAAAGATTGTCAATGACAAGGTAGATAGATAGTGTGCCAACTGTCAGAAGGTACACTGTTGCAAAGCTTTCATTAAGGTGGATGGTGGCTACCTTGAGGATTGTATTGATGATATTACAGTCGCAAATTATTCTATATCAACACACACCCAGAGACTGAGCTTCAAATTGAAAAAATACGTAAGAAAAATTGATATTCTCGAGCTACCTTGAACATCCACCTTAAAAGAGAATTCGTTAGACTTCATGAAAGTCTGTCTGGAAAACAATAAGAAAATTTAAAGATTTTTATGAACTTAATTTAGGTAAGCCTTTAAGTGTTGATACCATAGAACGTATTTGCGTTTGTTAAATTAGGTTGTTATGTCAATACCAGTAATAAAAAAATCATTTTATTCTGATGAAGAAAATAGTGGTGGAAAGTGGGACTCTTTAACGATTAAGAGTGACCCCCCAATAGGGGATATATGGTGCCTGATGTGTGCCGTACATTATACTCGGTCTGATGATGGAGTCAGGAAATGGACGTTGGACTTCTGACTCCGTTAACAATAAAAAGCTCGAGTTAAGGCTCATTTGATTTTTTTGACAAGCTTCTACCAGTGTAGGTAGTTAAAGACGAATGTCTGATGTCGGATCGAAGAGCTGGGCAGGGAAACTCTTCAACGGCCCTTCGAGTTTGAGCTCTAGTAGAGTCCCATGCATCATGCCATGTTGATGGAAACATGAAGTAGACAGGAGAACTTTTCAACGGTTACTCGTAACATTTTAGAGTCCGGACACATTTGGTGGGTTTCAACAAGTTCCATGCATTACAATTATTGACTAAAGCTTGATGATAAACGCTTGACGTTAACCGATAGTCCCACATCCTCGAGTTTGAAGGTTTAAAGTGACTGTGGATACCTAGCTAAACCGTAAAATATTCTATGCATGGTTAATGGTGGGCTAAGTCGACAGAGCCCCGCTTCACGCGGCTCATTTTTCTGTGTGGTATATAAAAGAATAACACTTTTAACCTAACCTATCCCATTCGGGGTGCCCTAAAGTCCCAATTGCACCCAGTTTCTCCTGATATAAAAACCGTGACACACCTAATATTTCGATGTTTTTGCATGTGATAATTAGGGCTTACAATGATTATGTCCATGATGTTACGGTAAATGATATTATGGGAAACAAAGCTTCTAGTAAGTGACTGATATAGCAAATAAGAGTAGGGCAAATGAATATTAATATTATGGCTGTTGACTATTATGGCAAATGATATTAGGGTAAATAAAATTCGGGCAAACGGTGTATATCCATTTGAATAAAAGTATCACACGTTTTTTTTTGGGGAGTGGGAAATCATCAAATGACTGCCCCCGTCCTGGGTGCGGCGGGAGGGCGTGTGTCAGATTTTTACTGACTATAACCCACTCGTGTTCCTTCGCTTGCCCTTTATGTTCCAGGGTCACGGTAACTATTATAAACATTCCGCATCCCCGGCAGGCGTTGGCCCTGTTGAACACTAGCGTTGTTGAGCCGTCGACGCGGTCCTGGTCCTTGCCGGGCGGCGAGCTACCCATCGCTCGCCATCCGCAGAACCGCGCCTACGGTGGCCGGTAGTCGGTAGTCGTCTTGCGACTAAAGTACCATACGTGTTAGTAAGGATCTAAATATAAAAAAAATATTAATAGATGTCTAGATGGCCAGAGATTTTGTTCAAACTGAACTGTCATGTGGTTCAAGCTACGATTTGTGCAAACTAGTAAAAATAATTAATTATCTAGGATTGCAAAGAACTACTGGTAAAACATTAAAACTGCCTGTTTTTCAAGTTGTATTCACAAGTGCTGACATTTCCAGAGGACTTTGTTTTACTATTGTGTATTTACTTAATTAGTTTTAATCATGTTTATGTATGTAGATACTAAGTAACCTTTCCAAGTCCTACAGCGGAGATCTCGGTTAGGCAATCATAGTGTAGTATGTCTCCCTGTTAGCCGAAGAAGGAGCTAAGTGCCGCACCTTGGGAGAGGAACATGTCCCGCAGTTAACTAAGGCTGATGATGAATATTATGAGCTATTCCTTAGCTTGTCAGTCTTTCCATATGGTTGCATGACTAATTTTATCTAATGCCTCGATAAAAACAATAATGCATTGTTTAAAGAAATGTTGTTACTTATAATATCATTGAGTACTTCTTGTGTCGTGAGACAAGTTTGATCTAAAGCATAGATTCTAGAGCAGGACTGTTATAGAGAGTGATCACTTTGGTGTTTCTTTATTTTTCTTAGGTTGATAAAAAAAAAAGATTTACACTTAAACTCTGATTTATTCCAATAACAAAAGTTGTGTCTGTAGTTAATACATAGCTACAAAACATTTACAACATTATATATTTTTTTAAACAAATTAATTATTCGTAAGTGGAACAATATGAATCTGTTTTATAAATGAGTAGACATCATCAGACATATTGAAAACAGAACACAATTTTTAAGCACAGAAGAAGCGTGAAAACAATTGTTATATAATAATTATAAAAAAAAACAGTCTTCAAACAGTTTCTAGGCCATTTTGTTACTTAGACAACTTAGGTGTAAAATAGGTTATTAGTTGAAGCATAAGCAGGTAGTAGTATTTATACACCGGCCGTATCTCCATCCACGGCTACGGCAAATACTTTGGCACCTAGCATTAGTGCAGGCCCTTGCAGTAGTTGGATCATAAGCGCCAGCTTCAGCCAGAAAACCTTCTGAAACAATACAAATAATACTACATTGTACCGATGTCATCGAATTTATGTTACTCTCTTTAGTCAGCATATTACTATGGACTGCCTTGTGCTCCCTGTCAATATAACCTTATCTTTCTGGTCGTCGGCAAGTTTTTAAATATTTTATGTTAGAGCTATTTATGGTAAGGTTGGGTGAATAATTTGAACGCTGGCTAGCGACCCTAAGTAAATAGATAAAAAAAGTAAATGAAAGAAGAAAACAAATTAGTGGTAGTTTCTTACCGACTGCACTGACTTCTGCTTCATAAGCCATTTGTGGTTCTTCAGCGTAAACAACGTTCATAGAACGCTCTTCAGGTTGTGGCTCATCATTGACTGGAAGAACTGAACCCTGTGCTAGCACCAGAGCAGTCGCGACAATCAACAGGACCTTCATTGTGGTATACAACTTTCTTTCACAGAAATTAGTTACAATATGAATTGTTTCTTGTAGTGATTGGAACTTTATATCGCAGTATTTATACCAAATTGTGGTGATTGCACTTTATTGATAACGATGAAAATCCCCGATATTTCGATTAGGTAAATAAACTAGGTTAATGCTTATTAGCCTACGGGCTGCATTGCTTGAAAATTTGAAGGTAGATAGGGTATAACTTCATAACTCCGCTACCATCAGCAGTCTGGTCCGTTTGCCGCAGTACGCATACGTAATTAATCTGTTGACGCGTATCTCGTAAAAATGAAAAGTCTAATACTTAACTCAGGACAAGATTTCTGATTGTGTGTTTTCCACTCTTGAAACATGTGCCATGTTTGTAAATGTATTCATAGGGATAGATCCAACGAACTTCTCTTTCTCAATTTTTAGAACTACAAGTCCTAGGCGTTTAATATGCTTGTTACAATTATCTAGAGATGCATTTTTGATGCACTAGAGGTGTGGTGATGAAGCCGTTTATTCTCTTTTCACAATAAGTGGGCCCAAGGCAGATGTAAGCTTAAATCTGAGTAACTATTTCCACTTTTGCGAGAGACTGGTGCCCGAATTAGGTTGTAGGAGTGAAACCTGTGTTACAGGTCACTAGGACAAAAAAAAACATCTACTTAACAACATACCTTTATGTTGACTAACTATTGGTATTTTCTTTTACTGATTTTTAACCGACTTCTAAAAAAAGGAGGAGGTTCTCAATTCGAATGTTTGTATGTTTTTTTTTTTTTTTTTATGTTTGTTCGCGCATATCTCCGTCGTTTGCCAACCGATTTGAACAATTCTTTTTTTGTTTGAAAGGGTAGACTTCCCAAATGGTCCCATTGTCATCAGGTCCAGGATCTGATGATGGAATCATGCCGAAATCGAGGGAACTCCTCAATTTTTTTATAGGAAATGGTACATTTTTTTTTAAAGTTACTCTAAAACGTAGTTGGGACTCTAACTAAAAAGTAAAAAATAAAAAACTTTTTCCAAAAAAAAGATAACCGACTTCAAAACCGAAAAGCTCAAAAATAACTATTTCGGAAGTCGGTGGCAAGGCAACACAATTCGACCGGCAGAAGAGAAGCCACCGACTTCCGAAATAGTTATTTTTGAGCTTTTCGGTTTTGAAGTCGGTTATCTTTTTTTTGGAAAAAGTTTTATGTGACTTGTTTACTTTATCTTCTCATTAACGTTAGAATATAAGCTCTTGTAAAGATTAACTAAATATGGGTAAAAGGTGAATAAGCAAGACTGTATAGAAACCAGTCTAGGAACTTGTGATACCTCGCTAGAAAGTTTTTCATATAAACACGTTAAGTCTTTGATGGCGAGATAAATAGACGTTACTAAGCACGTACTTTGGCTTGGCTGCGTTCCGTCTCTATCTTGAAGTTTGGTAGTTGTGTATCAGTGGCAGGTATAGTGCTAAGCCAAAGTCAGTGCTTAGAAATGTCTATTTATCTCGCCATAGGTGTTGATATTACAAAATGTGTTTGAGGCGGACACAGTTTGTAGTGTGATTCAAAACATGTTTATACGACATTTGACAAATGGTTCACTATTTGGTCAGGTGCACTCAAATCTGCGTAATTCTCTCATCACGTGATCAACTTTTTTTCTTTTGTGGTTTTTAAGAGTATACAACTTTCATAGGAACTGCTTCAGGTTGTGGCTCGTCCTTTCTAAGCTAAGTAACGATACAGCCAAGCCATACATTTTTACTGATATGTAGAATTTGTGAAGTTAGGGTCTGTAGAGTTAGGCCGTGTAGATTGTGACGAAATCGGTGTATTTCAGATATCAATTAAATCTAAAGTATTAGAGCTATACAATTAAGATTTTGTATGTTTAATAAATCTATTATTGACATCACATCTTGAGAATATGAACTCTCTGGTACATCGGAAACCAACTCTATGAGGATAGAAAAAAAAATACGAAACACTTCGAGAAAAGTGTAGGTTGCTCTTGCGCTTCGCTTGGCTCGTCTTGGCGGGGGCACTATCATGCCCCCAGATAATTACTATCGAAAGATTAAAATTATCGACAGTTCAAGGATAGAAGTCAGGTTTTGGTAATGAAAAGAAGATTAGAGTTATTAGGACTTTGTATTTAAATATCAACTACCACTGTTACTTGAAGCCTATGGTGCCAGCTGCTTGGCTATGAATATAGGACCAGTTAAAATAAATGCTCAAGGTAAGGTCTAACGACTAGACTAGAAAGTAGGCGCTAGAATAGTGTCACCTTGACGAGAATTTGTAAAAAGTAAGATTTTTACAGTTCTTTTAAACCCAAAAAGGTTTTAACTTGGAAGCTCTCTTTCAGCAAGACTACTCATTGTGAAACCCATTTAGTTACGTGGAGATTCAAAATATACATAACAGCTATAACTGTTTACATACGTGCAATCATTTTATTGTTAACATTTTACTATGAGTTAAAAAAGAGAAAGCTTTACATTGTAAATCTCATTTATTTCAATCACGACGATACTAGCTTAAATCATTACTATGAAGTCACGAAACATGTTCATTGTATCTTTTCAAAAACAAATTAATTTTAAAACAATATGAAACTGTTTTATCAGAGAGAAGACAGTACAAAAGAAGCGAAAGACATTTCTTATAAAATACTAGTATAAAAACAGTCTACAAAAAATTCTCGGTAGTTTTGTTACTCTGATAATTTTAAAGTAAAAGAAGTTATTAGTTAAAGCATAAGCAGGTATTAGAATTTATACACCGGCCGTATCTCCATCCAAGGCTTCGGCAAATACTTTGGCACCTAGCATTAGTGCAATTCCTTGCGGTAGTTGGATCAGAAGCGCCAGCTTCAGCCAGAAAGCCTTCTGAAACAATACAAATAATACTACATTGAACCGATGTTATCGGATTTATGTGATTACCGTGGACTGCCTTGTGCTCCCTTTTAATATCAACATTATCTTTCTGGTTGTCGGCATATCTGAATACTATAAGTTAAAACTATGCTTGCCAGCGACTCATAATAGTTAGAGAAAAGTAAATGAAAGAAGAAAATAGTTAGAGAAAAGTAAATGGTATAAGAAAACAAGTGAGTGGTAGTTTCTTACCGGCTGCACTGACTTCTGCTTCATAAGCCATTTGTGGTTCTTCAGCGTAAACAACGTTTATAGGAGCCACTTCAGCTTGTGGCTCGTCATTGACTGGAAGAACTGAACCCTGTGCTAGCACCAGAGCAGTCGCGACAATCAACAGGACCTTCATTGTGGTATACAACTTTCTTTCACCGAAATTAGCTACAATATGAATTGTTACTTGTAGTGATTGGAACTTTATATCGCAGTATTTATACCAAATTGTGGTGATTGCACTTTATTGATAATGACGAAAACCCCCGATAGTTCAATTAGGTAAATAAACCAGGTTAATACGTATTGTGATGCCGCCTGCGTTGTGTAAACATTGGGATTGATGGGGTGTATAGGGTCCGTATTACTCATAGTGTGTGTCAACCATTAATGTAAAGCACAAAATACCGCCAAATACTATAGTAAGTGTCGGTGCAGGATTTCTGTTTCAGTTTTTTTCTATTATTAAAATATTTGGCATACTACAAATATATTTTTAACCTTCAACGACGAACCGACAGCCGGCTGTCGTTCTGATATTGTCTTTCTATTGTGTCTTAAATCACGTTCGAAGGATTAAAGATAACTTATTTAAAAACTTTACTTTTGTTAAAAATCCGTTACAGAGCCACATAATTATCCTAGGCGTATACCATATTGTATGTTTGTCAATTATCTGGAGATACACAGACAGTGAAGAGTATACCCTCCACAGCAAAATTTCTCTTACAGATTATGGTTTGCTGAAAGAAAACTCGTTTATGGGTTAAGCTCGCCTTTGTATATACATATATAGGAGGCATTTAATAGTATTAGTCATGCAACCATTTGTAAAGCGTCAGGCTTTAAAATGCCATGGATTAGCTCATAATAATCATCATCAGCCTTAGTCAGTCCACTGCGGGACATAGGCCTCTCCCGAGGGCACTGAGCCCATTCTTCAGCTACACGCATGTAAGAGGGAGACATCCTACACTACGATTGCCTAACCGAAATCTCCGCTGCAGTTAGTTAGTACTTACATACATAAACATGATTGAAACTCTGAACACAAAAGTAAGAAGAATTCATTAGGTAATGTCAGCATTTACGAACACAATTCGTAAGGCAGGCAGTTCCAATGCCATACAAGTTGTTCTTTGCAATCCTAGAAAACATTATTATTTTGATTAGTTTGTACAAATTGAAGCATCATCTTCCTAGCCGGATTCAGCTTGATTTTTAGTGTTTTACGAGGAAACGCCTATCAGACCTCCAGAACCCAGTAACTGGGCGACATAATACCTCTTGGTTAAACTGGTCAGACTTTCTTGCTTACCCGTAACGACTATCAAATTTCTACGAATGACAACCGGGACCAACGGCTTTACGTGATTTTCCAGGCACGAGATGCCAATAACGTCCAAAATAAACTTTAGAAAGTACATATGAATTGAAATGTCACTTTGATACATGCCCGGATTCAAGCCCACAACCTCATACACGAGTTGGGAGCGCCTTATCAACTTGGCCATTACATTATATTTTTAAAGCCATGAGTTTAATAAAGTAATTCTAACATTCAACATTTTGACGTGACAACGTCTTAAATTAGGTTGCGGCTGGGAGTCACTTATGAAAAAGTGTAACGCTCGGTAACGTTACGATGAGTCACCGAACGAGAGAGAGGCCCGCCGAATGCCTTGCGTCTCTCTCCCACTCAACTATGATCGATATGAAAGACGTTGTCACGTAAAATCTTCGCCCGTAAAACCGACTTTACAGGCAACCATTTTTTTTTACACCGAATCAATATGTGCCAAATCACACATGATTGATTTTCAAACAGGCCTAATGGTTGATTTTGATCCGGTCCATCTAATGGTCCTTTTGAATGACCTAAACGTTTGATGTCATAAAAGTACAAAGTGTTACTTTTTTGGACTTTAGCCTTTTCGGTTTACGAGTGTAACAAGCGAATTTAAAAAAATCTATGAATGTAGTTCTGTTTCTATTTAAAAATAAATGATTATTTTCTTTAAGTAAAACAATCTATGTTAAAGATCTAAGTTAGTTTACTTCCAGGGTCCACCCTGGAAACTTGCCACTCTGAACAGTAAGTTTCCAGCGCCTATCTTGTGTGTACATCTTCAGACCATGATTGATTGATATCTCCAGATAATTGTAACGAGCCTATATACGTCTGGGATATGCGATTCTGGAATGAATTTTCTACAAATGACGAGTTCGTTCGGTCTTTTCCTAGAAACACATTTACAAACGTGGCAGATGTTTCGATAATGGAAAAAAACTGAAACAGACATCTTCTACCGTGCTGTACGTGTTAATGCTACATGTTTCTACTGATTAAGACGTTTTAAAATACAGCTGAACACTGGGTTTAAAATACAGCCCTGCGGCAAACGGACAACCAGACTGTTAATGATAGCTTTGGAACAGTGCACCCACACTTTGAGTTATACCTTATCTACCTTATTAATGCCAATCTTTATGCAGAGAGTAGGCCAAAAAGCATAACCTAGTTTATTTACCTAACTGATATATCGGGAATTTTCATCGTTATCAAAAAGTGCAATCACCACAATTTGGTATAAATACTGCGATATAAAGTTCCAACCACTACAAGTGACAATTCATATTGTAACTTATTTCAGTGAAAGAAAGTTGTATACCACAATGAAGGTCCTGTTAATTGTCGCGACAGCTCTGGTGCTAGCACAGGGTACAGTTCTTCCAGTCAGTGACGAGTCACAACCTGAATCAGTTCCTGTGAAAGTTGTTTACGCTGAAGAACCACAAAAGGCTTATGAAGCAGAAGTCAGTGCAGCCGGTAAGAAACTACCACTTACTTGTTATCTTCTATCTTGCCTTTCCTAATCATATTTAGGGTCGCTGGCAAGTGCACAAATTATTCAGCCAACCTTACCCTTAATGGTTTCAACATAAATAATATTTAGATGTAATTACCGACGACCAGAAAGATAAGGTTGATATTGACAGGGAGCACAAGGCAGTCCGTGGTAATATGCTTACTAAAAGAGAGTTACATAAATTCCATAACATCGGTACAATGTAGTATTATTTGTATTGTTTCAGAAGGTTTTCTGGCTGAAGCTGGCGCTTATGATCCACCTACTGCAAGGGCCTGTACTCATGCTAGGTGCCAAAGTATTTGCCGTAGCCGTGGATGGAGATACGGCCGGTGTATAAATTCTACTACCTGCTTATGCTTCAACTAATAACTTAATTTTCACCAAAATTATCAAAGTAACAAAATTACTTTAAAACTGTTTTGAGACTGTTCTTTTTACTAGTACTTTACATCAAATGTTTTCACGCTTATTTTGTACTTATAAATTGTGTTCTGTTTCATATTCTTTCACTTACGAATAATTAATTTGCTTAAAAAAGTAGAATTAAATGTACTACATAGTACCTATACACAATTATTGTGATTGGAATAAATGAGATTTTTAGTGTTAATTTTTTTTTACCAATCGAACAAAAAAAAAATAACCTTATTAGTGCCGCTCTATCATCTACCTATACTTAAATTAAAATAATATTTCATACGACACAAGAAGTACCGAGTGAAATTATTATAAGTAACATTTTGTTTTTAAATTAGATTAGAGTGACAAAGACAGCAACAGATTTGGAAGCGTCTTAAAATTAAGTGACGTTTGGAGTATTCGGGGGATGTAATGCAACCCTATGGAAAGCGTCACAAGCCTAGCTCGTAATAGTTTGTAGTTATTTGCCTTAGTCAATCCACTGCGGGACATAGGCCTCTCCCTAGGCGCGACATTTATCCACTAGGTATCATATTAACCCTGATCTCCGCTGCAGAACTCACAAAGGTTACTTAGTACTTACAGAAACATGATTAAAACTATATACTCCAAAGATGACATTGTCATCTGAAAATGTCAGCATTCGTGAATACAGGCAGGTAGTTCCAATGTCCTACAAATTCTTCTTTGCCATCCTAGAGAATATTATAATATATATATGTACTTTGACTAAATTGCACAAATCGAAGCTTAATATAGAAAATGACTGTCCAGTTTGAACCCAACCCGTTTGGTCATCTAGACATCTAATAATATTTCTTTTAATGTTTAGATTTTTACACTTATGTATGATACTTTTATTGAAATGTAACGCGGCCATTTAATAACTAGATTCATAATTTAGTGTAAGCCACCAAGGCACAAAGTATATTATCACGAATATGACGCATAGAACTCACTGTTATAATTTGTTCAATTGTAATTCTTTCGCTAATTAAGAATCTACAGTCAATTCATACCTTTGAACTCGGTGTAGTAGTAATGGTTAACGAGTTGCAGTATCTAACTCATACCTCCACCATCAAGCCCTAGTCTATAAATGTATTGCAAGGGGCTCGTTAATACATACCAAATGTGCCTGAACTCCAAGAGGTGCCTCTGTCTAACTCATGATCCCATCAACAGGTAAAATGCATGGGTCTACGAGAGCCCAAACTCGAAGGGGTTACTAGTGACCGTTGAAAAGTTATCCTACCCAGCTCTTTGATCCATCATCAGACATTCGTCTCTAACAAGCTGCAAAGCTAGAAGCTTGTTGTTAAAAAGAAATTAAATAAGCCTTAACTCAAGCTATTAATTAGAAGTCTGAGGTCCAACGTCCACTTCCTGACTCCATCATCCGACCGAGTATAATGTACGGCATACGTCTGACAACCATATGAATATACAGGGTGTCCCACGGCAATGCCACATGGAGGGAAAGTACCTTAAATATTGTAGATAGAACATTTTACTGAAAGAAGACATTATTTGAATTTTGAAAACATTTTAAACTGCATTCATAGATATTTAAATAATAACATAGTTGAACCGGGAATCGAACCTGATACTCGAGAAAATTAATCAGCCTGTAGTTTTATCCTACTGATCGAAAGGCTTTATCACAAGGATTATTTTTTGCTAAATAACATAGTGTCAAAAATAAAAGAAAGACCATGAATTTTAACATTTTTAATAAAAAATTACGAGGGTTCCGGGGTCAAACCCGGTAAGTACAAAAAACCTACTTTCGAGATATTCAATGTTAAAAGTTCGCAGACGAAAAAAACTTGAATTACAAAATAAATCGGAAAGTAATATTTTTTAAAAATAACATGTACTAATATAGATACAATTTACGTGGTTTTCAATTGAGTATCGTATTTAGTTTTTTTATGAGAAAATATATTGTACTCAAGGGTACCGACATATTGGATTTTAGCTCAAATAAAAAAAACATTTCCTGTGTTTAAAGTTTAATAAAAGTGTGAAAAAATATTCGTTTTGAATTGTTATTACTTATAGCTTAACATAAAACGTTATTTGGTACATAAGAGTAAAAAATATTTAACACTAGCTTTTGCCCGCGACTTCGTCCGCGTGGAATAATAGTTCCCGTTACCGGGGGATTTCTGGGATGAAAACTATCCTATGTCCTTTCTCGGGTCCCAGACTATGTCTGTATCAAATTTCATTCAAAATTGGTTTAGTAGTTTAGGCGTAAAGAAGAGACAGACAGACAGACAGACTGGCAGAGTTACTTTCGCATTTATAATATTAGTACGGATTAACTGTGGAACTATCTTGAGCGTACACAAAAAGATTATTAGGGTTGTATAAGCGTGAAAGAGCTACATTGACCATGGTAAAAGCATCCAAAACACATCCAATGGCATTTTTATTTTTGATGGATATGAAATCATCAAATGACTTCTCCCGCCCCTGAAGAGGGAAGGAATGTCAGACTTTTACTGACTAAAATCCAATATTGTCCCTTCGGTTACCCTTATTATATTCCGGGGCCGCGCTAACTAAGCATCGACACGCCGTCGACACGGGTCTGGTCCTAGTCGGGCGGCGAGCTACCTACCGCCCACCTATCTTGCGACTCTCGACAACTAAGCCTGGGTCTCTGTCCGGGGCGTGAAGCTGGACGCTGCCTCACGCGCCCCGCCGCTTTCGTCTCCAGCGTGTCTGCTTCGCAGGAGGCGACGGCTTCCTATTCAGTCTCGCCCCGAAGCATGGCCTGAACCAGCGCCGATCGCCTCTGCAACGACACGGTGGTGGTTCGCCCAAGCGGGGCCTACCTCCACCGTATGCTACACCGTGTCACGCAGGCGTCACTTCCGCCCGAATCCGACATAGAAACCTCCCGAAATGTCCGTGTGCGGTGAGGACCTGTGTCGGGCGATACGTGAGAGTGTCGAGGCGTCATTCCAGCCACTCCTCAAAGAGGGATGACCAGCAATGAGTTGCGACAGACGCAGTCTCCATGAGATCCCGCCGGAGCTCTGGGTGCTGAGTGTGTGTGAGTTTCGCCCCAGCGTTGCACTTCCACGCGCCACTGTGCGTGGTACCCACACCGGCAAGGATCAGGCAGGCAGGAGATCTTGCGGTATCCATGCACCATCCGCAGACCTCCACAACCCATTAACTGGGCGACGATACCCTTTGGTTCGACTGGTCAACCTTTCTGGCTTCTGAATACCCGTAACGTCAAAGTTCTACGAATGACAACCGGGGCTTAACGTGCTTTCCGAGGCACGGGATGTCAGTGATTGAAAGTACATATGAATTGAAAAAGTCACATTGGTACTTGCCCGGATTCGAACCCGTAACCTCTTACACGCGCCTCTTATGACGACCCAGATGTGTTATTCTGATGTATAAGCTACGAATATCTTGCAAAGCCATCGGCCAATATTCTTTATTGTACTCCAATAGGAAAAAAACAGTAAAGGACAATACAAACAAATATGCAAGAGTACAATAGGCGGCCTTTTTTCGCTAATAAGCAGTTTCTATTACATACTATCATTTATATTGCTTGCTGCGGAGTAATATTAAAACTGTGAATATCTCCGAAGATATTTTTTGAAATTATAAATGACACAATGAAAATTACGCTAGGGGCATTTTGCGTTTTAGTAATTTTATATTATCTCCGAAACTATATGACCAATTGACATACTGTAAATAGCAAATCTTATCTGTATGATGTCCTTGTGATACTGAAATAATTTATTGTCTTAAGAATTAATATTTTGTTGCTCAAATAATCAACCAAACGTAAGTATGCCGAAAAATCATTTTTATATGCAATAAAAGAAGTATAAAAGATAAAATATAAAAAAATAACAGCAGCACTTAGTTTTTTTAAGATAGTAAACACTAACTTTTAACGTTTTTTGTTATTATTTTGATGCGTGCGCTTGCTCAACGGACGCTATCGCAGCGCGAACTGGGGACGTACCACAAGCCCTTATAGCAGTATTACTTTGATATTACTTTCAGTGGGAAAGAGACGGCGCTAGACAACGTGTCTAACGCTGTCACTTGCACACTCCTGCAACAGGACTAAAACAATCTTACTTTAAACGTCATGGTAAGGGGGCTGACCGGAACGGTGCGCGCGGGGCGTGTCCTCTGCGTAGGTACTACTCAACCACTCTTATTTGGTTTCACCTCACATAAAATAAAAAATATAATGTTAAAAAATAATTGCGACAATCCGATAACTAAACTTTACGTATTATTTTTAAATATGGGTTTCCAGAAAAATACCACAATTATATTTATTGGATTTTATACTAAAACAAAATAAGTATAAGTTAAATAATATCGTTAAAGTAAAACCCGACAAATATGGTTAATAGCTTCTGGTTATCATTAAAAATAACTTTACTATAATATCGTAAGAAGCGAAACCAGTTAAAGATTAATAACTGGTGTTACTTTGTAGATCTAGTTAAATTTGGCCAAAAAACGTTTGCCCTAAACACCCATAAATATACGTTATGTGTTTCTTCCACTAAATAAAACCAAAATCTCAAGCTTTACGTCTACTTATACTATATTATACCGATGTTATAGTTAATACATACAATACTTATTGGGTTATTAACTCAGCCTTTTCAGTGATCCTTATTAAGTTGGTTTATCTGTAAATACCATTAAAGAGAGCGCAAAAAATGCATTATAACTGCACTTTTAGGTAAAAATCTCAATTTTTGTTACTTATCGGGTTTGACCCCGTAACCCTCGATTAGTCGATTTTTCAAATGCTCAAAAGTAGTCACTTCTTCTTGAATACAAAGTGATAACTTTTGATTATTTCGTTCCCTGACGATTTTTTGGTCTTTTTGTGGTGGATATTTTTGTATTTAACTGATGTGTACTACTCAAGTGGGTAGATTATTAGTAATAAGTAGTTATGATTGTCAATTGTATGTCCTTACGGCAATGTAAGCTTTTAACTTTTCAGAACAAAATTTTACACTAAATGTTAAAATTCACGGTCTTCCTTTTATTTGTGACACTATGTTATTTAGCAAAAAATAATCCTTATGATGAAACCTTTCGATCGGTATGATTAAATAACAGGGTGATTATTTTTCCTCGTGGAACAAGTTCGATTCCCGGCCCAACCATTTAATTATTTAAAAATCTATGAATGCAATTTAAATTGTTTTTAAAATTCATATAATGTCTCCTTTCAGTAAAATGTTCTATCTACAAAATTTAAGGTACTTTCCCTCCATGTGGCATAGCCGTGGGACACCCTGTATATGGGGGTTACTATTAATCGTTGAAAGTTCCATTCTCGCTCCTAATTTCTTTATCAGATCAAGTCAAAATTATCATTAATGTTATTGAGATGAGAACAGATGTGAGAAGCTTTTCAAAAATTATTTAGTAGATGCAGTTGAAAAAGCTGTCCAAAAGTAAATGGTATGTACAATCGACAAATTGGATTCATGAACCATTTTAAGCTTTCTACCCTACAGACATTCAAATATAATTAGGTCGACATTCATAATATAAACAAAAATTACACTTTTCACGTCATGGGTCATGATTCTATTTTGTCGATAGTACATAAAAAATGCTGAGGTCAAAATACATATTTTTTAAAACACACAAGTACCTTCTATAATATCAACACCATGGGCGTAGCCACACTGGGGCAAGCTGGGGCACTTGCCCCACCCTGGCTGATCTATAAGGTGCCTAACTAAAAAAAAATCATTAACTCTAACAATCATATTCGTAAGAAAATTACACAAAAAAAAATAGACATGGAAAAAAGTGCGATCAAAACAAAAAGCGCGCACATATGACCGAACGCGCGCATCGCAACGGTCTTTTGAAACCGAGCTGTATTACCGTAGATAAATACTTCAACATGGTCTAAGGATATTTCAATTAAACTTATATAACTAAAATTCTATTAACTTTTTGTTAAGACACCTACAGATTAAAACAAACCTGGTTTAATAGCCTATCTAATCTGATAATAAACTTATAGATAAAGATAAATTAAAAAAAAAACTTAGAAGAAGAGGAAAATCTCAGACAAAATTCCAATCTGAACTTGAAACATTAAAACCTAAACAAAACAACTATTTTTTTTATAAAAATTGTTGTAAACTTAAAATTAATAATCCGTGGATCCACCGACTCCTAACACATTTGCAGCGGTTCTGCATACTCAAAACAAGGGTGTCAATATCCTGTTGTGGAATACTGCCCCAAGTCCTGCTAAGATGCAAGAAAAGGTTGGTTGGCTGGTTTCATGCACAATATCTTTAGGGAAATTCCTAAGAGCTCTTCTCTAAAGCATATCCCAGGCATGCTCAATAGGATTTAAGTCAGGGGATATACGCGCCGTATGTGGACGGGCATTGTTGTGCATTAGCTGGAAATTTTGTCCGATTTGCTGTCTGTGGGGCAAGATTACAAGTTTTAGCACCTCATCTCGGTATTTTAGAGCAGTATATTGCCATGTATTCAAACGAGGTCCGTTCTACCACCGAGACAAATTCCTGCCCAAACCATTGATAATCGTGCCACCTTGATTTGCATGAACTTGTTGTGGATGCTGCAGTCGAGTCCAACGTCTAGGTTCACCCCAAACGCGTACTCTTCGCGAATCAGGATGAAATCCAAACCTGGATTCATCAGTGAAAAGGCACAAGTGACCATTGAGAATGGTTCCAGTTTTCGTGTGCAAAAGCCCATTGTAATCTACTTCGTCGATTGCCTCTCCTTAGCGCTGGTACCCGAAGTGGCCTACGAGGACGTAGGTTGACTTCATGCAGTCCTCTTAAAGTTTGAATGCTTACCAGCAAATCATACTCTCTCTGTACCCTTTGAACCAATTGCATTGCCATGCCGTTACATTTGGTTGACTTCGTGCAGCATTTACTATAAATCGGTCCTGTACATGTGTTTTAATGCGTCGAGGTCCTCGGTGCCGTTCCACCACTTCCCTCGTGACACGATAACGTGACCAAAGCCTGGATATAACGCTCTGACTGGTCCTCATAGCTTCAGAAACCGCAATTTGGGACAGTATTCCACAACAGGATATTGACACCCTGGTTTTGAGTATACAAAACCGCTGCAGATGTGTCACGAGAGCCTTAGGTGGATCCACGGATTATTAATTTTAAGTTTTCATTTTCAACATTTTTTATAAAAGAAATAGTTGTTTTGTTTAGGTTTTGATGTTTCAAAAAGGATACTTTATATGATATTACTCAAAATATTAAATTTACTGCTTAAAATACTAACTTTACGACTACTTTTTACCAAACTAAAATGACGAAACGACCGAATGAGATACTGAAAACTCCGAAAAATAAACATGAACGTTTATTGCTATAATACTTTTCTACCAGCATAAATTACGTTCAACTGAAAACTATGCTTTTGTAATTTTAACCTTTACTTTTATTCTATACATGATCGAGGGTGGGCTGGGTCGACGGAGCCCCGCTTCGCGGGGCTCCTACTTCTAGGTGGCTTATAAAAAAATAACCACGAAGGGATGGCGGGGTCTATTCGCTCGCTTCGCTCGTTCACACGACCCCGCCATCCCCTTCTAACCTAACCTATCCGAGTCGGGGTGCCCTAAAGTCTAGATTGCAACCAGTTTTCATTATTATTGAGAGTTAAAAAATAAATTTGAGAACCAACAATAGAAATTAAAACAGTTCATGCAAGTTGTAAAAATATGATTATTTTGACGAAACCTCTGTTGTCGGTAACTTAGTTTTGTCGGAGATTTAGTATTCTATTCGGAAATTAGGATTTATGTCGGTAATTCATTATAATGCTGGTTAATTAGAATAATAGTCGGCCACAGATCGCAGGAGATTAATTTGTTTGTCGGAACCATTATTATTTCCCTTTCAAAAATAAAGTTTAAATTGAAATTTTGTCTGAGTTTTTCCTCTTATTCTAAGTTTTTTTTTAATTTATCTTTATCTAAAAGTTTATTATCAGATTAGATAGGCTATTAAACAAGGTTTATTTTAATGTGTAGGTGTCTTAACAAAAAGTTAATAGAATTTAAGTTGTTTAGTTTTAATTGAAATATCCCTAGACTCTTTTGATGTGTGTATAATATCTATCCTGTGTGTAATTGTTTATTTTCTGTACCTGAAAATATAAACTTCTAAATTGGCATAGGCGCAGAGCCCAAACGGCTCAAGTTAAAAAAAAACCCGTGAGGGGGGGGGGATAGGTTGACTCCTGCCCCACCCTGAACCCAAGGCTGGCTACGCCCATGATCAACACTTAAATAAAATACAGAAAAATCTTTCGAAGTACATAGAAGTTATTGTATTCCAGACGGGCCTTTCTACATTCCTATGAATTTTCTTTTAAACCAACAATAAAGTAACAAAATCACATAAAATACGTATTGTCAGTCAAAAACCTCAGTTTTGAATAAAAGCGATCCACCAGTGAAAAAAAAAGTTAAGAAATAGTACTCTAAGCAATTTTGAGATTGAGTTTCGTTATTGCTAGTAAAACACACATTTTTTTGGTTATATTGAATGCTAATTTAAATTTTATTATTATTAATTTTATTTACTGTTTTGAATTTGTTAATTTTAATTTTATTATTTTAATTTTTTCGATTATTTAATTTTATTTTTTTGCCAATTTTGTTTCTGCCTGTGATTTAAATGTTTTATTGCTATGTTTAATTTTAATTTGGCCTAAGGAGCCTGATTGTTCTGTCAAATATCCTATAACTTTAAAATACATTTCATTCAATATGTAGTGCATGATGTGCTAACCTGTAAGATATTGATACACCTTATAAGATGTGATTAATTGTAACCCATAATTGTCTTAGTGTACTCAATTGTTGGTGAGCCAAATAAATAAACACGTGTCGAGAGAGAAATTGAATATCTTTCGTAGCTCAAGTGTTCTTTTGGTCTTATACAATTGTATAAGACCAAAATCGACTAGGCTGCATTGGTCATCATCATCATCATCGGAAAACGAGTCGCCACAAACGAGTGTAAAAACTAAAAAACAATTTTAATTACTTGATTTTTGAATTTGGCTAAGTAACCTTTGCGAGTCCTGCAGCGGTAAAGGTTGCGGAATACGGAAAATCCTAGTGTGAATTCTCCTTGTAAGATGCGTGTAGCCGAAGAAGGAGCTAAGTGCCGCACTTCGGGAATGACCCATGTTCCGCAGTGGACTGACTAAGGCCGATGATGATTATTATGAGCTCCTTGGCTTGTCAGGCTTTTCAAATTATGGTAACATGACTAATAAATATTATGTTACTTTTAATATTACTGTGTACTCCTTCTGTCGTAAGAAATATTGTTTGATTTAAAGCATAGATTTTGGAGCGGCACTGCTATAGAGAGTGATCACTTTGGTGTTTCTTTATTTTTCTTAGGTTGATAAAAAAAAAAGATTTACAGTTAAACTCTGATTTATTCCAATAACAAAAGGTTTGTCTGTAGTTAATACATAGCTACAAAACATTTACAACATTATATATATTTTTAAACAAATTAATTATTCGTAAGTGGAACAATATGAATCTGTTTTATAAATGAGCAGACATCATCAGACATATTGAAAACAGAACACAATTTTTAAGCACAAAGGAAGAGTGAAAACAATTGTTATAAAATATTAATAAAAAAAAAACAGTCTTCAAACAGTTTCTAGGTCATTTTGTTACTATGACAACTTAGGTGTAAAATAGGTTATTAGTTGAAACATAAGCAGGTAGTAGTATTTATACACCGGCCGTATCTCCATCCACGGCTACGGCAAATACTTTGGCACCTAGCATGAGTGCAGGCCCTTGCAGTAGTTGGATCATAAGCGCCAGCTTCAGCCAGAAAGCCTTCTGAAACAATACAAATAATACTACATTGTACCGATGTTATCGAAATTATGTAACTCTCTTTTAGTCATGTTACCACGGACTGCCTTGTGCTCCCTGTCAATATCGACCTTATCTTTCTGGTCGTCGGCAAGTATATTTAAATATTTTATGTTAGAGCTATTTATAGTAAGGTTGGGTGAATAATTTGTACGCTTGCTAGCGACCCTAAGTAAATAGATTAAGAAAAGTAAATGAAAGAAGAAAACAAGTAAGTGGTCGTTTCTTACCGGCTGCACTGACTTCTGTTTCATAAGCCATTTGTGGTTCTTCAGCGTAAACCACGTTCATAGGACCAACTTCAAGTTGTGGCTTGTCATTGACTGGAAGAATTGAACCCTGTGCTAGCACCAGAGCAGTCGCGACAATCAACAGGACCTTCATTGTTTTATACAACTTTCTTTCACCGAAATTAGTTACGATATGAATTGTTACTTGTAGTGATTGGAACTTTATATCGCAGTATTTATACCAAACTGTGGTGATTGCACTTTGTTGATAACGATGAAAATCCCCGATATTTCGATTATAACTCCATAACACCGCAGTGCTGTGCTTTAAACTCAGTTTAAATACATAATAAATCTGTTGACGTGTATCTCGTGAAAACGAAAAGTCTAAAACTTAACTCAGGACAAGATTTCTGATTGTGTGTTTTCCTCTCTTGAAACATCTGCAATGTTTGTAAATGTATAAAAGTTCGTTAGATCTATCCCTATGATAGATCTAACGAACTTTTCTTTCTCAATCCATTTTAGAACCACAAGGCGTATATTTTATGCTTGTCACAATTATCTAGAGATGCATTTTAGATGCACTAGAGGTGTGGTGATGAACCCGCAAGGTAGGCTCTAGAAACTTACTATATCATTGTCGCCTAGTCGTTTTTAGTCTTATGAAATTGTCTAAAGATGCGCTAGCTGTGAGTTGACAATATTTAAAGATAAAGCTGATTTTGAACTGCTTACCCAACTGCTTCTACTAAATATATTATTCAAAAGCTTCTCACATTGGTTCTTATCTCAATACCATTAATGATAATTTCAATTTGATCTAATGAAGTAATTAGGGGTGGAGAGTGGGACTCTTTAACGATAAAGAGTAACACCCCCAATATGGGCTCATATGGTAATCTAACGTGTGCTGCTCATTATATTTATATAGCTGGTTTTTAGACATCATTAATTAAAATAAAAGTATCTTCATACGTAAGAGTAAAGATCTAAATGTGAAAAAAAAAATGTTATTAGATGTCTAGATGACCACAGAGATTGTGTTCAAACTGAACTGTCATGTCAGATATGTGCAATCTAGTAAAAATAATTATGTTTTCTAGGATTGTAAAGAACAACTTGTAAAACATTGGCACTGCCTGTCTTACAAGTTGTATTCACGAATCCTGACATTTCCAAATGTCAGCATGCTTTATTTTTGTGTATATAGGCTGGAAAGTTTTAATGTGTCCTGTAAAATAGAATAATAACTACTTTAAATCGTTAAGATTAAATCGGTAAGAAGAAAAGAAACATTCTTTTATTTTAAAGAATAAATAAAATTGCATACAAAGATTTTCGAAAAAATTACATTTCCGGGAATCGAAGTGGCTTTTTAGCCACTTCGATTCATCATCACAAAGTATATTATCACGATATGACGCATAGAACTCACTGTTATAATTTGTTCAATTGTTTTTTCTTTCGCTAGTTAACAATCTACAGTCAATTCATACCTTTGAACTCGGTGTAGTAGTAACGGTTAACGAGTTGCAGTATCTAACTCATACCTCCACCATCAAGCCCTAGTCTATAAATGTATTGCAAGGGGCTCGTTAATACATACCAAATGTGCCTGAACTCCAAGAGGTTAATAGCAACCGTTGAAGAGGTGCATCTGTCTAACTCATGATCTCATCAACAGGTAAAATGCATGGGACTCTACGAGAGCCCAAACTCGAAGGGGTAACTAGTGACCGTTGAAAAGTTACCCTACCCAGCTCTTTGATCCATCATCAGACATTCGTCTCTAACAATCTGCAATGCTAGAAGCTTGTTGTTAAAAAGAAATTAAATAAGCCTTAACTCAAGCTACTAATTAGAAGTCAGAGGTCCAACGTCCACTTCCTGACTCCATCATCCGACCAAGTATAATGTACGGCATACGTCAGACAACCATATGAATACATATGGGGGCTACTATTAATCGTTGAAAGTTCCATTCTCGCTCCTAATTTCTTTATCAGATCAAGTCAAAATCATCATTAATGTTATTGAGATGAGAACAGATGTGAGAAGCTTTTGAAAAATTATTTAGTAGAAGCAGTTGAAAAAGCTGTCCAAAAGTAAATGGTATGTACAAATTGGATTCAAATCACATAAAATACGTATTGTCAGTCAAAAACCTCTGTTTTGAATAAAAGCGATCCACCAGTAAAAAAAAAGTTAAGAAATAGTACTCTATGCAATTTTGAGATTGAGTTTCGTTATTGCTAGTAAAACACACATTTTTTGGTTATATTGAATGTTAATTTAAATTTTATTATTATTAATTTTATTTACTATTTTGAATTTGTTCATTTTAATTTTATTATTTTAAGTTTTTCGATTATTTAATTTTATTTTTTTGCCAATTTTGTTTCTGGCTGTGATTTTAATGTTTTATTGCTATGTTTAATTTTAATTTGGCCTGAGCAGCCTGATTGTTCTGTCAAATATCCTATAACTTTAAAATACGTTTAATTCAAATCAAATCAAATCAAATCAAATAGTTTATTGCAATCCATAATGTACACTTACAGGTGGTAAATATTATAATATAACATAGAAACAATTATGGACCCTGTTGGGCACAGCAAGTTTTAAATAAGTAGGAGAGAGGAAGAGCGCTTCATTAGTTTTTTGTTATTAGTGACATATAGGTACTTTTTATGATTCCATTTATCTATTTATTTGGTTCTATTTAATTTCTGTTCAATAATTTTTTTTTTATTAATTGTATTGATACTGGGTATTCTCTTGCTATCGCTTTATATAATACATATTATATTAATTATTTATTCATTAACAATTTCTTTAATTATATTTTTATTATTATTATTTGGTACTTGATTATAATTTGTTCATTATTATAAATGTAGTATAATAATTAAGTTATTTAAGTATATATATTTATTTTTTTACAGTTACGTTTTTTTATTGACTTTATCTGTTAAATATTCTTGTAATGTGTAGTAGCTTTTAATAATTAAGTATTGCTTTAATTTAGTTACAAATATACTGGTTTTATTTTGTTGTTTAATGTCTTCTGGTAGATTATTGTATATTTTAATTGACACTACGTATAGGTAAGCACATCATGCACTACATATTCAATATGTAGTGCATGATGTGCTTACCTGTAAGATATTGATACACCTTACACGATGTGATTAATTGTAACCCATAATTGTTTTAGTGTACTCAATTGTTGGTGAGCCAAATAAATAAATAAATAAACACGTGTCGAGTTCTCTATCAGGTTCATCATCGAAATTGAATATCTTTCGTAGCTCAAGTGTTCTTTTGGTCTTATACAATTGTATAAGACCAAAATCTACTAGGCTGCATTGGTATATAGTAAGTTTCAGCGTCTATCTTGTGTGTTCATCATCGGAAAACGAGTCGCCACAAACAGTATAACATGTACACGTGTAATAACTTAATAAACAATTTTAATTACTTGATTTTTGAATTTGGCTAAGTAACCTTTGCAAGTCCTGCAGCGGAAAAGGTTGCGAAATACGGAAAATCCTAGTGTGAATTCTCCTTGTAAGATGCGTGTAGTCGAAGAAGGAGCTAAGTGCCGCACTTCGGGAATGACCCATGTTCCGCAGTGGACTGACTAAGGCCAATGATGATTATTATGAGCTCCTTGGCTTGTCAGGCTTTCCAAATTATGGTAACATGACTAATATTATGTTACTTGTAATATTACTGTGTACTCCTTCTGTCGTAAGAAATATTGTTTGGTTTAAAGTATAGATTTTGGAGCGGCACTGCTATAGAGAGTGATCACTTCTGTGTTTCTTTATTTTTCTTAGGTTGATAAAAAAAAAGATTTACACTTAAACTCTAATTTATTCCAATAACAAAAGTTGTGTCTGTAGTTAATACATAGCTACAAAACATTTACAACATTATATATTTTTTTAAACAAGTTAATTATTCGTAAGTGGAACAATATGAATCTGTTTTATAAATGAGCAGACATCATCAGACATATTGAAAACAGAACACAATTTTTAAGCACAAAAGAAGCGTGAAAACAATTGTTATATAATATTAATAAAAAAAACAGTCTTCAATCAGTTTCTAGGTCATTTTGATACTTTGACAACTTAGGTGTAAATAAGTTATTAGTTGAAGCATAAGCAGGTAGTAGAATTTATACACCGGCCGTATCTCCATCCACGACTACGGCAAATACTTTGGCATCTAGCATGAGTGCAGGCCCTTGCAGTAGTTGGATCATAAGCGCCAGCTTCAGCCAGAAAGCCTTCTGAAACAATACAAATAATACTACATTGTACCGATGTCATCGAATTTATGTTACTCTCTTTTAGTCAGCATATTACCATGGACTGCCTTGTGCTCCCTGTCAATATAACCTTATCTTTCTGGTCGTCGGCAAGTTTTTAAATATTTTATGTTAGATATGGTAAGGTTGGGTGAATAATTTGTACGCTGGCTAGCGGCCCTAAGTAAATAGATAAAAAAAAAGACGGGTTGCACTCCGGGAGTGCCGGCAGAAGTGAAAACTTGATTATTAACGTTGAGCATGTTTGATATTTTGGAATGGTTAGGGAATAATTTTGCACCAATTGCTTTATCAGTATAAAAGTACTATCATTTATGTGAATACAATATTCATTTATTGCGCTATCGTACACAAACATGACAATTTATATTACATTAAAAATTTAACACTTTAAAACTATTACAACCGTCCTACGCTTTTTCGATCAGGTCACGTGTCCTGACGCGAGTTTAAGATTTTATATCCATTACAGAAAAAGTGCTCAACGCCGCTAAAGAAGTTTTCACTTCAAAAAAGTAAATGAAAGAAGAAAACAAATTAGTGGTAGTTTCTTACCGACTGCACTGACTTCTGCTTCATAAGCCATTTGTGGTTCTTCAGCGTAAACAACGTTCATAGAACGCTCTTTAGGTTGTAGCTCGTCATTGACTGGAAGAACTGAACCCTGTGCTAGCACCAGAGCAGTCGCGACAATCAACAGGACCTTCATTGTGGTATACAACTTTCTTTCACCAAAATAAGTTACAATATGAATTGTTTCTTGTAGTGATTGGAACTTTATATCGCAGTATTTATACCAAATTGTGGTGATTGCACTTTGTTGATAACGATGAAAATCCCCGATTTTTCGATTAGGTAAATAAACTAGGCTAATGCGTATTAGCATACGGGCTGCATTGCTTGAAGATTATAACTCCATAACTCCGCAGTGCTGTGCTTTAAACTCAGTTTAAATACATAATAAATCTGTTGACGTGTATCTCGTGAAAACGAAAAGTCTAAAACTTAACTCAGGAAAAGATTTCTGATTGTGTGTTATCCTCTCTCTGCAATGTTTGTAAATGTATAAAATTACAAACCTGAGTTCTAAATCTGAGTTCTTTCTCAATCCATTTTAGAACCACAAGGCGTATATGCTTGTCACAATTATCTAGAGATGCATTTTTGATGCACTAGAGGTGTGGTGATGAACCCGCAAGGTAGGCTCTAGAAACTTACTATATCATTGTCGCCTAGTCGTTTTTAGTCTTATGAAATTGTTTAAAGATGCGCTAGCTGTGAGTTTTCAATAATTAAAGATAAAGCTGATTTTGAACTGCTCACCCAACTGCTTCTACTAAATATATTATTCAAAAGCTTCTCACATTGGTTCTTATCTCAATACCATTAATGATAATTTCAATTTGATCTAATGAAGTAATTAGGGGTGGAGAGTGGGACTCTTTAACGATAAAGAGTAACACCCCCAATATGGGCTCATATGGTAATCTGGAGTGTGCTGTTCATTATATTTATATAGCTGGTTTTTAGACATCATTAATTAAAATAAAAGTATCTTCATACGTAAGAGTAAAGATCTAAATGTGAAAAAAAATGTTATTAGATGTCTAGATGACCACAGAGATTGTGTTCAAACTGAACTGTCATGTCAGATATGTGCAATCTAGTAAAAATAATTATGTTTTCTAGGATTGTAAAGAACAACTTGTAAAATATTGGAACTGCCTGTCTTACAAGTTGTATTCACGAATGCTTTATTTTTGCATGCTTTATTTTTGTGTATATAGGCTGGAAAGTTTTAATGTGTCCTGTAAAATAGAATAATAACGACATTAAATCGTTAAGATTAAATCGGTAAGAAGAAAAGAAACATTCCTTTATTTTAAAGAATAAATAAAATTGCATACAAAGATTTTCGAAAAAATTACATTTCCGGGAATCGAAGTGGCTAAAAATGGAAAAGAAGCAACACCTGGACTTTTATGACTTTAACCGATAAGCATTTATAAGGATCAAATCTTTCAAACAAATATGGTAAATTAAATTAGAGGGAAAGCATTAAATTTTTACTTTTGATATAAATATTTCTTTTAATGTTTAGATTTTTACACTTATGTATGATACTTTTATTGAAATGATGTCTGTAACGCGGTCATTTAACAACTAGATTCATAATTTAGTGAAAGCCACTAAGGCACAAAGTATATTATCACGAATATGACGCATAGAACTCACTGTTATAATTTGTTCAATTGTTTTTTCTTTCGCTAGTTAACAATCTACGGTCAATTCATACCTTTGAACTCGGTGTAGTAGTAACGGTTAACGAGTTGCAGTATCTAACTCATACCTCCACCATCAAGCCCTAGTCTATAAATGTATTGCAAGGGGCTCGTTAATACATATCAAATGTGCCTGAACTCCAAGAGGTGCCTCTGTCTAACTCATGATACCATCCACAGGTAAAATGCATGGGTCTCTACGAGAGCCCAAACTCGAAGGGGTTACTAGTGACCGTTGAAAAGTTACCCTACCCAGCTCTTTGATCCATCATCAGACATTCGTCTCTAACAATCTGCAATGCTAGAAGCTTGTTGTTAAAAAGAAATTAAATAAGCCTTAACTCAAGCTATTAATTAAAAGTCAGAGGTCCAACGTCCACTTCCTGACTCCATCATCCGACCGAGTATAATGTACGGCATGCGTCAGATAACCATATGAACACATATAGGGGTTACTATTAATCGTTGAAAGTTCCATTCTCGCGCCTAATTTCTTTATCAGATCAAGTCAAAATCATCATTAATGTTATTGAGATGAGAACAGATGTAAAAAGCTTTTAAAAAATTATTTAGTAGAAGCAGTTGAAAAAGCTGTCCAAAAGTAAATGATGTACAATCGACAAATTGGATTCATGAACCATTTTAAGCTTTTTATCCTACAGACATTCAAATATAATTAGGTCGACATTCATAATATAAACAAAAATGTCACTTTTCACGTCATGGGTCATGATTCTATTTTGTCGATAGTACATAAAAAAATGCTGAGGTCAAAATACATATTTTTTAAAACACACAAGTACCTTCTATAATATCAACACTTAAATAAAATACAGAAAAATCTTTCGAAGTACATAAAAGTTATTGTATTCCAGACGGGCCTTTATACATTCCTATGAATTTTCTTTTAAACCAACAATAAAGTAACAAAATCACATAAAATACGTATTGTCAGTCAAAAACCTCAGTTTTGAATAAAAGCGATCCACCAGTGAAAAAAAAAGTTAAGAAATAGTACTCTAAGCAATTTTGAGATTGAGTTTCGTTATTGCTAGTAAAACACACATTTTTTTGGTTATATTGAATGCTAATTTAAATTTTATTATTATTAATTTTATTTACTATTTTGAATTTGTTAATTTTAATTTTATTATTTTAATTTTTTCGATTATTTAATTTTATTTTTTTGCCAATTTTGTTTCTGCCTGTGATTTTAATGTTTTATTGCTATGTTTAATTTTAATTTGGCCTGAGGAGCCTGATTGTTCTGTCAAATATCCTATAACTTTAAAATACATTTAATTCAATATGTAGTGCATGATGTGCTAACCTGTAAGAGATTGATACACCTTACACGATGTGATTAATTGTAACCCATAATTGTCTTAGTGTACTCAATTGTTAGTGAGCCAAATAAATAAACACGTGTCGAGTTCTCTATGAGGTTCATCATCGAAATTGAATATCTTTCGTAGCTCAAGTGTTCTTTTGGTCTTATACAATTGTATAAGACCAAAATCGACTAGGCTGCATTGTTCATCATCATCATCATCGGAAAACGAGTCGCCACAAACAGTATAACATGTACTCGTGTAATAACTTAATAAACAATTTTAATTACTTGATTTTTGAATTTGGCTAAGTAACCTTTGCGAGTCCTGCAGCGGTAAAGGTTGCGGAATACGGAACATCCTAGTGTGAATTCTCGTTGTAAGATGCGTGTAGCCGATGAAGGAGCTAAGTGCCGCACCTCGGGAATGACCCATGTTCCGCAGTGGACTGACTAAGGTTGATGATGATTATTATGAGCTCCTTGGCTTGTCAGGCTTTCCATATTATGGTAACATGACTAATATTATGTTGCTTTTAATATTACTGTGTACTCCTTCTGTCGTAAGAAATATTGTTTGATTTGAAGCATAGATTTTGGAGCGGCACTGCTATAGAGAGTGAAAAAAAAAAGATTTACACTTAAACTCTGATTTATTCCAATAACAAAAGTTGTGTCTGTAGTTAATACATAGCTACAAAACATTTACAACATTATATATTTTTTTAAACAAATTAATTATTCGTAAGTGAAACAATATGACCTTGTTTTATAAATGAGCAGACATCATCAGACATATTGAAAACAGAACACAATTTTTAAGCACAAAAGAAGCGTGAAAACAATTGTTATAAAATTTTAATAAAAAAAAAAACAATCTTCAAGCAGTTTCTAGGTCATTTTGTTACTTTGACAACTTAGGTGTAAAATAGGTTATTAGTTGAAGCATAAGCAGGTAGTAGTATTTATACACCGGCCGTATCTCCATCCACGGCTACGGCAAATACTTTGGCATCTAGCATGAGTGCAGGCCCTTGGAGTAGTTGGATCATAAGCGCCAGCTTCAGCCAGAAAGCCTTCTGAAACAATACAAATAATACATTGTACCGATGTTATCGAATTTATGTAACTCTCTTTTAGTCATATTACCATGGACTGCCTTGTGCTCCCTGTCAATATCGACCTTATCTTTCTGGTCGTCGGCAAGTATGTTTAAATATTTTATGTTAGAGCTATTTATAGTAAGGTTGGGTGAATAATTTGTACGCTTGCTAGCGACCCTAAGTAAATAGATTAAGAAAAGTAAATGAAAGAAGAAAACAAGTTAGTGGTCGTTTCTTACCGGCTGCACTGACTTCTGCTTCATTAGCCATTTGTGGTTGTTCAGCGTAAACAACGTTCATAGGATCCACTTCAGGTTGTGGCTCGTCATTGACTGGAAGAACTGTACCCTGTGCTAGCACCAGAGCAGTCGCGACAATCAGCAGGACCTTCATTGTGTTATACAACTTTCTTTCACCGAAATTAGTTACAATATGAATTGTTACTTGTAATGCTTTCAACTTTATATCGCAGTATTTATACCAAATTGTGGTGATTGCACTTTGTTGATAACGATGAAAAGTCCCGATAAATTAATTAGGTAAATAAACTAGGTTAATGCTTTTTGGCCTACCCGCTGAAATGCTAAAAGATTGGCAATGATAAGGTAGATAGATAGTGTGCCAACTGTCAGAAGGTACACTGTTGCAAAGCTTTCATTAAGGTGGATGGTGGCTACCTTGAGAATTGTATTGATGATATACTAATGATTATAATTTTAATGGGCTATTACAGTCGCAAATTATTCTATATCAACACACACCCAGAGACTGAGCTGCAAATTGCAAAAATACGTAAGAAAAATTGAATTTCTCGGGCTACCTTGAACATCCACCTTTAAAGAGAATTTGTTAGACTTCATGAAAGTCTGTCTGGAAAACAATAAGAAAATTTAAAGATTTTTATGAACTTAATTTAGGTAAGTCTTTAAGTGTTGATACCATAGAACGTATTTGCGTTTGTTAAATTAGGTTCTTATGTCAATACCAGTAATAAAAAAATCATTTTGTTCTGATGAAGAAAATAGTGGTGGAAAGTGGGACTCTTTAACGATTAAGAGTGACCCCCCAATAGGGGTTATATGGTGCCTGATGTGCGCCGTACATTATACTCGGTCTGATGATGGAGTCAGGAAATGGACGTTGGACTTCTGACTCCGTTAACAATAAAAAGCTCAAGTTAAGGCTCATTTGATTTTTTTGACAAGCTTCTACCAGTGTAGGTAGTTAAAGACGAATGTCTGATGTCGGATCGAAGAGCTGGGCAGGGAAACTCTTCAACGGCCCTTCGAGTTTGAGCTCCAGTAGAGTCTCATGCATCATGCCATGTTGATGGAAACATGAAGTAGACAGGAGAACTTTCAACGGTTACTCGTAACATTTTAGAGTCCGGACACATTTGGTGGGTTTCAACAAGTTCCATGCATTGCAATTATTGACTAAAGCTTGATGATAAACGCTTGACGTTAACCGATAGTCCTACATCCTCGAGTTTGAAGGTTTAAAGTGACTGTGGATTAATCATACCTAGCTAAACCGTAAAATATTCTATGCATGGTTAATGGTGGGCTAAGTCGACGGAACCCCGCTTCACGCGGCTCATTTTTCTGTGTGGTATATGAAAGAATAACACTTCTAACCTTCTATCCCATTCGGGGTGCCCTAAAGTCCCAATTGCACCCAGTTTCTCCTGATATAAAAACCGTGACACACCTAATATTTCGGTGGCAAATGATGTTATTGCATGTGATAATTAGGGCTTACAATGATTATTATGTTATGGAAAATGACTTTATGGGAAACAAAGCTTCTAGTAAGTGACTGATATAGCAAATAAGAGTAGGGCAAATGAATATTACGTCGTATAATATTAATATTATGGCTGTTGACTATTATGGCAAATGATATTAGGGTAAATAAAATTCGGGCAAACGGTGTATATCCATTTGAATAAAAGTATCACACGTTTTTTTTTGGGGAGTGGGAAATCATCAAATGACTGCCCCCGTCCTGGGTGCGGCGGGAGGGCGTGTGTCAGACTTTTACTGACTATAACCCACTCGTGTTCCTTCGCTTGCCCTTTATGTTCCAGGGTCACGGTAACTATTATAAACATTCCGCATCCCCGGCAGGCGTTGGCCCTGTTGAACACTAACGCGCCGTCGACGCGGTCCTGGTCCTTGCCGGGCGGCGAGCTACCCATCGCTCGCCATCCGCAGAACCGGGCCTACGGTGGCCGGTAGTCGGTAGTCGTCTTGCGACTAAAGTACCATACGTGTTAGTAAGGATCTAAATATAAAAAAAGTATTAATAGATGTCTAGATGGCCAGAGATTTTGTTCAAACTGAACTGTCATGTGGTTCAAGCTACGATTTGTGCAAACTAGTAAAAATAATTATATTATCTAGGATTGCAAAGGGGATAGGACTGGTAAAACATTAAAACTGCCTGTTTTTCAAGTTGTATTCACAAGTGCTGACATTTCCAGAGGACTTTGTTTTACTATTGTGTATTTACTTAATTAGTTTTAATCATGTTTATGTATGGGTAGTTTCACCGACATTGTTTTTTGAGGTTCTTCGCGTGAAATCACTGTGTAAAATGTATATATAAGACCTTTTTATATTTTTTCTTGTAATATGAAGACTAGCTCATATGAAGGCACTAGTATAAATAAAAATCCCTGAAAAAAAAAAAAAATTAAATATGTCTGTTTCTCAATAACGGTGGTATGTCCGCGATTAACTTTTAAGCGCATTTACCTCTTTAAATACGTTGTTGTGGAAATTTAGTACTTAAATTGCACATTATTCTGTTGGTCTATACATAAAGCAACCAGATTTATTACTTCCTTTACTTCTGTTATCATGCAGACTTTAAAACCATCATGAATGATAAGGAATGTCCACGCCAAAAGTGCAATATCGGTGTGTTTTGTTAAAATCGATCTATAACGTAAACAAGTCTATTCTAACGAACAATCTCCTTGCGCACATGGAGGTCCAGTCGTGCTCTTGAGTTTTCGCAGTAGTGACATGTCCGATTCTGTCGAGGTTTCGCGCCAATACGTTAGTACTTTTTTATTCCAAGAGGGAATACGAAATTATGCAATCTCGGTGGGTTACTGTACGAATGAATGTTATTTTTTTACGGTACGGTACGCGAGTATGTTATGTGTTAATGGGTACCCTTAGCGATTATATATTTTTAATACCTAAAGCATAAATAGTTTTGTTTTTATTTAATTTTTTCTTCATGTTTCTCATATCGGTGGTGCAATATCGGTGGTTTCGGTGGTAAGTTTATTGCCACCGATATTGCATCAATACTAAATTGGCAGTGGGTTCATGTGACTTTGGTAATATATTTTCTTCCAATTACCTAGGTTAATCGTAATTACCTACCTTTTTTTTTTGGTGAGTGGGAAATCATCCAATGACTGCTCCCGTCCTGGGTGAGGCGGGAGGGCGTGTCAGACTCTTACTGACTAAAACCCACTCATGTTCCTTCGATTGCCCTTTATGTTCCAGGGTCACGGTAACTAGTATAAACATTCCGCAACCCCAGCAGGCGTTGGCCCTGTTGGGCCCCTTCCTGTGCTGACTCCTTCTCTTTGAGGCGCGCGTGGAACACTAACGCGCCGTTGACGCGGTCCTGGTCCTAGCCGGGCGGCGAGCTACCCATCGCTCGCCATCCGCAGAACCGCGCCTACGGTGGCCGGTAGTCGTCTTGCGACTCTCGACGTCTTCGCCTGGGTCTTAGTCCGGGGCGAGAGGCTCGTCGTTGCCTCTCGCGAGCCACCGCTTCCTTCACTAGCATAACTGCTTCGCAGAAGGAGGCGACGGCATCCCATTCCGTCTCGCCCCGAAGCATGGCCTGAACCAGCGTCGGGCGCGAGAGGTCACCGCCGCCGATCGCCTCTACGAGGACACGTCGATGCTCCGCCCATGCGCGGCACACCTCCACTGTGTGCTCGACCGTGTCCTCCAGGCGACCGTTACTGCAGTGGTGACACCCAGGCGTCGCTTCCGCTCGAATCCGACACAGGAACCTCCCGAACTGACCATGTCCGGTGAGGACCTGTGTCAAGCGAAACGTGAGAGCGCCATGGCGCCTCTCCAGCCACTCCTCAAAGAGGGGTCTTACCGCCGCTATTACGGCGTGCCCAGCACTAGGTTGCGACAGTCGCTGTCTCCACTCCACCATGAGATCTCGCCGGAGCTCCGTGAGCCGTGCCGCGATAACCCGCGGCAGCGGAACTTCACCCCGGCGTTGCACTTCCACGCGCCACTCGTACGTGTGTGCAAGGACTGTTGCCTCCAGATCCCACGGCGGAGTACCGGCAAGGAGGCACCCGCCTCGCAGGAGACCGTGCGGTATCCCTGCACCATGCGAATCGCCATGACCCTCTGGGACGCCCTCAGAAGCCGGGCCGGAGCCGTGGCTAGGTTGGGCGCCCACACCGGAGCCCCGTAGAGGGCCATGGACCGCACGATCCCCGCGTAGAGCCTCCGGCAGGAGGCGTTTGAGCCGCCGAGACTGGGCAGGAGCCGTTTGAGGGCAACTCCAGCCCTCGCCAGTTTGGGGCCCAAACGTCGGAAGTGCTCCGTGAAGTTCCATCAGTTGTCGAGGACAAGTCCCAGGTACTTTATCGTCGACTCGACACCGAACCTACCTAAAATGCCAGCAGTAAGCTGGTCACTGCTGCGTCGCTAAAACAGTGCATTAAGTAAGTAGATATGTATTTTCATTACTGCACTGTTTTAGCGATGCAGTAATGAAAATACATACTGTACTGTGTTTTCCTTTAACTATTGTGAGGTTCTGTATTCGATGGATGGGATCGATTAGTTGTATCGGATGGATTTGATGCTGGGTCTAATGCATGATGCATCTCGGATAAACGGATTATCGAATGCATCTCGGACGGAATGCATCTGATGCATCCGATACATCCACAAAAATGGAATAAAAATGAATCGAATGAAACGGACCAAACGGATGTATCTCGGATAGATCAGATGCATAGGATGAAACGGATGAATCAGATGTATCTCGGATGGATCGGATGCACTGGACGAAACAGATATATCGGATGCACCGGATGAATTGGATGTATCGGCTGCATTTCGGATGCATCTCGGATGCATCGGATGCATCAGATGCACCGGATGAATTGGATGAAAGAGATGTATCGTATGCATCTCGGATGGATCGGATAGATCTGATGCTCCGGATGCATCACGAACGGATCAGTTGAATGATGAATGATTTTGTGTTGTAGTTGAAAGAAAAGCTTCTTGTTGCATTCGTGTTATCAGAGCCCTCGCTGACGCTCGGACTCCAATCTGACACTTGGTGGAGCAAGAAGTCACTTACTGCTCGGTGCGGTATTCTACTATTACACCTGAGAGGTATTACAATTAATTGGATAAACTTTGGAGGGTAGGTTTATTAAATAGCAATAAAAACGAACTTGGCAGAAAAGATAGAGAACGATATAGAAAGAAAAAAAGCGGAAGGAAAAATTTTATCGATGGCTGAAATGACTCCACGTGACCGAAGATTGAAGCAAAAAATAAACACAGCTAACTTTAAAGCATTTTATGAAAGACAAAAAAAAAAACACAAAATTAACAACTGACAAAAACATTACCATCTAAACATGTTCCAGCTGAAAAAACCAATGATCCTCCTGAAACACAGGGTGACGATATGACAGGCGCGTCATCTCCCACAAGCCCTTCCATTCTAAATCGTTCTCGCTCGCTTAATCCACAACCAGGACCTTCTCATGATGGAAACTTCAATTCCAACTTTCAACGTACTCGCACTCGCAGCATTAGTCCTCATTCAAGCATTTCTCGCTGTCTACGTTCCAAAACCAAAATATTCACTAGTAGTTCCGTTCATTCTTGTTCAAGGAGAAATCAAACTCCTAATTCTACATTATGTCCAAGTAGCCCTGTATCTACTTTGTGTCCTAATAGCCCTGTACCTTCTTTATCTGATATGTCTTCCTCATTGAAGAATTCCATTTTGGTGTGTGTTGCAATTTCGGTGTAAGATTTGCAATTTCGGTGGGTTGGAAATTTCGGTGGAAGTCATATTTTCAAAACAACTACAGTTGTTTGTTTCTTACTAAAACATCTAGAATACTAATATGTTATAGAATAAAACAAGTTTATTTTTTCATCCGAAAACCTACAAATAAAAAAATCCACCGAAATTAGTAAAAAATTGAGCCTGCGTGAAATGACCCTGTAGATACTAAGTAACCTTTCCAAGTCCTACAGCGGAGATCTCGGTTAGGCAATCATAGTGTAGTATGTCTCCCTGTTAGCCGAAGAAGGAGCTAAGTGCCGCACCTTGGGAGAGGAACATGTCCCGCAGTTAACTAAGGCTGATGATGAATATTATGAGCTATTCCTTGGCTTGTCAGTCTTTCCATATGGTTACATGACTAATTTTATCTAATGCCTCGATAAAAACAATAATGCATTGTTTATAGAAATGTTGTTACTTATAATATCATTGAGTACTCCTTGTGTCGTGAGACAAGTTTGATCTAAAGCATAGATTCTAGAGCAGGACTGTTATAGAGAGTGATCACTTTGGTGTTTATTTATTCTTGTTAGATTCTTCTTCTTCCTGCCCTTATCCCATTTTACTTGGGGTCGGCGCAACATGTCTTTTTCTTCCATACTAACCTGTCACCCGTCATGCTATCACTTACCCCTTTCTCCTTCATTTCATTCATTCCTTCATATCATTTATTTATTCTTGTTAGATTGATAAAAAAAAATTTATACTTAAAATCTCATTTATTCCAATCACAAAAGTTGTGTATGTATGTACAAAACATTTACAACATAATATATTTAAAAAAAAAAATTAATTATTCGTAAGTGAAACAATATGAACCTGTTTTATAAATGAGCAGACATCATCAGACATATTGAAAACAGAACACAATTTTTAAGCACAAAAGAAGCGTGAAAACATTTGTCATAAAATATTAATATAAAAAAAAAAACAGTCTTCAATCAGTTTCTAGGTCATTTTGATACTTTGACAACTTAGCTGTAAATAAGTTATTAGTTGAAGCATAAGCAGGTAGTAGAATTTATACACCGGCCGTATCTCCATCCACGGCTACGGCAAATACTTTGGCACCTGGCATGAGTGCAGGCCCTTGCAGTAATTGGATCATAAGCGCCAGCTTCAGCCAGAAAGCCTTCTGAAACAATACAAATAATACTACATTGTACCGATGTCATCGAATTTATGTTACTCTCTTTTAGTCAGCATATTACCATGGACTGCCTTGTGCTCCCTGTCAATATAACCTTATCTTTCTGGTCGTCGGCAAGTTTTTAAATATTTTATGTAAGAGCTATTTATGGTAAGGTTCGGTGAATAATTTGTACGCTGGCTAGCGACCCTAAGTGAATAGATAAAAAAAAGTAAATGAAAGAAGAAAACAAATTAGTGGTAGTTTCTTACCGACTGCACTGACTTCTGCTTCATAAGCCATTTGTGGTTCTTCAGCGTAAACAACGTTCATAGAACGCTCTTTAGGTTGTAGCTCGTCATTGACTGGAAGAACTGAACCCTGTGCTAGCACCAGAGCAGTCGCGACAATCAACAGGACCTTCATTGTGGTATACAACTTTCTTTCACCAAAATAAGTTACAATATGAATTGTTTCTTGTAGTGATTGGAACTTTATATCGCAGTGTTTATACCAAATTGTGGTGATTGCACATTGTGATAAAGATGAAAATCCCCGATATTTCGATTAGGTAAATAAACTAGGTTAATGCGTATTAGCATACGGGCTGCATTGCTTGAAGATTATAACTCCATAACACCACAGTGCTGTGCTTTAAACTCAGTTTAAATACATAATAAATCTGTTGACGTGTATCTCGTGAAAACGAAAAGTCTAAAACTTAACTCAGGACAAGATTTCTGATTGTGTGTTTTCCTCTCTTGAAACATCTGCAATGTTTGTAAATGTATAAAAGTTCGTTAGATCTATCCCTATGATAGATCTAACGAACTTTTCTTTCTCAATCCATTTTAGAACCACAAGGCGTATAATATAAAATAAAATAAAAAAGCCTTTATTTCCATATCCTTAATTCTATTTCAAATGTTAGTATTAGTATGATAGTGTTAGTTGTGTTTTACTTAATGTCTAATGTTAGTAAGAGTTAGTTTTGTTGGATATGGACCCCTCTTCGGGTGAAGGCCTCCTCCAGTCTTTTCCACTTTTCTCTATCCTTTCCAATAGTTAGCCAGTCCTTTCCTACAAATTCCGTTATGTCGTCGGCCTATCGTTTTTTCGGTCGTCCTACACTTCTTTTGCCAATTGGTCCCTTCCACTTTGTGGTATTGATTGTCCACCTGTTGTCTGTATATCTCGATACATGACCTGCCCATTGCCATTTCAGTTTCAAGGCTTGTGTGAGAGCATCTGTCACCTTTGTTTTTTGCCTGATTATTGTGCTTCTGACTTTTTGTATTTTTCTTATATTTAGGATACTTCTCTCCATAGCTCTTTGCGTTGTCGTAATTCTTTGTTTTGCTTTGGTCGTATTTATCCAACTTTGGCAGCCATACAGTAAGCAGGGCAGTATGCAGGTATCTAATACAGTTTTCTTCAGGTGGATCGCGTAGTCTCCTTTTAGAACTTCTTTGAGAGACCAAAATTTCTTGCAGGCTATGTTTGATCGTCTTTCAATTTCATCTTCATTGCGCGTCTTCGAAAAGGATATTTGTTTACCTAGGTAAATATAACTGTGGACATATTCTATATAGTTTCCTTTAACATTGATGGACCGTTTTATGCTGTTAGTCATAATTTTTGTTTTTGTAGCATTCAACTCTAATCATACTTCTGAGCTTGCTAGAGCAAGAGAGTGGAGCATATCTTGCAGTTCATTTGCTGTTTCAGACAATATAACTATGTCGTCCGCGAATCTGAGATGGCTTAGATAGCTGTTGTTTATTTTTATGCCCTTAGTTTCCCACTCTAGGTTTTGAAATATATCTTCCAAAACTGCAATAAATAATTTAGGTGACAGGGGGTCCCCTTGTCTGACTCCTCTTTCGATGTTAATTGAATTTCCTCTCGATTCTAGCATGACTTTACTTGTGCTGTTATTGTATATGTACTTTATGATATTTATATATTTCGTGTTTACGTTAAGATTTTTTAATGCTTTCCATATAGAGTTGTGGCTTATGCTGTCGAATGCTTTGCTGTAGTCGATAAAACCTAGATAGAGTGGTTTATTGAACTCTTCGTATTTTTCTATAACTTGTTCTAATGCTAGTATATGATCTAGTGTACTAAACCCAGAACGAAAGCCAGCTTGTTCTATTGGTTGTCCATTTTCAATATCTTGAGTTATGCGTTGGAGAATTATAGATGAGAAGATTTTGAACATGTTTGCCAGAAGACTGATTGGTCTGTAGTTGTTGATATCAAGAGGGTTTCCTTTTTTATATATTAGTATTATATTTGAAGTGAACCATTGGATTGGTACGATTTCAGTTTCTAGTATGCGATTGAATAATTCTGTGAGAGGTCTAAGTAAAACTGGTGCGCCTAATTTCAAGGCTTCGTTGGTTATTCCATCGGGACTAGGACTTTTATCTGATTTTAATAGTTTCAGCTGGGCGTGTATATCTTTATCTTCTATTGCTTTAATAGTTTCCGTGTTAACACAATATTGTGGTTCGTGGGTTTCCTCGCAGGTTTTATCTCTGTTTCTATATAGTTCTTGGTAGAAAGTAGTTGCCTGCTGTATTATTTCCAGTCTTGTTTTAGTTTCTTTATGTTGGCCTTCTAATTTATGTATCCAAGTTTTCTTTAAGTTTAGTTCTTTAAATGCTCTCTTTGTGCTTCTGAATTTGATCAGATTTTCTGTTATTATTCTTTGTCTATGCTTACTATAGTCTCTTTTGATTGCTTTACTGGTCTCCTTATATAATTTACTTAGTTCTTTTTTTGTATTGACATCTTTATTTTTCATTAGAGTTAGTTCACTGCGTTTGTTAATTAATAATAACGTTTCTTCGCCAAATATTTTGTGTCTTTTTCTTTTCTTAGGATTATTTTGGTTAGTCAAACTCTTAGTTATAGTTACTTCTAGCGTATCGTAATAAGATTGTACATCTCTGGGGTCTACTAGTTTGTTATCAAGGTCAAGGTTCGAACTGAGGCTATCTATGTAGTGTCTTATCTCTTCTTCAGTCTTTGGGGTTTTTGGTGTAGGCTTAAACCCTTTTCTGCTTTTTTTCGGTTGGTTCAACAAAATTGTAGCTCTAACTAGTTTATGGTCTGTTCGGAACTTAACGTTATTGAGGACTTCATAGTTTTGGACTATCTTTGGGACATTTGTCATGATGTAATCAATTTCGTTTTTAGTATTTTTGTCTGGTGATTTCCAAGACCATCAAGTCCAAGGGACTGTACGGTGTCGGTTTTTTAATAAAAAAGGCATGGAAAAATAATATTACGAACTTCATTGGCATTTCGGAGCGAGTAGCATTACTACAATTGCAATTCGGCAAAGAAAAACTTTCTATAATCCAGGCATACGCACCCACAGAAAGATCAAATGATGCCGAAATACAAAAATTCTACAATAATTTGAAAAAAGCTCACGTACTGGCTGATGAGAAAATTATAACATTAGGAGACGTCAATGCAAAAATAGGGATACCTAAGAAAGATGAAAATCACATCATGGGACAGTATGGTCTAGGCCAAAGAAACGAAAGAGGCGATCGACTGCTAGAATATGCATTTGAATATAGACTAGCAATAATGAACACTTATTTTAAAAAAAAAGACTCAGTAGAACAGGCGTATATGCTTGTCACAATTATCTAGAGATGCATTTTTGATGCACTAGAGGTGTGGTGATGAACCCGCAAGGTAGGCTCTAGAAACTTACTTTATCATTGTCGCCTAGTCGTTTTTAGTCTTATGAAATTGTCTAAAGATGCGCTAGCTGTGAGTTTTCAATTATTAAAGATAAAGCTGATTTTGAACTAAGTAGAAGCAGGTGGGTAAGTACCCACCTGCTTCTACTAAATATATTATTCAAAAGCTTCTCACATTGGTTCTTATCACAATACCATTAATGATAATTTCAATTTGATCTAATGAAGTAATTAGGAGTGGAGAATGGGATTCTTAAACGATAAAGAGTAACACCCGCAATATACACACATCAAAAGTATCTAGGGATATTTCAATTAAACCTAAACAACTAAAATTCTATTAACTTTTTGTTAAGACCTACACATTAAAATAAACCTTGTTTAATAGCCTATCTAATCTGATAATAAACATTTAGATAAAGTTAAATTTAAAAAAAAACTTAGAAGAAGAGGAAAAACTTAGACAAAACTTCAATCTTAGCTTTATTTTTGAAACATCAAAACCTAAACAAAATAACTATTTTTTACAAAAATTGTTGAAACATAAAATTAATAATCCACTTAAGACTCTCCTGACACATCTGCAGCGGTTCTGCATACTCAAAACAAGGTGTCAATATCATGTTGTAGAATACTGTCCCAAGTCCTTTTAAGATGCAAGAAAAGCTGGTTTTCATCCTCAATATCTTCAGGGAAATTCCTAAGAGCTCTTCTCAGAAGCATATCCCAGGCATGCTCAATAGGATTTAAGTCAGGGGATTGTGCAGGCCAGTCTAAAGCTTGGATATCATGCTGTTGTAACCAACTTGTGACGATACGCGCCGTATGTGGACGGGCATTATCGTGCATTAGCTGGAAATTTTGTCCCATTTGTTGTCTGTGGGGCAAGATTACAGGCTCTAGCACCTCATCTTTATTTTAGAGCAGTCATATTGCCTTGTATCCAAACGAGGTCCGTTCTACCGCCGAGACGAATTCCTGCCCAAACCATAATCGTGCCACCTTGATATGCATGAACTTGTTGTAGGTGCTGCAGTCGATTCCAACGTCCAGGTTCTCTCCAAACACGTACTCTTCGCGAATCAGGATGAAATCCAAACCTGGATTCATCAGTGAAAAGCACAAGTGACTATTGAGAATGGTTCCAGTTTTCGTGTGGAATAGCCCATTGTAATCTTCTTCATCGATTGCCTCTCCTTAGCGCTGGTACCCTTAGTGGCCTACGAGTGCGTAGGTTGACTTCATGCAGTCGTCTTCTCAAAGTTTGACCGCTTACCAGCAAACCATACTCTCTCTGTAGCCTTTGAATCAATTGCATTGCCGTTACATTTGGTTGACTTCGTGCAGCATTTACTATGAATTGGTCCTGTACATGTGTTTTAATGCGTTGAGGTCCTCGGTGCCGTTCCACCACCTCCCCCGTGACACGATAACGTGACCAAAGCCTGGATATAACGCTCTGACTGGTCCTCATGGCTTCAGAAACTGCAATTTGGGACAGTATTCCCCAACAGGATATTGACACCCTTGTTTTGAGTATACAGAACCGCTGCAGATGTGTCAGGAGAGTCTTAGGTGGATCCACGGATTATTAATTTTAAGTTTGCAACAATTTTTATAAAACAATAGTTGTTTTGTTTAGGTTTTGATGTTTCAAAAATAAAGTTTAGATTGAAATTTTGTCCGAGTTTTTCCTCTTCTACTAAGTTTTTTTTTAATTTAACTTTATCTAAAAGTTTATTATCAGATTAGATAGGCTATTAAACAAGGTTTATTTTAATGTGTAGGTGTCTTAACAAAAAGTTAATAGAATGTTAGTTGTTTAGGTTTAATTGAAATATCCCTAGACACTTTTGATGTGTGTATATATATTATATGGTAATCTGACGTGTGCTGTTTATTATATTTAGCTGGTTTCTAGACATCATTAATTTAAATAAAAGTATCTTCATGCGTAAGAGTAAAGATCTAAATGTGAAAAAAATGTTATTAGATGTCTAGATGACCACAGAGATTGTGTTCAAACTGAACTATACAACAAAAAAATTCTATAGCTCACATTTTGGAAGTCGGTGGCTTTGTTTCTGTTGGTTGTTTTACATTGCCACCATTTTACTACCACCACCATTTAGAAATAGGAGTTATTATCTGAATTTTAAAAGTTCTCAATTTGTTGAATTTTTTATTATGTTTGTTTTCTGATTACTCAAAAACAACTGGACTGTTTTGCAAAATCTTTTAGTCAAAGCTAGCCCGATAGACATATGATGAGATCCTAAATAAAACGATGGAGCTCTTCAAATTTTTTATGCGCACTGCATGCGATTCGGATATTTTTATGACTGCGACTCATGCAATTGCTTTCAGAAATAGTCTTCAGGTCAGATTTTATGATGAAAAGGGAAAAAAAGTGAAATCAAGGGAACTTTTCTGGTAAGCACACACGTAGCGATATTTTTATTTTCTGTAACAAACTAAGCATTAAGAAACTATCATTTGGTAAAGTGGGACTTATGAGAAGGCCATAAATGACCACTACAACTAGATTAAAAAAAAAAACGATGAAAACATTATTCAATTTATCACCAACCTTTATCTGAACTAAATTTCAATTCCATCTATTTTCCAGGGTCCCATCATCAGATCCTAATCTGATGACTAATCGTTTACTTACAAAATCTAAACCGGGTTAGGCGTTTTTAATAACCAAAGAAAAATAAAACAGCCGACTTTAAAGCCTCTCTTCCTTGAATGAATATTACGTATTTATAATGCCATTAATGTCTGTTCAGGGGGAGAGGTTTCTCAGATTCCATAACTGACTAAAAACCACCCCGGTGTTCTTTCTAATTTATAACTTAGGCGATTTCCGCAATACTGGGCTATGCGGGCCTACTCAGTTCAGGGGAGGTCTAGGTGAGGTATTTTACATCGAAGAGAGCGCGCGCGCGAACAATATGCGCTGCCAGTACAGTTGAATGTGGGGCGTCGGACGTCCCCAAGTCCAAAGCTCCTGAATCCATTTAGATTGGCCGAAGGTGGGCAACATATGCCCTCAAACACCCGGGGTACCTGCTGCGGACTGGGAGAGAAGTAGAGGTCTCATCCTTTCCAAAGCTTCATTTGATTGTTTCGCATATCTTTGTGGTTTTTGTACGAAGTTTATTGGCAAAACTTGTGTACCTATTTTTAACCGACTTCTAAAAAAAAGAGGAGGTTCTCAATTCGGATGTTTGTATTTTTTTTAGCATTATTCTATCCTACAAAATAAATGATTGATTGATTGAAGCATTTAGTTTGGAAATCGTAGTGTGTAATGTTTCCCGGTCTGTGCGTGTAGCTGATGATGATGATATGGACTATAAGTTATTCCCTGGCTGGCTTGTCGGGCTTTCCACTTGGTTGTGAGATGAATACTATCAAAATGCCTCATTTTATTTAATAAAGCAATTGTTTGATTTAAGCATAGGTAGATGTCGGAAGTCAGCGATCACTGCAGTGTTTATATTAATATACCATTGGTTAAAAAATAAAAGTGTTTTAATACTGAGAATCACATTTATTTTAATCATAACAGTATTCTATAGCTACGTAACATTTGTATTGTTTTTATTTATAAACGATCAGAATTAGACCATATTATTTATAATACGATCTAGCTTTAATTCTTTGTCGACGTAATACAATACTTTTCTGACTAAATCGAGGACGGACAGATGGACATGACGAAATCAGACGTGTTCCTTTTGTATCATTTGGTACTGAACCCTAAAAAGAGTGCGTGACTTTGACTTTTAGGGTCAAAATAAGTTATTAGTGACACCAACATGTAGTAATCGATGTACACAAACCAGTGGTGTAGCCAAGGCTACGGCAAATTTGTCTACACAGATAGTATGTGCAGGACCTTGCAGTAGTTGGAACATAAGCGCCAGCTTCAGTCAGAAAGTGTTCTGAAATAAAAATCATATTTTTTTTATTTGTTGTTATTGTGTATCAGAAACCCATAACGAAAGAAAATGAAAGAAGTAAACATGTTAGTAGTATTTTCTTACCGACTGAACTGACATCTGCTTCATAAGCCTTTTGTGGTTCTTCAGCGTAAACAACGTTCATAGAACCTTCTTCAGGTTGTAGCTTGTCATTCTCTGGAAGAACTGAACCCTGTGCTAGCACCAGAGCAGTCGCGACAATCAACAGGACCTTCATTGTGGTATACAACTTTCTTTCACCGAAATGAGCATCAATATGAGTTGTTACATGTTGTGGTTGGATTTTTATATCGTAGTACTTATCAAATAGCAGCTTATACCATATATAACGATTAAATGTTCGACTTTTCAAGGTTTGAGTTATTAGGGTTTCGTAAAAAAACTGATATCTACCAAAAGTTATATTGCTACAAAGCTTATGGTGTCAGCTGCCTAGCAATCCATTTGCTGCTGAGTAGTATATTTAGAACCAGTTTAAACAAATCATCAAGATCTTTAAGGTTTAAAGGTTAAGGTTTCGTAAATGCGGAATGTCGTAAACAGCAACATTTTCACAACGCTTTTAAGCTCATATTTTTTTTATTAAAGATCTCTTTCAGCAAGTCTACCCCTTGTAAATGGAGTTACAATTATAGTAGGAAAAAACCAACATTACAGATCTATGTCTATAATATAAGACTGTTTTTTTTGTCTACTTATCTTAACCAAATATTTTCGTCTTTTAGTGGATAAAGTGTCCTACGTATCGCACGTATTTCGACACTCAACCGATGGTCTTGCACAAACTAGGTAGGTACTAAAACTACGAAGGGTTTTAATCGTTAATTTGGTTATCAGACATTAAAATTGATATCTAACTAGCTTGAAATTGGTATCGAACTACATCCTGTTAGGCTGAAAACCGACCCCAACGTAGTTGGAAAAAAAGGCTAGGAAGATGATGATGACCCGGTGTTAAAAAAATCCTTCGAACACACGCGATTCGAGATACAATAAAACGACAAAAGCGCCCACTGCCGCCTGTCGCTTGGTCGTCAAAAGGTTTACATTTTTTTCAGAACTCTTGCGGGCTGGAGTCATTCTTCCGATGCCTGGCGGGCTCTGCCTTCCTGAATCGTGTTACAAACTTTGCCGTGACCGCGGTTACAAATATTATTATTATTATTACTTTTGACTTAACGTTTCTCGGGACCCTTAGGTCCCGGACCTTTGGAAGGCGTACGAGGGGCCGAAGCCAACTCGCAGAGGCTCCGTAAAGTAAAGCTTTATAATGTGAAGAGGGACACCAACCGGCGATTATCCCTATATGCACCACTCAAGTGCACCTAAGGTCAACCCCCGGTTGGTGGTGGTCTATTGCAGGTCATGGAATAAAGAAAGTATTGGACTATGGGTTTGGGTTGTTGAGGTGGATTTGTTACCTAAGACTATTAAACGACTATGGCCCCTGCCTGTTCAATGTTTGTATACACGGATATAATGGCAGGGGGTGACTTGCACACTCAGTAAATGGGCCTCCGAAAACGGCCGCTAGCACATAGTGACGTAGCGACAAGGGGGCAACATATATCGAGGTGCTTGAGGAGTAGAGAGGTATTCCACGGCTATCAGGACAATCCCGGAAGTACGGTCAAGATCCCTACCAGCATCTTACTGGAACACTTTCTTCCCCCGAGCACGTTTGCTCTTGCGATTCTCCCCTCAAACCAGCCAATTAAGGTAAGAGTGAGGTGGGAGCCTTGTTCCTCGTCAGTGCTCACTCTGGCCGGCCAATGAAGGCAAGCCAGAGGTGAAGAACAAAGGGTCTCCCCGGAGGTCAGGTCCGTGGGGGTCGCTACTGCCCAACAGCTCGCCACAAGCTGCCCTGCGGGTTTATTATTATTATTATTATCCATTTATTTCAGGCATCAAGGCCCATATAAACATATACAATATTATATTAACATAAAAGTTAAAAATACTATAAATATATAATACATGATAAATTAATCAACTAGTGCACACGAAGTGTCGGCGTCGTGTTTCGCTGACTGGTGTCATGTAGGCGGCCGCGAAACCGGCGGTACACAACACCTTTCGGCCAGAACTCTTCCTTGAGGAACTTCTCGAGATGGTGTGTCGGAACGCGCACCACAAAATACTTGAAGTTCGTGTTGTGACGCGGCCATAATAATAATATAGTAATATGCCATGTGTATATACGACAATAAATGTATGTGCTCCAACTAATCAAGTTTTGTACCTAAAATGTTTTGTCTCTGCATCGCCCTAAGGTAGACTGGTAGAAGATGCCTAAGGCATTAAGTCCGCCATTGTGCAATGTGTTTTTAAGATGTGTTGTAAAATGTTTTATTAACTAAATCGTATTTTTATATAAAAAAAAAATAGGTTCATGTTGTTATACTTATCGGGGGGTACGGTCGTGCCCCCGGCCAAGACAAGCAAGCGAAGCGCAGGGGCACTACCTACCTTTTCTCGAAGTGTTTCGTCGTTTTTTCGAACCCTCATATAGTTGGTATCCGATGTACCAGACACTTCATATTCACAAGAAATAATGTCAATAACAGACTCAATAAACATACAAAGTTTCAATTGAATAGCTTTTATACTTTAGATTTTATTGATATCTAAAATACACCGATTTCGTCACTGATTCACTGACACACTGACACACTGACACACTGATGATCATCAAAATGTTTGGCTACTTCCTGAAGTGCTAGAATGCTGAAATTTGGTATGTAGCCTAAGTTTAGTATACAACCAACAGAAAAATTCATAAACTTATAGATTTCGACCTCCATCCCCTAAAATGGGGGTGTGGAAGTTTGTTTGAACAAATCAAGTAAAAATGCAAAGAGAAAGATTGGGCTATTGGGCTATGGGCTATGAAAGCCGACACTGCTGATGTGGCTACTTCCTGTAGTGCTAGAAAGCTGACATTTGGTATAAGAAGTTTAGTAAGTTTGGTATCAACCACCTAAGAAAATTATAAACTTGTGTCGTTGACGGTCGTGTTGCGATTGCAATATTTTTCGTATTCGTATAAATAAGTTTTGCGGCTTATTTCAGTGGGCATAATTTTATGTATTGGTACTTAATTGGTTAATATACATACATACCTAAATTGTTACGGTGTTGAACGGAATCGTAGCGCGATCCTCGATGACAAAAAGTTTAAGTCTTACTTCCCTAGATGGCGTTGGGATCGAAATAGATCGCGCTATGGTTTCGTTACATCGGAAAGTTTATGTACTATTTGAATTTTTTATGTATCTGAGAATAATATTGTTTGCACTTTGCACGAAAACTCGTTTATATTGTGGAGTCTTATACTACAGTTATTCGGGAGCGCAATACAGCCTTTAATAATTTCTCCTAGATCGAAAGATCACCGTTGTACGATCAAGTATTTTAAGAATAAAAAGTGTGGGACTTTCAGGTCAATTTAGTCAAAAAAATCTGTGAACGAAAAGAAAAAAAAAACACTGAAAATACTGCCTAGCAACTTACAAAAAGAACTGAAATCCCACTAAAAACATTTCATATAAATGTAGCCAAGACAACCACATAAGGAAAAAAATATATCAGATCTCATGTAGAGCCAAGCTTCTGAATCTACACGGCCTAACTCTACAGACTCTAACTTCACAAACTCTACATATCAGTAAAAATGTATGGCTTGGCTGTTTCGGTACTTACTTCAAAAACTTAATTTTCGGATTACCTCTACGACGGTAGCGAAACGGCGAAGCCATACATTTTTACTGATATGTAGAGTTTGTGAAGTTAGAGTCTGTAGAGTTAGGCCGTGTAGATTCAGAAGCTTGGCTCTACATGAGATCTGATATATTTTTTTCCTTATGTGGTTGTCTTGGCTACATTTATATGAAATGTTTTTAGTGGGATTAATAATTTATTTATTTGTGTTCTGTTTAATTACAATTTAAATGTCGTGGCTACTAATAAGCGAATAATGTGAAATTGTAATAAATGAGTTTACAAAGCACAACTTTTTTTTTATGAAACAATAATTGAAGCTAAATTGTTTGTTGAAGAAGTAGGAAGTAGGATATTACAATCTTTTAAAATACGATATTTTTTTACAAATTGCTGTTAACATCTAACTGACTACTTTGAAAAAGAGATGTGGAAACAAGATCGGGGAACTACGTCTCTATTCAGACATTAAAAATAAACTGAACAAAAAAACTAGAAACAATTTCGGTAAACTTTTTCATAGAAAGTCCTCACCGATGCGCCCTACCGTCTGTCTGTCTATCTGTCTTTCAAACCCTTTACGTCGGCAACGCGTGGAGGTATAGAGTTGAAATTAAAACCATTAAGTTGTGAAAAAAAAAAACAAACTTGTAAGTTAACATAAAAATATGGCATCGTTTACGTCGTAATAGTCGTTTATTTCGACTCCTTCATGGGAATCTAATCTCAGAGAGTACTAGCTGTTGACCTTTTAGAATTTGACAAAATGCAAAAATCTATTTGTTGTGGGATCTCAAAAAAATCAAATTACTGCAACAATTATGTAAGAAACCCTCAGACCATGTGAACGACGTGCACTTTGCCGGTTTTTTATAGAAACATGCATATTATTGTTATTATGATTCTTTATTTTTGGACAACATAATCATTGTTGCATTAGCGTGGTATAATCAGTTGGCTTAGCCAGCAGATAATTCCGAGATATTTTATCAAAGCGCAAACAAATTATATATTTTGTAATATTATCTCCTACATAATTAAAAACCAGATCTCCGAGTTTGTTTTGAATATTTCTTCTCAGAGTAACAGATAGGAAACATCACCATAGATTGCTTAAATAAGTCTGAAATCGTCCATCCGTCTTGATCAAGCGTGGTCAAGGGTGGTAATAATCATGCCTTCTCTGTATGAGAATGTCCCTTTGCCTTTGTGGGACAGTAGTGGCTTAGGGTTACTATTCTTGCTTCTTATAAGCTAACTAGCTGTCCCCTGCGGTTTCACCCGCATTTTCCGTTACTGCTCCGCTCCCGTGGGTCGTAGCGTGATGGCATATAGCCTATAGCATTACTCGATAAATGGGCTATCTAACATTGAAAGAATTTTTCAAATCGGACCAGTAGTTCCAGAGATTACCCCCTACATACAAACTTACAAACTTACAAATTTTACCTCTTTATAATATTAGTATAGAAAAAATCTGTCGTGTAAAAGTTACATTTAACGATTTTACAACAAGGAACAAAAAAAAACCAAGAGCATTCGATGTTCATATTTCACCAAGTTTGTATTTAAAGGAAGTTGAGTTCTTTTCCCCAATGAGGGCATTAAGTCATTTGTTTTATTTATCCAGCGCATGCCATCTATTAGCCATTCATTCATTCTCGCCAATTGTATAATGCTTATTGTCTATTTTCAAGTAAATAAGCCTGTACCTGAGGATCATTAATTGACCTCATTCATAATTTCGTTCCGGTTATAGCAAGTCGTATATCAAAATGAAATTCCTGGTGGTTTTCCCAAGCTTCTTAGTGCTAGCAGTATACGGCGCAAGTCTTTCAAAACAACCCCTGTTGGTTTTCTATACTATACATCATGACGACTCAGATAATGCCAGTCACAGAATTTGGGATATGAGCAGACATAAGCATTTGTTCAGAGAACGATCAGAACGGCCTAAGGATGTGACGTCACCACCAGAACTCCAGCAGGAAACCGTAAATCCTAAAATTTTCCCAAGTAGTAAGTAACCACGCTTTACTTTTTGTCCTACGTCGAATTTTATGTAAAACCATTCAAATCGGCAAGTTTTGATTGTTCCATCTAGATCAATATAATTAAGTAGAACCTCATAAAAAAGGTTGCTCGGTTGCTTGGTTGCCATCCAATTCGTTTTGGTTTTGTATTCGTTTGCATTTTTTACATAACATCGTCCAAGTTAAAAACCGCTGATGTCAAAATACTTACGCTCCTTTCGGCAGAGCTAAAAACCTTTTTATTTTGCATCCATCAACTGTTTATAGTTAGAGTTATTCCATATAATTATATTATGTATAAATTTTAACAATGTTAATAATTCTAATTTAAGTGTATGCGCTTTTCGACTCCCTATCGGATGATATACTACGTATTTTGATAAAAAATACTTTTGCGTTGTTAGGACTTATGCGACGATAAGCAAATTCATGTTTAATTTACCGAATTATAAGGTTTTTAAACTACATCCTTTACTGTATCATTATTTATTACCAAACTCACACGATAACGTGAGGCAATATTGTGCTCACTAATAGATATTTAATATTTTGTTGTTCCAGAATTTTACATGCCTCCTTCATCTATTAAAATACCATCTGTTGCAAAGCATTGTAACGACACTTCGTGTGCATATGTATGTTCTTTACTTGATTATGTAGTTGGCAGTTGTCTGACTGAAAAAATGTGTCGCTGTGAATCTCGCAAATCAAGTACCCCTTGGCGCCAACAGGCAGAAGGCTAATAGAATAGAATTGTAAATGAATGAATTGTCGACGTGAAATTTGATCTAGCGTTTTGAACTTCAATTGGAAGGCAAGCACCACAATATTCTAGACACAAATCCGCCGCCAAGTGGCACATTTAACAAGCAAATTCGACTTTAAACGTTTCCAATTAAGCTTATTTACGCTTAAGAAGCGAACGTCTGTACCTTGTAGATAGATCATACGACAGCTGTGAAGTGTTAAGTTCGTTTTTGTGAAAATTTTATTTACTCTTAAAAATGCAGTGACTTCGATTTTTGTGAGCGTAACGAACGCAGATTTATAAGCAATTCAGTAAGGTAGAAGTGGAGCAGTATTCGAAGACTATTCGAAACTTGTATAGTCAACTTTATTTTAATTAGAGGATACTCGTAATTTACATTTTATCTTGTTAGAACCTTAGGTTAGAACTATATTTTATAGATCTTATTGTGGGTGTATAATTTAGTTATACGCTAGGTTTAAGCATATGTTTGGTTAGTTACTCTTTAGTTATTGTTGACCCCGGCTCACAAGAATATTTACACCGTTTTTGATATTTTAATAAATTTTGTATCAGGTGGGTTGATAGTTTTTAATATAATTTTATTGTTCTTGTTCGTGTGCAGCTAGTGTTTTAGTGTTAAAGTATTAAGAACCTCCTCTATTTAGAAGTCGGTTGTAATCTATGGTTGTAATATTAAATTAAAACAAGATATTCCTCTATGGGAATTATAAAAGGTCAAAAGTATTCATTAATGTCAAATGAATCAGTGACTTTTTGGGATTGTGTTGAATTCCATTTTTAATGTCCTTTCCTTCGAATCCTTCAGTCATCCAGAAAAGAAAATATTGCGCAATAATAACGTTGATTATAACATGTTTATATTCAGATAGTTTTCATTCCGGAAATCTCCCGGAAACGGGAACTATTATTCCACGCGGACGAAGTCGCGGGCAAAAGCTAGTTTAACATACAACGGATGTAGATCAAGTAATCGATGTATTATCAAATTCCAACTTTTAACCCGTGGCTTAGGGTTAGAATTTCCAAAAAATCTTTCTTAGTGGTTCTTACTCATCACAAAGAACACACCCTCCAAGTTCCATTTCTTCAGCCAGTCTTGTTATTGTTTAACATGCACTCCACAATTATATCAATTCCCACACATCCGCAGTTTTATAGAAAAACTGTGACAAAAACGTATGACTTCATAAGGGCTGACCTCGCCTCCGCAGATTAATGATCTCGTCTCTCTGGGCCAGGTATCTCGACGCAGAAAGTAAGAATGATTACAACACTTTTTCTGCGTGTAGCGATATTTAGGTCCTACAAAGTACTAGAAAAGTATGACGGTAATTTCGAGAAAGATAATCTATTGTATGAAGTAATAAGGTTTGTTCTTTAATTAATTAATAATTTTGTTTTTGACGGGCCTGTTGACTACAGTTACTAAGCCGTAGGTCGTGATCGATTTTAACGGTCAAATCTTTGTGTGATGACTTGATGAGCTAGTTTGTTCTATACGTGTAATTAATTTGTATTAAGTGTGGATTTATAAATTGAAATTAAGTAAGTATGTGTGTATGTATTTTACTATTGTGAGTGGGAAATCATCCAATGACTGCTCCCATCCTGGGTGCGGCGGGAGGGCGTGTCAGACTCTTACTGACTAAAACCCACTCATGTTCCTTCGATTGCCCTTTATGTTCCAGGGTCGGTCACGGTAACCACTATAAACATTCCGTAACTGCGGCAGGCGTTGGCCCTGTTGGGCCCCTTCCTGTGCTGTTTATTTATTTATTACACATTGAAACGAATTTGAACGTTAAAAATAAAAAATAATATGTCAATTGTTTCAAACCTTCAAACACACGTGATTCGAGACACAATAGAGAGACAATGGCAGCGCGACAGCCGGCTGTCGCTTGGTCGTTCAAAAGGTTGAACTAAAGACAACGATGGTAAGTGTACATGGATAATAAACATTTGTGTTAGTGTCAGTGCCGTCTCTTGTTCCTGACTCAGGGACCATGAGACTACAGGAATGACAGGATGTGTGGTCTGGGTACTCCCCTAAACACAGTCAATAGTCAAACATTTAGCCTCCTTTGATTGCAGGCTATTTTAAGAATGAATCATTGGCATGTGTTTATGATTCATGCTGTATTTTGCAATTTAGCAGTGTTTATATTATTGTTATCATGTTTTCTTTGTTACAAAGCGTTGCTCTACCCTAGGGTTTTTCCCCAAGGCCTGAGTGTGTTTATATAGGTATATAGGTTAATAAAGTTGCACACAAAAAGTTGTTTACAACTATTTCATACGTCTGGGAATCGAAAACGAATCTTACATTATATGAGGCGATTGTGTAGTCACTGAGATAATAATATATAAAGTACATAATATTTAGCTTGAAAATTCACTAAATAAGGCGTGGCCCGAAGGTATGGAAACAGTGGTTTCTATGAAAAAGTTTACGGCAAGAAGTGCTATCTATGAACAGAGATTTCTGTCAACAGTGCTTCCTATGTACCGAGATGTCTACAAACAATGTTTTCTAACAACAAAGTTTTCGGCGAGACGTGCTGTCTAGGAATAGAGATTTCTATTAACTGTGCTTTCTGTATATAGTCATATCGTACAAGCGTATTTCTGTATTGGGTTCCACGCTCGAGTTTTAGCGTGAGTATAAAATTTCAAAATAGAGTTCAATGAGTAGTTCTCTTAAAAGAGATACAGAAAAACATATACCTAATAATCCCTTATGCCTTACTGAACAGTTTAAAATACATAGGTATTTGCAAGTTGAATAATGTTATGACGATGTCAGGTTACCTTAGTCGCAAAAAACGCAATTAAAGTTCTTTTAAATATATTAGTACTTTGAAAATTTGCAACAATACCTACTCACTGAATTTATTTTATTAATGGCTGTAAAAAATTCTTATTAAACTTAACTGAACTGTAATTTCAAAACATCGAACGTTCCTCAAACCCATCGAAGTACTTGACTTTTTTAAACGAAAACGAGCAATGGCTGAACAGCTGTGGTAGATTAACTCGCTAACAGTTTGTTCTTAATAGGTAATCATTTCTTTGAACGCTGGCCTTTGATCTTATCGTAATGGTAACGGTTATCGGAGATAGACACGCTTAAAATTGGCCAAGGTTCTGTTGAGAAGTTTTAAGAGGACGGTGCAGTAGGATCGTAATTGTGAAAAAGTTATGTAAAAACGTCTTTCTGTTCTTATCGAGAACTTTAATAAAAATATTGATAATCAAATCTCTTGAAAAAGTTTGACCATCTCTTAATATTTCATTCACTAACGAGACGATGTTATTGCGCAGATATTTTTTTAGTACCTACAAACATATTCAACCTATGTTTAAAAGTACGTAAGAGTACGCTACAGGTACGCTGTAATCTGAGTCTAGCTCGGTCGGAACTCATTTCACGGCGTCGCGCCTGCAAATTAATTATTTGCGAGCGTTAATTGCGAAGAGCGGGAACCAAATCTATAGAAAACGTAGAACTTCGTACGCTACGTCTATGAAAAATTGTTTGCCAGGAATAACATTTTGTGATAAAAGTTAGACGAGAGTGTCACTTTAAACTTCATTATTAAAATCTGAGAACTGGTTCACACGACGTGATGACGGTGCGGTGCCTTTGCGTCGTCGGACTTAGAAATCTCTAGGCTACGTCAATGACCCATTGGGATTGGAACGCATTGAGACGAGCGGGCGGTGATGGAGATGCGCTGCAGCGCTACTAGAGTGACAATGGGTACGGGTCGTCACCAGAGTTTTGGTTAAGACAATGTTATACGATACGAAGCGTTAGTGTCGGGTTAATGCAGAGCCATGGTTGCGTTGTATTACATACAAATATACTTAGTAAGACACAAGGCCCGTGGCGTTGCCGCAACTTACACAGGATCGCATTTCCACCCTTTGTTCAGTTAGCACGCTGCAATATATCGCTTTGTGGCATGTATTGTGTAAAAAAATGTGTTGTGTATTGCAATATGCTGTAGGGACAGACTTCTAGGGTATCGAACGTGAAGTGGTGGTACAGACTTCTGACGGAGGTGGCGATTGCGACGCTGACGCACACTGGTAAATATCGTGTGCGATGTCGCACTACCCGTGGCGGTGATACCCATGAATGAAAAACGCGCCGTGTGGCCACGCTGTTACAAATGTAAGTTTACATAAGACGTTGATAGTAAAGCATATCGTAAGCTTCGCATATAACGCAGCATGAGCTATATTACGTTGGAGAAACTTATAGGCACATAATATATCTCTGGATATGTAAGTATATTTTGCAGTAAGATGGTTGTAGCCTGTAATGTAAATTTATGCTTATGCATGTATCTGCATGCAGTAAAATAGATTATTTAAAGTGGCTTACAGTTGTCCTACTAGAGACATGATACGAACGAACGAGTAATAAACAGTCAGATTGTATGATTTGGTTTTATGTAGGTACTCTTTTTATTTTCAATAGAATTGTCCGATTAAATCACTTTGTTAATATTAGGTACTACTACCTACTCAGTCGTTATCATGAAATCAAACAATTTATTTATTTATTTATTTAATTCTTAGTACGTAGTGTACAGGCGGACTTAATGCCGTAGGCATTCTCTACCAGTCTACCTTCAGGTGGTGCAGAGAAATTATTAGGTAGATGCACTAAAAGTGTGAGAGTGTAAAATGATGTTTAAAATAAAGTAAGTATTATATTATCACTAAATAACAAATAATAAACATACTCATATATTTACCTATATATAAAATAGGCTTACATACATATTTACATACCTACCTAGAAAAGAAATATATACAATAAATACATGTTATATACAGGGTGTCCCACGGCAATGCCACATGGAGGGAAAGTACCTTAAATATTGTAGATAGAACATTTTACTGAAAGAAGACATTATTTGAATTTTGAAAACATTTTAAACTGCATTCATAGATATTTAAATAATTACATAGTTGAACCGGGAATCGAACCTGTTACTCGAGAAAATTAATCAGCCTGTAGTTTTATCCTACTGATCGAAAGGCTTCATCACAAGGATTTTTTTTTGCTAAATAACATTGTGTCAAAAATAAAAAAAAGACCATGAATTTTAACATTTTTAATAAAAAATTAGTCAATTTTTCAAATGCTCAAAACTAGTCACTTCTTCTTGAATACAAAGTGATAACTTTTGATTATTTCGCTTCCTGACGATTTTTTGGTCTTGTCGTGGTGGATATTTTTGTATTTAATTAATGTGTACTACTCAAGTGGGTAGATTATTTAGTAATAAGTAGTTATGATTGTCAAATGTATGTCCTTACGGCAATGTAAGCTTTTAACTTTTCAGAACAAAATTTTACATTAAATGTTAAAATTCACGGTCTTCCTTTTATTTGTGACACTATGTTATTTAGCAAAAAATAATCCTTATGATGAAACCTTTCGATCGGTATGATTAAACAACGGGGTGATTATTTTTCCTCGTGGAACAAGTTCGATTCCTGGCCCAACCACTTAATTATTTAAAAATTTATGAATGCCATTTAAATTCCTTTCTCTTCTTTATAACTGCACGAAAAGTGAGTATTTGGTTTTCAAGGCTTCTGGTAAATGCCCATCCAGTGTGCCCATAATAAAATTAAACGGCGTAGAACTCAAGCGGGTAAACCATTTTAAATACTTGGGACACTATGTTACCGAAGACCTTGAGGACCAAATGGACATTGAAAGGGAGCGCAGGGCACTGGCAGTTAAGAACAACATGCTCGCACGCAGGTTTGCTCGTTGTAGTAAACATGTTAAGATCTCACTCTTTAAGGCATACTGCCAAACCTTTTGGTAGCATACTGATTGTTGTTATTTAATAACGTCCCGGTTAAAAAACAACAATCAGTATGCTACCTTGGTCTGGTGTTAGAAAAGAACTTTTCATTTATTGAGCATATTAAAACAGTAGGCGAGAAAGCTAAAAGAAACTTTTATGCCTTGACGAGAATATCTAAATCTACTTGGGGTCTTTCATTCTTAACCCTCAAAACTATTTATGGGGCTACCTACTTGGGTTGTTTGTGCTACGGTGCACCTGTTTGGGCCGATAGAGCTACTATAGGGGCGGCACGTCGGAAATTGCTTCAAAGTCAACGCTTGGCTTTGATATTCTTATGCAAAGCGTATAGGACGGTTAGTACTGAGGCCCTACCGGTACTTGCAGGTGTGCTTCCAGTAGATCTTGAGGTGCAGCGACGTGCTGCAATGTACTACTCCGCGCGGGAGGCCATGGACACTAACTTTGTAACACAGCGTGACCTTAATAGAATTTCTAGATTACTTAAACAGCAGACTGATGTCTGGGAGGAACTTTTATCCGAATGGCAGAGTAGGTGGGATAATTCCACTAAGGGCCGACACCTCCATCTGTTCTTTCCATCCGTTCGTGAGCGGCTGGCTAGGACTTGGCTGGAGGTGGATCACTGTGTTGCCCAATCTCTCACAGGTCATGGCAATTTTAAGAGTAAATTATATTCCTTTAAACTAGTTGCTTCGCCTTTGTGTCAATGTTCTGCATTGGGCTGTGAATACGAACAATCTGCACATCACATCTTATGGGAGTGTGTTCTTTGGCAGAATGAGCGCAATATGATGTTGGATAGTATACAGGTTACATCTGGTGTCGTTTACTATGCGGACCTTGTGGAAACTAAAACCAATTTCCGTGCGTTCAAGCGCTTTTGCCATACCTATTATTGGAATCAATTGTAACAGCTCACAGTTTTAGGACCCAGTAATTTTTAATACAAACTGTATTCCGTGGTGCTAGGCAATCTGGGCTTCTCCCAGTTGTGATTGCCCCTTTGTGCCTATTGGCCTAGTTCTGTTCTGTCTCCTGCTTGTTATGGAGGGAAGTGGAAATATTTATTTTTCTTACTCCTCCGCAGTTCTTTCTGATTAATTTCGTTGCGGGATCCAAGACAGTTGAATCGTTTCTCCGGGACTCGTCGAGCTTCATTGCTTCGGCGCTTTTCTGGCGGACTCCACTGTTGATTCTGGCTTTCAGGAGTTGCAGTGGTTGGGAATAGTGTGGTGGGATTGCCAAACCTTTTACACGAGCAGCCTGTGGGTTAGTTACACACAGAGATCGCTCAGTGCCTTGCGCGTCCAATATAATAATGGGTTCAGAATGTTGGTGGGGCTGCCCCGCTTCTGTAGTGCATCTAGCATGTTTGCAGAAGCTCGCGTTGACGGGTTTCATGCCATCATACGCAAAAGAACCGCGTCCTTACTACATAGAGTGCGGGGCAGCACTAACAGCATTCTGAACGTTTTTGCTGATAAAGTCGACTCAGACATAATGCGTGCTTTTATGCGGGTCCTAGTTAGGCAGTGTTAACTGTCCAATTTTAATTGTCATTATCTTAATATTCTACTAACATAGTTTTTAAGCTTTTCTGTATTACTAACCAATTATGGATGCTATCCGAAATAAATGATTAATATTATTATCTTTATTCATTTACAAAACATAAAAAATACATTTTTAAATATTAATTTATAAAAAAAAACATTTAAAAATATAAAATTTAGTAGCCCACCGGTATCGGGAACAGGGTCCAAGCTACCGGTGGTCAGGGCTCCATATTATTATTATTATTATTATTAAATTGTTTTTAAAATTCATATAATGTCTTCTTTCAGTAAAATGTTCTATCTATAAGATTTAAGGTACTTTCCCTCCATGTGGCATAGCCGTGGGACACCCTGTATAAAGACGCATGGGTACCAGAATCATTGAATGGAAAGGATATCAGAATCATTCATCTTAAAGTAGGTAATGGCACGAAGTAATTTGGGAATAAGTAGACACGTCTTCGATGAGCAGCCTCATAATCACGATTCTCAATGTAAATAACAATAATCACACAAATCACACACATTATGTTACACTGATGAAAATGGGTTTAATTTTGGGTCGGCGATCCGTCGTAACCGTCTAGGACCACGCTATCGTTTCACCAAACTCCACGAATACGGTGGCTGTTGACGTTTATGACGTTCCGCCAGTGACAACACAGTTGTCACTCTCACCAATGTTTAAATAAGGTTTCAATCTCTATGGCGCCAGGTATGCGCCCCTTCATATAATATAACAATAAAAAAAAACAATTCACATCAAATAAATATTATTTTAGGCATAAATTCGACAATCAATTCTATGTACTTTATACAATTTTTTTACAAAATAAACAACTATCTAATCAGAAAGTATGTTACAATAAGTACCTTTATCTTGCTTAAATCTGTAACTTTTATTACAAAATGATCACAATCAAAACAAACAATAATCTATCAGTAATCATAAAGTCAGGCATTAAAATAAATAACACTATTATTTATTATATTTAGACGAACAATCATCATCTCCTTAGCCTTTTCCCAACCGTGTTGGGGTCGGCTGCCAGCCTAACCGGATTAAGCTGAATACCGGTGTTTTACGTGGAGCGACTGCCTATCTGACAAGCCAGTAACTGGGCGACACGATACCTCTTGGTTAGACTGGTCAGACTTTCTGGCTTTTTTTTTAGACGAACAATCAACAAATGTAATTTATCACCTGCTTATAAGCATATAGTTTTTTTTCAACTATGTTAGAGCCGGCTTCTAGGCCGACCAAAACTATTATCTACGAAACTCCAAAGCCATTGTTCTCATTCCACTTTGAACCCTTAAGCAATACTAGGTGTAAAAATTAATAGATGACTATTTTTTGTAGTCGCCGTTGTAAGCCGTTTAACCTTTCAACGACCTGGCGGCAGCCGACTGTCGCGCTGCTATTGTCTTTCGAATCACGTTGTGTGTTCGAATGTTATGGAGAATTGAATAAAATGGACTGTATTACACGATATAATGAAGCTAAAATGCAAAATACAAGATTATTGATATTAATAAAATGCGTAAACGATGCGTAAGCGCAGCCGTGCGTAGAGGCGTGCTACAGCCTGCTGACTCGTAGCGCCGCGGGGCGCGGGCTCGGTCGTAGACCGGCTGGCGAGCCGCGTCCCCCACGTCCCTCGTTCACTGCCGCTGGCGCGCGGCGCGCGTGCGGCGATGTTGAGACGGATGACTCAACAAAAGTGAAGTTACCGTCTTTCAGACCTCTACAAGTCAGTTACTAGATAACACGTAATGAACAACTACAGACGATATGAATGAAAGTCCAAAGTGCCTCCAAGGTCAAATAGAAATAGTCAATTTAACTTTGACAATCGGGAAAAACAAGTTATTAGTGATTCCCGGGCATGAGAATGTCACCAACTTTCAAATTTTAGGCTGCTACTTAGAAATTCGTAGAAGAAAAACCAGTACAATAACACTTTTTCCGATTCGGATTCAGGACCCCCAGCAATCTTCAAGATCAATTGTTCAAATAACCTTAAGTAGAAGTAAGTATGGAAGTCGCATACAAAAAATTGATAAAAAAAAAAGACGGGTTGCACTCCGGGAGTGCCGGCAGAAGTGAAAACTTGATTATAGCTGTCTACTATCCATCCGTCCTACGCTTTTTCGATCAGGTCACGTGTCCTGACGCGAGTTTAAGATTTTATACCCATTACAGAAAAAGTGCTCAACGCCGCTAAAGAAGTTTTCACTTCAAAAACACATTCGCTCATTTATTTACGAGTGTGCCTTTGGCTCGCCTGCCCCAAGCCATTAGCAGGACCACTATATCTCTCTCTCTCTATCTACAGCAAGCTTATATTAAGCTGTTTCGCCAAGATTTTCCAACACTATTACTCCACGGGTTAAAATATAAACAAAGGACATTGCCATGCGTCCATACATTGTTTGCCTAAGAACCGATAGGGATGTGTTTTTTCATTTTTGGTTCTAAATAATATATGTTTTCGATTGAAACTAAATTAAAACTACGGACACTTGAGACTTCTAAAAGCCATCAAAATACTTAAATAACAACATCATGTCACATCAAAAGTATCATCTATATTTTCGACCTTAGATTATATACATGTCTAGATGCCACATTAACCGTACTCTGATGGGACCAAAAATAGACTACTATATTTAGTAGACACGGTTCTCCCTTACGTCAGTGTCATTTTACACGTCAACGGATAAGGTGCTCACAATAAATATTTAATTATGCCGGTTTGTGCGGTCCGACAGTGTCGGAATTATGCAGGACAACCCTATAATAATACCAAGATCAGTTTTCATCTGATAGTTTTATCTTTAACCACTATTATTTTAAGAAAATACGTATTTTCAAATCGTGATTTTGAATGTCAGTTTGATTAGTCAGTGTTGTCACTTTATTACTAGGGAGATTCGGCGAAATTATGGGAGACAAAATACAAAATATCATTACATCATAATTATTTCGATCAAGACAAGCTGGTTGAAGCTAATCATTGATAAATATTTGCAAATAAGATGAAATAGGATGATTTGTAAATCGGACAACGTAGCCCAGGCAATAAAATCGAAGAAGATGGGTTTTGATAAATTACTATATTTTATTTTTTTTACCGGATTTTTTGTTTTTCTTTTTGCGCAGCCGCGAGGCGCGAGCCGTGAAGCAGTAATATGTATTCCTGAGTTATTCATTATCTTTAAACGTTTTATTTGGTTGTTTTATGATTCTTACAAGTAACTGGAGTAATCTTTAAGTTGATGCTAAATAAATCTGTCATATAATATCATAATTACTTATATCTTTTTTTTTTCATCAATCTATAAAATCCTAAATATTTATTATTTTGTTAAACTGTCATTTTAATAAATAATGGCAGAAAGGAAAGTTCATATTATGAGCAGGCATCCCTAAACACGCACACATTGACAGTTTGACGACAATAGGTACACGAGCGGTACGCACACATGTCAAGCATTTTGTGACGTTTTTAGCGCATCGTTTGTTTGCAATTCTCCATCTAGACAAGTATATAATCTAAGTTTTCGACCAATATATTTGCAGCGGCAGAAGTCTTTCCAAGACACTTATTGATGTTCCCTTTCTCTTTTACATGGACCCAGAAGCTGATCCGCAATTTACACAAAATATAGGATAATTTTGGGAATCCATGTTAAATCTGCAATGTCCGTTTAATCTCTTGACACCCACCGCCATGCCAGGTCGTCGTTCTTAGTAGGTCCGTACATCAGTCAATCACAGCCGGAGGTCGCTATTTCAAGAGGAAATCACAGTCCGTAGTTTAAGCGAAGTGGGTAGATAAAATCGGAAAGGAATAATAATAAAATGCAAACAACCAGATTACACAGAACCTGGTCAAATGTTGGCATCTGTCAATTCAATTGACGAAAAACAATAGACTAATATGTTGATCTTTTTTTCTAAACAAATGGCTTGTTCATTTGACACAGCGCTTTCAATCGCTTTAATGCCCATTTCACACGAGGGCAGAACAGTGGGCAGAACAGTACTGCTACTGTGTGAACGCACAAAACAGTACTGTTCTGTGCCAGCTTCTTAAAACGATGACTCGTAAATATTATATGTTTCCCACAACCAAACTATATGACGAATGTAAAGTTTTAACCGTGAGGCAACTCTTTATCCTCCTACCTTTCTACAGAAAACCTTCTCATATATGGCTATTAAGCTGTACACATGCAATGGATTACTGTTACTTACCAATTTTTACATATATAACACCTAATATACACACACTGACAATCACAAACATGCACACAACACACATACACACACATGCACGCACTCATGACTCGAGAGTTTATATGAATATAATAATTCAAATCGACACTGTTCTCACTTGTTAAATCTTATTATATAATCAATTTAGTTTAAACCAATGGCTGAACCCTGTCTCTTAAGATACAGGCTAGACCTAGTTTAAGGGATAGAGTCCAATAATGTAGTTCTACATAATTATACAATATAATTCTAAACTGTTTAGTGTAAGCCTTTATGTATAGGTGCACTGTTCCATGTTTTTATGAAATAAATACTTATTATTATTATAACTGTTCTGCCTCACTGTTCTGCCCTCGTGTGAAATGGGCATTATATATTCGTATTAAAACCTTATTCATAGATCAAGCGCTGAGAATATTGAGTTTTTCAATTTCGGTATACATACTTATTTTAATACTTGGCTGCATGAGCTACGATAAGTCTACTACTAACTTCAAATTAAATCAAAATATCTGACACCGGAGATTGAAACGAAATTGAGTTACTTTTTATAATGTTTCTGAAATTAACACCTGTCCATTGTATTGTAATAGTCGTAAAGTACTTTATAAAAAAAAAAAACTACTATGACTATGACTATGACTACGACTACGACTACGACTACGACTACGACTACGACCACGACCACGACCACGACTACGATTACGACTACGACTACGACTACGACTACGACTACGACTACGACTACGACTACGACTACGACTACGTAGACACGATAAAAATCTCACACACACTGATACAAGGTACAATTTTCCCGAAAATTGTACCTTGTATCAGTGTGTGTGAGATTTTTATCGCGCGTTCAATTGTTATCCGTCCTACGCTTTTTCGATCAGGGTCACGTGTCCTGACGCGAGTTTAAGATTTTATACCCATTACAGAAAAAGTGCTCAACGCCGCTAAAGAAGTTTTCACTTCAAAATAAAAAAGATATAGAAATGCTTCCATTTACTAATCTTTAGCTTAAATTGCTTTATTTGTCACGACCAAAACAAACATTGCTAAAAGTAGTTGGTAATTTAAATATAACAATCTTTTGCAGTTTAGTCATAGAATCAGCCCCACCATAGTTAGGAAAAGTTTAGGGAGATGATGATGACTTTTTCCCATGGTATTCTGGCCCATGCATTCGGCCGACTTTTCCACTATTGTTTTCGCTCCATGTAATTTGGCTCGCGGACCAGAAGCCAGATTCCCCTTAACCCCTTTTTTTGAGGATGGGATTCATCAAATAACTTCTCCCACCCCTATGTCAGACTTTTAGTGACTAAAAGCCACCCTTGTTCCTCCAGTTGCCCTTAATGTTCCGGGGCCGCAGTAACTGTTCCGCAATTCCCCTTAACACCTAAGCATGTAATTCGGCTTACCTATTCGCCTTCTCTATATCCCCATCGTAGTTTGACAGCTGTGAGACGGTAACAGCTACAATGCCTAGCTGAAGCACTTGCTAAGTTTATGCTCATGCCGCTTAGTGTAACAAATCGTAAAAGCGGATTTTTTACCCCGACTTTTAAGTTTTTTTTTCCTGGATAATTGCTTGTTTGCCTGAAAAATCTTCCACAAGAGTAAATAACAGTTTTTATCCTTTATAGTAAGTAATAAAAAATGCCAACCTGTAAGTGAAGGCACAACCATCGATCAATACGTTGCTCAAGGCGAATTGGTGATACCTTATTGAGTCAAATATGGATTTGGAGAAAATTGGTAAAGAAAAACACAATCCATACTAATATTATAAATGGGAAAGTGTGTCTGTCTGTCTGTCTGTTTGTCTGTATGTTTGTCTTTCTTTCACGACAAAAGGAAGCGACGAATTGACGTGATTTTTTAAGTGGAGATAGTTGAAGGGATGGAGAGTAACATAGGCTACTTTTTGTCTCTTTTTAACGCGAGCGAAGCCGCGGGCAAAAGCTAGTATCAATATATACCTAATTCGGAAAACTAACTCAAAACTCACGCTTAGTAGAACGCTTGACCATGACTGCAAGACAATCAGTGCAACCATGACGATGTGAAGGACTAAAACGAATTCAGTCTACCCACGCTACAGTGACAAAGGCTTCAGCATAAACTAACTTCGTTAACCGAAGCTCGTAGTTATTTTCATCAATTTGTGCCGTTTTGTTTTTGATAGAACAAAAAAAACAACGAAATATAAACTGTATGTTTGTTTCGAATTACAGCTACACACATTTTGTTTTGGACTGGAAACTCGATTAAATGAAGCGTTGATAAAATGTACAGCTGAATTTGTTTGGTAAATGTTGGTTATCTAGTTGCATGTTGATATTTCAAAGGTTTTCATACTTTAGTTTGTTAGTATTGTATGTATTTTAGTCATGGTTATTCGTCTTCATACATGGTAAATTTAGGGTAAAAAAAACTAAAATCCTCGCAGGACAGGATAAAACTAGCATATCATTGTTCTTTATATATTTATGTAGGTATGTGTGTTGTAAGAGTTTTTTGCTCATTATTTTCCATACGAAACAACCTTTTAGAATCCGCTAGTCCGCAGTCGTAAGGTAAGATCTTGAGAGAGTCATATTTTTAGGACGTAATACACTGAAATAAGTACTACGTTATTATGGGCAATTTTTGTTTTGAGTGGTCTTGAATTTTGCTTGAAAAATATGCAAAAACACTAATAATTGAAATACGGGAATCCACAGTCCAAACTTCTTACAAAATTTCAATTTTTTCTTTCATCTATAAATCAATACCCACACTTATTTACTAAAATATCAACATAACTAAAACCAGATGTGACATAATACTAAGATTACACAGGTACAATTCAATCAATTACTGTGATGGAATGAAGTCATCGCGTATACGATGGCATTCATGAATTATATAAACGTATTTAGAACTGGAGAGAGTAAGATGATACACATCAATATTGTATGATGTGACAAATATAATTTGTGTCTGCTAAGTAAATTTCTAAGTATGTGTCGTGATGGTTTAGCTTAAACCCTCGTCGCATGCCTGAGGGTTCAAAAGGGAAGGTATAAATGTGACATTTTCAGGTCATCTGTACTTTCTGAAGTTTGTCTTGGACATTACAGACATTGGTGAAGGAAAATATCGTATGTTCATCTATTACTCAAAATCCCCTGGACCGATTTTGAATTTAATCGATTCTTTTGGTATTTAACTGACAAATGCTTGCACTGTCTGGACAGGTCCACTCAAATCTGTGTGCTTCTCTCATCTAGAGAGGACCTCAGACAAACCTCCATGGTTCTCGCACATTTTTGACCAATACGATTGTATGGACTATAAAAGAGACTTTGACCTCTGAGTTTGTTTCGGATGTTTTTTTTAATATATTACATATGGGCTTGCTCTTGGTCCCAGACTAGCCCAAGGGGATAAACGGGGCCTACGATGGAGCGAGCTCACCCAGAAGGCTCTGGTGTTCCCGCGCACAGATGAAACACAGCAAGCTGCCGCTGGTTGGGTCGTTCAGACGTCACCATAAGTGGTGGCGTTGCCCGGGGTGGACCGCTAGGAGATAGACCCAAACCACCCCTCAGACCCTCACCCTGTTTCTTCTCAGAGCAGTCCAGCTACGAAACACCGGCCCCATCGTTCGCTTAATTAAAAAAAAACAATATTGACGTGTAAAAGTGTTATGTTTATAACCTATTTACAAAATAAATATGATTTTACTGATTAAAGGGTATAATACTTCACAAATGGTCCCATAGTCAACAGGCCGGGCCTGATGAAACAGAAATCGAGGGAACTCTTCAAATTTTGTTTATCCAATTTGATGATATTATAATATTAAGCTTGGCAACATAACTGGACTAGATTTGAACTACGAAGTCAGACAATATAACTCCGCACTAAAAAGTAAAAAATAAAAATCTTAAAAAAAAACATAAACAAATCGGAAGCCGCGACTTCGGATATTTAAGTTATTTTTCTGTTTTTATTAGTGGTTGCTTTAGTTTTAGGCTTTTTTTATTAATTGATAATAGGCATAAATTCAAACAATTCCTCGGAATACAGTAGTGTGTATTTTTTATTTTATGTAGGTTGGCTAACAATTGTTTACACCATACATTACAAATAAATTTCTTAATAGTACATTTATCAATGCAACAATAACTTAAAGGCTATCATTACTGTGTAATGTTAGTTATCATCTATTTACCTACGTCCTCTTCGTTATTGAAAATGTTTCTCCCCGAGTATAATTTACACAATCAATTGTTTTTCTTTACCTTATGACATCACGGGCATTCAAGTATAAAAGCCTCGTACAGAGACACTTCTACATCAGTTTGTTCCACTCGTACAAGCAACAAGCAACGAACATGAAGTTCAACATTTTCTTCCTCGCCTTCTTCGCTGTAGTAGCGATGTTCTTCAGCGGAGCTTCGGCGTGTGCCGCTAATGGCGTGAAGTGCCAACCTGACGGCAGCACGAATTGCTGTACAGGCTACTGCCACAAGGAGCCTGGCTGGTCCATCGGATATTGTCGTAACCGTTAATAATGTTTGTCCAAATTGATAACTACAATATGTATTTATCATATCATCATCATCAGCCTGTGTCTATCCACTGCTGCACACGGGCCTCTGATCTTTATCCAGTAGCTGCCAGCTGCCCTGCGCAGACGTCGCTCTATCGACCGGAGAGTGCTCCACACTACGCTCGCCTGACTGTATCTTCACTGACGAGTAACCTCATTCCAAATTAAAAAGGATTATGCTCGGAGTCTCATTGAAGAATACAGCTTCAATGAGACTCCGAGCATAATCCTCTACATCGCAGCAATATGTATACATAATAAATGTCAATAAATACATACTTCATTAAAAAAGTTTGTTTTTTGTTTTTCTATTTATCACATAAACTTATGAACTTTTGTTCTTCTCTCTCTGCAAGTTTGTTCCTATTCTTACAATGATGTTATTTAAAATCAGTTTTCTGTTATGACATTTTTAAAATAACTTTTTGACTGATTTCAAAGCTACATTATAGGAAATCTCAAAATGAGTCTTTATAGATAGAGAATAGAGACTTTTGGCTGACATTGTAAATATTTTCTTATTATTTTTATTATGATAGATTAACATTTGATAGACTAATGAAATCTCAATGTATAAATCTTTAAAATAATAAAGAAGACTCGACAGCACCACAAGTTGCTGTGCAGTTGTTCCAACAATGACAAATACTTTATAAATAATAATTAATTTTAAAATATAGAAGATGTAAGACCCAGAAGTTGATGATACAGTCAAGGAAAGATTGTATTCGTGGTACAGCAGAGATTTAATGACACCAAAGGCAGATACTTTAAAAAATCATTGACGCCATCTTGATTGTAAATTCAACTTAATTCAGAATCAGGTTTCCTAAAACCGGATATTCGGAACTTGTAGTATCATTTTCCTGTAAAATAACAATGAAACAATAAAAAGCTTTTTTTACAAAAACAACCACCTTTAATAACTAAAGACAAAAAAAAAACTGAACTTAAATTCGGAGGCTGGCTTTCGAATATTAAGTATTTTTTTTTGTTTTTGACGGCTGCGACTTTTTTTGAAAAAAGGTTTTTATTGTGTCATGGTTAATATTATGATATGTGCGTTACTTAAACGGAACTTAGACGAAATAAGTGAAATATACTAGTTAGGCCAATTAGGATCAATAAGTTCAATGAGGTTTCAAACTGGCTCAAATTTACGGCACGTAATAGCGGCGGTAAGACTCCTCTTTGAGGAGTGGCTGGAGAGGCGCCACGGCGCTCTCACGTATCGCTTGACGCAGGTCCTCACCGGACACGGTCAGTTCGGGAGGTTCCTGTGTCAGATTCGGGCGGAAGCGACGCCTGGGTGTCACCACTGCAGTAACGGTCGCTTGGAACGTCCCAGTCATGCTGAAGAAGGAGGTGGCAGCGCGCGTGAGTCAGCGTCACGCCTCACACTCGGACAGGGACCTAGGCGTAGACGTCGAGAGTCGCAAGACTACTACCAGCCACCGTTGGCGCGGGTCTGCGAACGGCAAGCGATGGGTAGCTCGCCACCCGACTAGGACCAGACCCTTGTCGACGGCGCGTTTTGTTCTACGCGCGTCTCAAAGGGCAGTCAGCAAGTGAAAGGGCTCTCTAGGGCCAATGCCTGCCGGGGTTGCGGAATAGTAATAATAGTTACCGTGGCCCCGAAACATAAAGGGCAACCGAAGGAACATGAGTGGGTTATATATAGTCAGTAAAAGTCTGACACGCCCTCCCGCCCCACCCAAGACGGGAGTTTCTCTCTCACATAGGGTTACTTGAGACTGTAGGTAGCCCTAAAAGTATCTCTCAAAAGAGTCTAGATCATCCGACCATCTCAAAGTCGTGCGTGTGGCCACAAAGTGCTGTTAGATAATGTAGTAAATGTAAGCTATTTTTTCTTCATTGAGTGATAATAGGCATAATCTCAAACAATTTTTTGGAACCCAGCATGTGATCCAGAACAGAGTATGTTGTGAAACGCTAGTTATCATCTATTTACCTACGTCCTCTTTGTTATTGAAACTGTTTTTTCCCGAGTAAAATTTACACAATAAATTGTTTTTCTTTACCTTAAGACATCACGGGTATTCAAGTATTTATAAAAGCCTCGTACAGAGACACTTCTACACCAGTTTGTTCTACTCGTACAAGCAACAAGCAACGAACATGAAGTTCAACATTTTCTTCCTCGCCTTCTTCGCTGTAGTAGCGGTGTTCTTCAGCGGAGCTTTGGCGTGCGCCGCTAATGGCGTGAAGTGCCAACCTGACGGCAGCACGAACTGCTGTACAGGCTACTGCCACAAGGAGCCTGGCTGGGCCGTCGGATATTGTCGTAACCGTTAATGATTTTTGTTCAAATTAATAATCACAGTATGCGGAGGGTGCTCCACACTGCCCTTGCCTGTGGTCTTCACTGACGAGTAACTTCATTAATCCTATACATGGCTCGCAGCATTATGTATACATTATATTATAATTAATAATAATATATACTTCTGTTTAAAACGTTTTGTTTTTCTGTTTTTACGTTCACCACGTGAACTTCAGAAGAAAAGTTTTTAAACTGTGCATGTTTGTACAATAATGTTTTTTGTTGTAACATTTGTGGCGACACATCAAAATCATGATAGTTTTCGAACGAAAACCCCGACTAGAACCATCGGGCAGTAGCCCACCAGACACAACACCCGTCTGGTCGGAGGATCCTCCCTTTTCAACGGAGGATGAGGGACTTTACACTCTGTTCCTCATACCTCCAAACATTTTTTGGTTCGTTGTTCCGCGGTTCCGTTGTTTCGGAGGCTCATTAAAGTAATAGTCAAAAAACCGGCCAAGAGCGTGTCGAGCCACGCTCAATGTAGGGTTCCGTAGTTTCCCGTCCGTTACAATAAGTGTTCCCACTCATAAGTTTAAAAAAAGGCTATTTGTTACGTCGACATACTAAGTACGCAGAAATTATTTTGTACAACCTCTTTGTCATTTTTGTACAAAAACTGTTCTTTCTATCAAGTTCGAAATAATTTTCCTAGAAAGTACTTATAAAGTTCTACTTTGCAGATTTTTTTCACATTTTTTAAACCTACGGGTCAAAAGTTAGAGGCGGGGGGGACGCTTTAATTTTTCCTTTTGGAGCGATTATTTCCGATATTATTGACATTATCAAAAACTGACTTTAGTAAACCCCTTTTCATTTTTAAATACCTATCCAACAATAAATCATACGTCAGGGTTGAAATTAAAATACCGTTTTCTGTTATTACAAATAACGGTAATAAATGGTGGTAGTAACGGTGGTACTGTTATAAATATCACTGCGAGTGCCAGATAAGATTCCACGACAACTCAACTCAGGTTAAATGGATAAGTCGACCAGACAACTCAATGCAGACAACCCGAACTGGACAACTCAAACTCGAAACCTCGACCCCGATTAAGTACTTGATTTTTTTAAGCAATGTATAGTCAAATTCTAAACTTAATATGGCAGCTAAGGTACCCAATTCATTTGTGTCGCTCGCATAGTTTTCGTGAAGGCGATTCCGAAAATCAAGATCTTTATTTTGAATTTTTAAACATTATGTTGTCGCGGATTTTTTTCTGAACTTCATAAGAGCAACCATTCTTACATATTTTTTGTGTAACTTCAACCAACAGCAGCACAAGCAACGAAAGCTCACAAAAGGAATACTTTTTCATTTTTGCCACACTTTTCATTGCTGCTTCACGAATATTGGTCGTAGTGTGCTATAGGTATAGCTTCCTCGATAAATTAGCTATCCAACACAAAAAGATTTTTTCAAACAAACAAACTCTTTCGCTTTATATGAATGTGATGAGATTTCATTACTAAAAAAATATAATTAAATAATTAATTTAAAGCTTAGCCAAAGGTGCCGATTCTCTTATTCACAAACTAACGTAAATTTAAGTTAAGTGCATCTTTATCTTTCCATTTCAATAAGAAAAGGACAAAAGACAAAATATTAGTTAAGTCCCGTCAAATTTAGACACTCCATAGATAATTTAGACACGATTCCTTCAGGCGCTAGTTAATTTGACAGGATTAATAATAATAATAATAATAATAACTTTATTTAAATGACAACAGTGGTCCAATGGTTAGTATCACCTTATAACTAAAGGGTTAGTAATACCTAAAACCTAAAAAACTAACCCTACTGACGCACGAGCAACCGCATCCAGTGACGAAGCACTGGCGCATCGTGCTTATCGGCTAGGGCTTGTAGAATGCTGTTGGAGCTAGCCCGCGTCCTGCTTAATAGCGAAGCAGCCTTCTTCCTCATTACAGCAAAAAAGTCATCTGTTCGCGCTTCAGCGAACATGCCAGATGCACTGCAGTATCGAGGTAGCCCCAACAGCACCCTAAAACCATTATTACACTGCACACGCAGGGCGTCTAGAGCCTTCCGCGTACAGTTAACCCACAGACTGCCCGTGTAGAACGATTGGCAATAAGCTTTAAATAAAGTAATTTTCACCTCGCTACTACAACGGGCGAACCTGTGAGCCAACATGTTGCATCTTACTGCTAGCGCCCTGCGTTCACGATCTATGTCTACCTGATCCTTGAGGTCCCCGGTGATATAGTGGCCTAAGTATTTAAATTGGGTAACCCTCTTAAGTGGCCTTCCACCAAGACAAATTACAGGCTCATAATTTAAATATCTTCCGGGGGCCTGAAAGATCAAGTACTCACTTTTTACAATGTTATATTGCAGGCCGTGGGTCGCCGCATACCTCTCGCAAACTAGTAGCATCTCCCTAATCGAACCAGCCGTTGGACCCAGTAGCACCATGTCATCCGCATAACTTAAATTATTGACACTGGTACCATCAATTTTGCACCCGACTGGCTTGCTACTGAGTTCAACGATTAATTCATTCATATACAGGTTGAAGAGCTTAGGTGAGGTTAACCCCCCCTGTCTCACCCCACACTCCAACCTGTACGGATCAGAGAGAGTACTACCCCAACGTACTTGATTACACTGATTGGAATACCAGTACTGAAACAGGCCCGCCAACTCCCGTGGTATACCTGCCTCCCTGACCTTTTTCCAAAGGACATCATACGACACCAAGTCAAATGCCCTTGAGAGATCAAGAAAGCAGGCATACACCGGAGTATTTCTATCCTTATAGTATTGGACAGTCTGCTTTAGACCAAGAATAGCACTTTCCGTGGACAGACCGGAACGGAACCCAAACTGTGCGTCGTGCAACGTGACCCAATTATCTAGTTGCCGATCAAGCAGACCGTCCAACACTTTTGCAATCACAGTTGCCAAGGATATTGGCCTGTAGTTCGCCTTATCCGATATATCCCCAGTCTTATTTTTCACTATTGGCACCACTACTGTTCTCAACATATCAGGCGGAAGGTAGGAGTGGCTAACACAAAGCGTGAAGAACGTCGCCAACACTCTAGGCAGATGTACCCCGGCATACTTCAGGTGCTCGATGCTGAGACCGTCGTGACCAGGAGACTTTCCACCAGCCATATCGAGAATTTGTTTCCTTACTTCCTTAGCCGAAAATCGTAACGGTTCATAATCACGACTGATTTCAACATCGTTCACCCCTTTATCCGGCCCTAGTTGAGATGACACCATAAATCGCTCTCTAAACATGTTCGCAATATCTTCTGGCGAACTACATTCCCCTACGCTCACAGGGCGGCTCGGTCCAACCTTCAGCTTATTGGTTGACTTCCAAAACTGAGAAAAATTTTTTGATGACCTGTGTGATGCTAGTATGTCCATCTTAATTTGGTCCTGGTGATTTTGACACCATTTCAGCCTACTTCTAAAAATCTTCTGACTTGATCTCATTTCTTCCCATATTTTTCCAGACTTGGGCTTATTGTAAAGCAACCATATCTGATACTTAGACCGAGCCTCCTCATGAACACCCTGGACGTGCCTGTTCCAGCCCGACACTCGTTTTCCCCTTCGCGGCAGCTTGTTATCCCAGGCCTGCACCGACGCTGTTGACAAAATATTAACTATCTCACCATACATACAGTCCAGAGCACACCTATGTTCCACACTATTGCACATCCTATCACCACATTCATGGAACAACTCTGGATAGTGAACGCCTCTTAGCTCCTTGTTACATAGGTCACGATACCCACCAGTCTGCCTCTCGTCCCGGTCGTGCCAAATCACTTTATTAAGAATACCAGTTTCCTGTAACAATTTTGGTACTATTATATTCAAATCACACCCTATGATCACGGGGAAATGATCAGACCAATAGGTATCGCGACCCACAGTTACAGTTTTAACAGTGTCCCAGGCAGCTTGCGTCACAATGCAGTGATCCAACCATCTCAGACAGTCATTTATGTCACTTATGTATGTAACAATATCCGAGTCTATACCTAATTTCTCGACATCAGCACACAACCACTGATTATCTTTACAAGAATTACTAAGCTCAAACCAAAACGGCTGGTACGGATGTGCATTAAAATCTCCTAATGCATAAATTGCCTCAGTATCACTATTGTCTATAATGGCACTAATTTCACCTAAGCAATCTACAAATTCCGTGAGATTTTCTGTGTTATCCGTCGGCATATAGACACTAAATACCATAATAGAGCGGTTGTCACTTAAAGTTGCTCTTATAGCTGCTAACCGGTCACTTTTACAATCAACCACACTCACCGTCCTAAACAATCCCTTGCGCCACAAAATAGCTACCCCTCCATAGGGGCGCCCTTTAAGGATTCCAGCAGACGTGTCAACTGCAGATTTCCCTACGTACTCAAAATCTGTATGTATGGTGTTCAGAAAATGCACATCATGAGGAAGAAGCCATGTCTCCTGAAGGGCTATGACATCTGCCCATTTACACATATTACTAACCGTGTTCAATGATCTCTTTATAGACTTACAATTAAACGTAACAAACTTAGTTAGATAATCACATTCATTGTTATGCATTATAATTGTTTTTGACCGATTCCCGAATCAGAGTTTACTCTGTCTTTATTTTTAAACAATACAAATTCTCTAAAGTATATACCCTCTGGCCAAAGAGCATCGTTCAAAAACAACGGTAACTTGCTTTTATCAACGTATAACTTATACGAATTGTAACCCCGTTCATTCTTTGGCGTTATTTTTTCTAATGTCACTGTAATTTGCGTTTTGTCCCGAATATAGTTAACAATGTCCTCATCACTAGCCTCCTTACATATGTTAGATATATAAAGGGGTACCTTAGTCCAAGCCGCTTTAAACTTCGAATTACAATCGTATGTAGCCTTTCCCGTGTTACTAAAAAATCTATTTCGTAGCCTCTTCTTATTAGTCACAACAATCCATCCATCATTTTTGGCTTCTACCATGTGACTGGAATTCACAACGTTTACACTAGATTCACGATTTATACTCGCTATTTGCTGCTCGGATACACCCGTAACGCCACTAACTACACTCGCACTTAAACCAGTCGCACACTTAGTAGTGGCCAGCCGGGGAACGGCGCGAGGGCGCGGGCGGTCCATGCCCGTGCACTCAACAACCGGTCGCCAGTTCGAAACCGCCGTTGGGGCCTCCACGTGCTTACGCTCCAATGAATCATCTTCCCTTGTCAATGCGCTCTCGCTTAGTACGGCCGAAACCGCAGTGCGGGCCTCCACGTGGATGTCATCTAGACCACTCTCACTCAAGTAAACATTGTCTATGGTCATATTTACGTCCGAACATCCTAGTTTAGGGATTATTGCACTTTCATCTACACATTGCAAGCTCATATCATTATCATCACATTGAAAACTATTGTTTAAACATCCCCCTCTCATATTGTTCACAGAATTAAGCTCCATTTCATTCGACGGTTTAAATTTGAAATTTTGCATCTCCTGTCGCGTTACAAACTTATTTCCTAGTTCGCCAAAATCGCTTTGCAATGATGATAATTGCTCCTGTAGCTTTAACACATCTTTTAGCAACCGAGTCGCATCTAAGTGATCGAAAGTTACCGGTGGTAATTTGTGCAACTCCCTCGCCACAAATATAGGTAGACGCTCTGGATCTGTAGCATCTATATGTTTCAACAAATCAATTACATCTTCTAGGTCCTTTCGGGACTTTTCATCCTTTTTTCTGTGTATCATTTTTTTCAACGGCACAGCTTCAAACAATAACTTTTTAGCCTTGAAAATGTCTTCAGGCGTAAATGCAGTCACACATATCCTAGATAAACTCGTCTCGTCCATAATTGATATTTTATTGTACACAAAGGCAAGCACTTCATTAATTACAATGTTGCACGAACTACACTTCACAACAGTCGAGGTCATTGCCCCCGATAACAGCTGTCAAAGCGCACACGAATAAAATAGTCGCACAGGTCCGACCTTGACAAGCGCGCGCGCACGACTCCTAAACTATAATGATAAATGATATTAAACTATAATGTATCTTCTGTCGATTTCTTTAAGAAATGGAAAGAGAAAGATGCATTTAATCAAATTTTGTTAAGTTTAATTAGCACCAATGTCAATAAATATTCTCTATCTACAAAAGATCATTATTGTGAGGATTTCAAATATTGTAACTTAGAAATCAATGGTTAAAAATTATTAAAAAAAAACTAAATTTAGCGAATCTCTGACATAACGGAGCCAAGTTCTGGCAGAACACAGATTTTAGTTAACTGTCCTTCTCGAGTTTGTTCGGTAAATGTGAAAACATAAAAACAATCTTTTAAAATGAAGTACATATTTATTAATTATGTATACATATTGCTGCGAGATATGTGGATGAGTATGCTCGTAGTCTTTCTGAAGAATACAATTTGGAACGAAGTGACACGTCAGTGAAGATAACAGTCAGTCAAGCGTAGTGTGGTCTCCGGTCTGATAGGGCGACGTCTGCGCAGGGCAGCTGGCAGTTACTGAATGAAGATCAGAGGCCCGTGTCCAGCAGAGGATCGACACAGGCTGATGATGTTGATATAAAGTATACATATTGAAATTATTAATTTGAACAAAAAATATTAACGGTTACGACAATATCCGACGGCCCAGCCAGGCTCCTTGTGGCAGTAGCCTGTGCAGCAGTTCGTGCTGCCGTCAGGTTGGCACTTCACGCCATTAGCGGCACACGCCGAAGCTCCGCTGAAGAACATCGCTACTACAGCGAAGAAGGCGAGGAAGAAAATGTTGAACTTCATGTTCGTTGCTTGTTGCTTGTACGAGTGGAACAAACTGATGTAGAAGTGTCTCTGTTCGAGGCTTTTATACTTGAAAACCCTTGATGTCATTGAAGTTAAGAAACTTAATCCTTATTGATTGTGTAAGTTGTCCTCGGAAAAAAACTGTTTCAATAACAAAGAGCATGTACATAGGTAAATAGATGATAACTAACATTAAACAACAAACTATGTATGACTAACTGTGTTCTTTCATTGTCATGCGGTTGCGTGCCAGGCTGCCATGTTTGTTGTCAGACCGTGTATTGAATATCGTTCTGTAGTAAACCATTGCGTATTAACAAATACGAAATGGTTGAAATACGCCCAGCGTTTCTTAAGTTAGTCCTCGATAACTCCTTTTTTTCAAAGGATCGCTGGAACTGCTGCGACTTCCGCATTTCCAGGCTAGTGCCCAGCGCGCGGGAGCACTACTCGCCACCATCTCGGGGCCAGTGGGTCCAGTTAAATGAGGGTGACGGACCTTCCCCAGTGTCCCCTGGGCCCATTTGGGAAGACCGGAGGAGGGCCGTTACCCTCCTTCGTCACTCGGTACGCCTGCTGCGAGTAGGAAGAGAAGTAGAAATCTCTCTCTGTCCCGTTCCGCAGCTTCCATCTGCGCGATAACAGTTTTGAGAAGAAGTCTACAGTTTTTCAAAAGAAGGCCTACATTCGGCGGCTCCATCCAAGCGGCATACATAAAAATATATTTTACTAACTTTATTTTAGTACTTTGTCGATGTGGTAAATACACATATCCATGCAAAGTTTTACCTTTCTAGCATAAAAAAATTTATTAAGTTGCGTTATCTTTTAATTTTGGGTTAAGTGAAGTGCAGCCGCGTATCTGTTAAATAAGACGATTCGCGTCGTACTGCTGTCGTCCTTCAGCAGCATTACGGTCGGGAGGGCACTGAACTTTTGTTACACAGCTGATATATTTTTCGCGATTTCAGAGTTGGTTCCATAATAAAAGTTGTTTGTTTTCATGGGTAGAATCATCTCCTAGCAGGTTGTGCAAGACCAAAAATACACCTAGTAGTCAACAACCGAGCGGCGGCAGTTCGACATAAACCATCTAACGTGAAAGCGCCCTAAGTGCTTCATTTGCACAATATTGTACATAAATAAATTGATTGATTAGCATTTGAAGCAATTCCTATTGCAAAACATGACTGATGTCAAACCATATACTTAGAGATATATATATTTTTGAAGTGAAAACTTCTTTAGCGGCGTTGAGCACTTTTTCTGTAATGGGTATAAAATCTTAAACTCGCGTCAGGACACGTGACCTGATCGAAAAAGCGTAGGACGGATGGATAGTAGACAGCTATAATCAAGTTTTCACTTCTGCCGGCACTCCCGGAGTGCAACCCGTCTTTTTTTTTTCTTATTTTCGCTCATGGCTATTTGATCCAACTTAAGCAAACTAGAAAGTACAAGCTAGAGTTTGTGTTATGGTAACTAGACTACTGATATACATATTTATATACTTAATTTTTGAATAGGTACTATACATCCATACTAATATTATAAATGGGAAAGGGTTGTCTATTGTTTGCCCGAAGATTATATGCCATAATCATCATTTTCCCGAATTTCATTTACCCGAATTTCATTTGCCCGAATGTTTCATTTGCCCTAAAAGACATATGACATACTTTTAATTGCCCGAATTTTAGATGCCATAAGATACGAATGCCATAAGTATTGTTTGCCCTATTTTTATGTGCCATAATAATTATTAGACATAATATTTAAATGTCATAATATTTAAAAGGCATAACAAGTATTAGACAAATATTTAAGCCCCGTAATGGTTTTTTTTTCTGTGCATGGTTGATGGTGGGCTAGGTCGACGGAGCCCCGCTTCGCGGGGCTCCTACTTCTGTGTGGTTTATGAAAAAATAACCACAAAGGGGATGGCGGGGTCTATTCGCTCGCTTCGCTCGCTCACACGACCCCGCCATCCCCTTCTAACCTAACCTGTCCGAGTCGGGGTGCCCTAAAGTCCCAATTGCATCCAATTTCTCTTGATATAAACAACCGTTACACACACGATGTCGATGGCAAATTATGTTATGGCATATCATAATTATGGCATGTGATAATTAGGGCATGTAACAATTAGGGCTTACAATGATTATGACAAATGATGTTATGGTAAGTGATTTTATGGGAAACAATGATTCTGGCACGTGACTAATATGGCAAATGAAAGTAGGGCAAATGAGTATTATGTCGTATGATATTATGGCTGTTGACTATTATGGCAAATGAAATTAGGGCAAATAAAATTCGGGTAAACGGCGGTATACCATGGGAAAGTGTGTCTGTCTGTCTGTCTGTTTGTCTTTCTTTCACGGCAAAACGGAGCGACAAATAGACGTGATTTTTTAAGTGGAGATAGTTGAAGGGATGGAAAGTAACATAGGCTACTTTTTGTCTCTTTCTAACGCGAGCGAAGCCGTGGGCAAACGCTAGTATTGTAAATAAATTAAAACCAGACACAGAACAAGCATTCATGTTCGTCACACAAAGTTTGTCCTGGGTGGGACTGAAACCCACGACCTCTAGCTTTGCAGTCAGGGTCACTATAATCACTAGACCAATAGGCCCGCAAACAGTTAATCTATACTAATATTACAATTAGGAAAGACTTGCGTTTTTGTATGTAATAAATAAACTGAAAAACTACTAGACCGATTTCAAAAAATCTTTTTTTCATTAGAAAGCAACATTATCCCCGAGTAACATAGGCTATAATGCTATATTATATCACGCTATGTCCCACGGGAGCGATGCAGTAACCAAAAATTTAACGTACCGCGGGTGAAACCGTGAAGTACAGATAGTATTACATAATAATTATCAGTGTCCGCGACTTTTATTGCGTGAATCTCGGAAAAATAATATATTTGAAATATCCTCCATTTCAAATATATTATTTACAATTACACCTAAAGAAGCGTGAAGCGTTACTGTTTGGAAGAAAAAAAGTAATCAAATAGATTTCGGATATTTCTTAAAACTGCATCTGATCTCATTATATCGAAATATGGTTTTATTTATGTTTTTTCGACAAATCTTTTAGGCCTTGACTTAAAATTGCAAAGAAAACAATAATTAGGATATTATCTTGAAAAAATTACAGAATGTTACAAATACAAAATTCCTATTAGATTTTATTTTGTTCTGTGTTTGTAACATTAAAACGCACATTTTTAAAAAATGCATTTTAATTTGGAATACTCGTACACTTGTGAAAATAACTGAAAACAAGAGGTGGCAAAATAGTGATTTCAAAAGTATGAATATATTTTTGATAAGCATAATAATTTGTTCTGTGTCTAGGTGTAATTTATTTGTAACTAGCTTTTGCCCGCGACTTCGTCCTCGTGGAATAATACTTCCCGTTCCCAGAGGATTTCCGGGATGAAAACTATCCTATGTCCTTTCTCGGGTCCCAGACTATATCTGTACTAAATTTCATTCAAATCGGTTCAGCGGTTTAGGCGTGAAGAAGAGACAGACAGACAAAATAAGTTTCGTATTTATAATATTAGTACGGATGGTGTCTGGGTGAAAGTATTTATAAATTACATAATTATCTAAATCAGTTCAGGCAATAAATTCAGTTAAAAACTTTCGTCTAGTGCTAATAGTAAAAAGAGAAAAACAGTCATTAAAATACATATTTACGTTTATTATGTTTACTAGTGTTGCCCAAATTCAGTCTTGGTCTTGCAGTCTTGGTCTTGTTCTTGCGTTTTTGCAAGACCAAGACCAAGAACAAGACCGCGTATTTTTAGCAAGACCAAGACCAAGACTGACCGTGCAAGACTTGAGCAAGAACAAGACATAGCCTGCAAGACTCTTGCGTCTTGCAGCTAGGACTTAGCGCTATTTCACTGAGTAGTTAGGTGTAACAGTTCGGTGTATAGGTAGGTACGCTTAGGAATTCTATGAGACGCAAAAAACTGTATCAAAGAATATGAAAAACTGGACCTATGCGCATTACGACTAATACCATAAACATAGCGAATAAAAAAATATCTATTAAAATCAAACTGAGTGCATGCATAGTTATGTTTTAACCATCGGCACTTTGATAATGCGGCATCAAAGGTTTTGTACTTACTTCTCAAAGAAATTTGCCGCTTTTCGGAAGTACATGGTTATGATACACGCGCCGGCGGCTTCTTTTGAAATCTAAAACAATTGTTGCCGCCACGCCGAAATCATAACATTTGTGACACTATTTGATTGCCGCCATAGGGCGTAGGTATACTCATGCAAAATAATTTCGAATTTTTTTAAGAGTACCTACAGGTGTTCCAAAGAATAAATAAGTTTCAGAGTGCTTAGAATGAAAATAAATACATTATACTGATCACGCAAGTAGTAGGTATTATGATTAGGATAAAATGGTAAGGATAGGTAGTAGATGTCATATTAATTCATTCTAGTAAGTATATATTATAATATTGATTACTTATATGGTTTTAAACTAATTACTTAGGTACTATTATTGTACATTTAGTCATTATATTTCTTAAGTTTTTACAAGAAAAAATAGCAAAAAAGTGTTCAAATATCACCCGTTTAATAAATATTGTAGCCACTTTTAAATATACTTGAAACGTGTAAAAACGTGTGTTTTTTTACATGTTTTAGCAAATGTAAGCTTATAAATCATAAATGTTTATTAAGAAACAGTTACTTCCATGGAAAACGACATATAGGTCAGTTGATTTTTCGAATTTCTTATCTATCTTCAGTTATTTATTAATCTGCTTGATCTTTACTATGGCTATGTTAATTCAAGCTCACAATGTTCCAATTTTAATACGTTTTTCTAAGATTTAAAGTAAACTTTCATAAATAGTAATAGACTAATAGGTAGGTAATTGCAAGACTTGCAAGACTCTTGCTGCAAGACCAAGACCAAGACCAAGACTGGGAGCGCAAGACCAAGACCAAGACCAAGACCAGGTGTATTGGCGCAAGACCAAGACCAAGACTGGCTTAGTCTCGTCTTGTTCTTGCATTTGGGCAACACTAATGTTTACATATTGCTGTGAGCTATGTACAGGGTTATGCTCGGAGTCTCTCTGAAGGACACAATTTAGAACGAAGTTATTTGCTCTTCAGTGAAGATCATAGCCAGGCAAGCGCAGTGTGCAGACGTCGGCGACGTCTGCGCAGGGCAGCTGTCAGCTACTGAATGTAGAACAGAGACCCGCGTCCAGCAGTGGATCGACACGGCTGGTGATGATGATAATGATAAATATTAATATTATTAATTTGACCAAAAATTATTAACGGTTACGACAATATCCGATGGACCAGCCAGGCTCCTTGTGGCAGTAGCCTGTACAGCAGTTCGTGCTGCCGTCAGGTTGACACCTCACGCCATTAGCGGCACACGCCGCCGAAGCTCCGCTGAAGAACATCGCTACTACAGCAAAGAAGGCGAGGAAGAAAATGTTGAACTTCATGTTCGTTGCTTGTTGCTTGTACGAGTAGAACAAACTGGTGTAGAAGTGACTTTGTGCGAGGCTTTTATACTTGAATACCCGTGATGTCATTAAGGTAAAGAAAAACAATTGATTGTGCAAATTTTCTTCGGGAGAAAAACAGTTTCAATAACAGAAAAGGACATTAAGAAGGGTAAATAGATGATAACTAACTTTACACAACACTACACAAACTGTTTGTTCCAAGTAATTGTTTGGGATTTTTTTCTGTTATTTTGTATTTACAGGAGGTTGTATTCTAAAACCATTATTCTTATTAACCAACTCAATTAAAGTAAACCACACCTAATGTAAAATAAATGATATTATGATGATATTGATACATATTTTTAGGGTTGAAGTCCTAAATAGCCCTATGCAGAGAGATATGGAATGATAGAGTCAATAGTCAAATCGTTTATTTTCATTAGACCAAAAAAGGCACTTTGAAACGTCATAGATAGTAGGGAGGCCAGTGGGAATAAATAGGCTTATAATAAGAATAAGATAAACTTACAAATTATGCATTATATTATAGTTAAGAGCTGTAGCAAGTTTGAAAGGCACTTCATTGACGTAGGTACTTATGCACTTGACTTCTTCTAAGATTGTTGTTTCTGACGAAGAAAAGCGATAAAGTTTGGAATTTCAAAGTTTGGACTTTCAAAGGTTGAACTTTTGAAAACAAGAGTAAAGTTGTTGATTGATTAATTGATAGACGCCACTTGTATCGCATGTAAACAAGTGTTGATTTGATTTAAACCTACTAATAATATAAACGTGAAAGTGTTGAGAAGATAATAGGTAGGACACCAAAAAAATGGTTACGGTCTCGTGTCTCCCCTGACGGCTCCCCTCGGGGAGACATCAGGATTTTTAAATCCTATTGTCTCCCCTAGGCGGGGGAGACATCAGAACTTGCTGATAAATTATATTTTGAGTACTCGTATATCCCCCCTCCTGTCAAGCATTACATAAAAACCATAAAAGAAAAAACCCGTCAAGCATCATGACGTACCTACTATTTCTACCTATTCACTTTTGTCTCCTCAAACGAAGCTACCCAAGTGAGATAGCTTTTTTAGCAGTAGGTACATTCCAGTAAAAGGAGGAAAGTTCAGATCGAAAGAGACACTTTATATTAAACGCACAATTGCAATTAATTCACGAAGAAATGTTGGACATTTTTTGGAAAAACAGCGTAAAAGATTTATTGATAACATAAGCTTTTACGAATATGGGTACCTACTTACGTTATTATGTAATGCTTGACAGGGGATATACGAGTACTCAAAATATAATTTATTAGCAAGTTCTGATGTCTCTTCCGCCTAGGGGAGACAATAGGATTTAAAAAATCCTGATGTCTCCCCGAGGGGAGCCGTCAGGGGAGACACGAGACCGAAGCCAAAAAAAAATAAAATTTAGCTTTATAATTTATTTACCAGACACACAGATATTATTGCTTTTTGCTTGCTCAAATGTTTAATTAAATTGGGTAGTTTCCACCATAAATTAACCAATAAATGTTAGACACAATTTCTATAAAATCTCTTTTAATTTCAGCCCAATAAATTCGGTTCATTTTCAATTTGCTATAAAATTTGATTTTTAGTTGCTTTGAAATCAATAAATAGATTGTCAACTGAGTTGTTATTTTAGTGACGTCATAAATCGCGATCGCCATACAAAATCTATTGGAGAATTGCGTTTTGACAGCTCATAAAAAGTACGTCAATTGATAATGGTGGAAACTACCGTATTAAAAATAGAACAGTATCCGCTGTCTCCCGCTGACCCGCGTCAAGTCTATGGTTACGGCTTTGCTTGTCATAACGTGACGTTATGTACTATTGACGGGCAGGTTGGTCTAGTGCTTAGTGACCCTGACTGTTAAGCCGGAGGCCGTGGGTTCGATTCCCACCCAGGACAAACTTTGTGTGATGAGCATGATTGTTTGTTCTGTGTCTGGGTGTAATTTATCTATAACTAGCTTCTGTCCGCGTGGAATAGTTTCCGTTCGGGTCCCAGACTATATCTGTACCAAATTTCATTCAAATCGGTTCAGTAGTTTAAGCGGGAAAGCGTAACAGACAGACAGATAGACCAACCGACAGACAGACAGATAGAGTTACTTTCGCATTTATAATATTAGTATGGATATGTATGTATTTATAAAGTATACTAGGTGTATTTTTGGTCATGCTCAACCCGCTAGGAGATGATTCTACCCATGAAAACAAACAACTTTTATTATGGAACCTACTCTGAAATCGCGAAAAAAATGTCAGCTGTTTCTAAGAAAAGTTCAATGTCCTCCCGACCATAATGTATGAAATCCAGCCTCATAAACTTTCACAGTTATAATATAAGTAGGATTTCAATTCAATATGTCTTTATCGACCGCTCGTAACTTCAAAACTTTTACAAATCTCTGTAGGTGCTCAAATATTAAAATAACCAATTACTTTATCAAATCGTTCGATCATTATGAATTTCGTTGTAACATGCGTCAAACTGTCCAAGTCCCTGGAGAAAGAGTTTGAAAATAACTTGTCTAAATTAATTAAACTCGGTAAATTCTCCCCTGGCCCGTGAGCCGTGAAAACAAAACTTAGTTGCTAACATATTACGTATTTGTTAGTCTTTTGGGTGAGGCTCGAATATATGAGTTACTGTGATTATGTATGCACCAATCTTTATCTATACTTCTATACTATATAATATATAATGATATTATAAAGAGAAAAATTTAGATTTGTTTGATTGTAATGGATGGACTCAAAAACTACTGGATCGATTTTAAAAATTCTGTCACCATTCGAAAGCTACATTGTCAACGAGTAACATAGGCTATATAATATCACGCTTTGTCCCACGGGAGAAACCGCGAGAAACAGCTAGTATATGTATAAAGAGGCAGGGTTTTTGGCGGTAATATAGTATCGCAGACCTACTAGTAGGTGTCTCTTTTTAAAACGGTGAGATTTTTAAAAAAGCGTTTTTGTAATATCAACCCTTTTTTTTGGTGAGTGGGAAATCCCGTCTTGGGCGGGGCGTGTCCGACTTTTACTGACTAAAACCCACTCATGTTACTTCGGTTGCCCTTTATGTTCTGGGGCCACGGTAACTATTATAACTATTTCTCGCTGTCCGCAGTCCCGCGCCTACGGTTGCAGGTAGTCGTCCTGCTGCTTTTGACATTAAAACCTGGGGTAAAACAGGAGATCTAGATTTGTATTTACAGGTAACAGCTAATGATAATAATATAAGTAAAACACATTGATAGATGGTTAATAGGTACCCCATGAGACACACTGAGACCGCGAAAGACTGCATTTACCATGTGATAAGCCACAACTTTATGCCTTGGGCTACAAAATAATTATTTTCAATTTCCCTAAAAATAGAGAAAAAAGAACGAGAAAACTTTATAACTTTAGTCCATGATCCAAAATTGTTTTTTTTTTTAGTTTCTAAATTGATGTTAAATTGTTGCAAATACTTTGTCATGTTTTTTTATCAAAAGTATGATTAATTGAGTGACTGCGAAAGTAGAAACTTGCTAAATGTAACTTCATAATGAGCTAATTATAAAGTTGTAGATACCAGTATGATAACAACAATAATGTCTTCTGTGTGTCTTTGTTTCAAACACTCTGTTAATAATAAGATAAGAATACTAAGTGACTAACTTTTTATGACTTTTCTGAGAATTTAATGATTCAATTAAAAACAGTGAAGAATTTTTGTAATCGTTTGTCTGTTTTTATAAAAAATACCTACGGGTGTATTCTTTGAAGAGGCCCCAGAAATTTGCTACATAGACGCTTAGTGTCATTAACATCCATACTAGGGAAAGTGTGTCTGTCTGTCTGTCTGTTTGTCTTTCTTTCACGGCAAAACGGAGCGACGGATTGACGTGATTTTCTAAGTAGAGATAGTTGAAGGGATGGAGAGTAACATAGGCTACTTTTTGTCTCTTCCTAACGCGAGCGAAGCCGCGGGCAGAAGCTAGTAAATAAATAAAATATATAAATATCCTGTGGGACAAGACACACACGGCCATCTGATCCCAATCTATGCAGAGTTTTTACAAGACAACTGATAAACAAGCTTATATAATTAATAAATACATACATATTGTACATAAATTACACCCAGACACGCAAACAATCATGCTTATCACACAAAGTATGTTCTGGGTGGGAATCAAACCCACGACTTCCAGCTTAGCAGACAAGATCACTAGCCACTAGACCAACAGGCCTGTCACCCTTATTATACGCTTCGTACGCTTACTACATACAAAATTTATCGTATTGACACTTATTCGTTATTAGCTTTTGCCCGCGTCTGAACAATAGTTCCCGTTCCCGGGATGAAAACTATCCTATGTCCTTTTTCGGGTCCCAGACTATATCTGTACCAAATTTCATTAAAATCGGTTCAGTGGTTTAGGCGTGAAGAAGAGACAGACAGACAGACAGACAGACAGAGTTTCTTTCGAATTTATAATATTTACGGATTTTAGGTTTGGTATATGCCTGCTTGCGGTTTACATACAAAACTTTGAAACTCTGTAGACAAAGCGTAGGCGTAGAGGAGAACGCCACGCTGCTGCTAGGCCTCCGTGGATAGTGGGCTTAACTGGTTTCCAGATTTTAAAATCCTTTTGTTTTGTTTATTGTCGGGAGAAATAAACATAGATACTTAATTTTAAAATGAGATACCTTTTAGTAGACAAGATCACTAGCCACTAGACCAACTGGCCTATCACCCTTATTATACGCTTCGTACGCTTACTACATACAAAATTTATCGTATTGACACTTATTCGTTATTGTTATACCTAGCACGGTCATTTTTGCCACTGTAGCACAACTATCAAACTACAAGAGCAAGATAGAGACGGAAACAAAGCTAAGCCAAAATAAGTGCTTATTAACAGTTCTTTATCTCAGCCTATGACAAAATAGATATCTAACATTTGTAAATTAGCTGATTACCACCAACGGCTTTGAATTGGATTCTTTTATCATAACCCACATGGTAAACAGATTAAAATATAGGTATCTGTTCATTATCATTTTCAAACAAACAATTACAAATACTATAATATAAGGTATAAAACGATAATATTGACTTAATATGTAGATAAAGGATAAAGAAGGGAAATAACCGGTGCGCTATCTGTCGGTGCTCGAACGAATTGAAATATTTGCGCTAAGATTGCTATTTGCCTTTGAGTATGGTCTTGAGCGCTTCTAGAACTTTATTCGTTGACTTTGACTTGTAGTTTGAAGAAGATAAAAGGTTTTTATATAGTTGTGATTGTTGTAGAATGTTTTGTGCTTGGCAATATATGTATGCCATGCATTTTCTAGAACTCCTTATTCCGTTTATCTTTATTATCTTATTGATACACCTCTATAAATACAAAGTGAAGGTTATGATTATCATACAGGGGTTGCGGAATGTTTATAATAGTTACCGTAACCCTGGAACAAAAAGGGCAATCGAAGGAACATGAGTGGGGTTTAGTCAGTAAGAGTCTGACACGCCCTCCCGCCGCACCCAGGACGGGAGCAGTCATTGGATGATTTCCCACTCACCAAAAAAAAAAGATTATCATACAGACACAGTTTGAAACTTTAAAATACTTTTCAAGAGTATTCACAATACTGGAAATAGCCAATTCTTCTCAAAGTAAACATTATTTAATATTTAAGAGGAAGGAAAGTACATTAAAACATCTTTGAAAATACGCTTGCCACACCCGTTAACCGGCTATAATTCGACAAAACGACATGTACTTACTTTTATGGTATCAATCATGAGGAAAAATCTTGTTTCAAATATAGTAAAATAAGTAAAGAGAATGATATCTCGAATGAATACAAAAGCAACACTAAAGTAAAATTAGAGGTGGAAAATTGAATAAAAATAATATCATGAAATAAACTATTAATTATTTAAAGTTTTGAGCAGACTAACAAAACCCATTAACAATTTTATTCCAAAGTCTGATTACATACAGACTTCTATTCAATAGGTATATTCTGTAATAGTATTCTCTCGTTAAAGTTCATTTATTCATCGTGAACTTGAATTTTGGAAGCTGTTTTCGATCTGACCTTCAGCTCACGTAGAAATTCCTGAATTCAACAAAAATTTAAAGAGAATCTCCACAAAAGGAAGTGATCGCAAGTTTCCGACGCCATATCACAGTGTTCCCGAGTTTAGCTGGTCTCTAACAGGGGTTACTTTGCTCCTGAACCCAACTGAATAGAACCTGCAGATAGTTTACTTGGCACAAATATGTGTCAGTGAATTATTCAGCTACGTACGTGTCCTGAGGTGGGCCGTGTGCTCAACTTTGTGCTCCCTGTTTGTGCCGTGTTTGTGCTATCAAATTCACAAGTTTGCGCCGAGTTCCGTTCAATTTGCGCGTGTGTGTTGGTACGGTATTTCCGTTCTTTGTGTTTAGTCTTATATGGTGTGTTTTGTGGTTTTTGTACCAGTCAGTGTGGTTTTTAGCTGCTTGTGATGTTAAAAATAGATGTTGTATTAAGGATATGCAGTTTGCTACTAATTTGATGATGAAACTATTATACTTAGTTTGTATTTGTTATATCGTACGTTGTAGACTGGCCCGTTAAATTCGTGGGTTCCTAAGATTTATTACAAGGTTGGTTTTCAAATAATGAATGTATAAGCAGAAGCTGGTTTTGCAGGAAGCCTGATCTTGTGGATTATCGAAATCCGTCCGGTGGTTTTTGAGTTTATTCGTAACAACATACAAACATTTCCTCTTTATAATATTAGTATAGATGACCTAATAGATTTCCTAGTATTGAAAAAATACCCAGAGAACGTCGAACTCCATTGTACCGATTACATATTGTTTCTCTAACAATATATTCAGACTGGGCGAAGTTTTTTGCGGTACCTAGTAAATTAGGAATTAATCAATAAACAATTATCTTGGGACAATTCACACACGGCCACCTGATCTGAAACTAGGCAGAACCTGTATTATGACAACCAGACAACTACTACTATGTACATATATTATATGTAATAGTAAACAGACTGACTGATTGTTGACATATCAACGCACAGTCCATACTGCTCATTCTTCAGATATGAAACTTGGAGGGTGTGTTCTTTGTGAAAAGTTAGTATTCAATAAGAAAGGATATTTGAAAATTTTAACCCTATAGGGGTAAAATAGGGGATGGGAATTTCGACATTTCTTCTGGCGAAGCCGCAGACAAAAGCTAGTATAGGTATGTAATTTATAAACGCATACATTACTTTTATAGAAAGAAAGAAAAAACGGTTATTTGAACCTCACACAATCGTACACAATCCAAACAAAAAATATCGGTGCTACGCCAAAAAGACGCCTTACTCAGTATATACGGCGATATTTAAAACAATAAATATTGCAGCGCTGGCATTTTGCTAGGGCCTGAATTATGAATGAACAAAATTACAATTAGATACATTATCCATCCATACTTAATATTATAAATGCGAAAGTAACTCTGTCTGTCTGTCGGTCTGTCTGTCTGTCTCTTCTTCACGCCTAAACCACTGAACCGATTCGAATGAAATTTGGTAAAGGTATAGTCTGGGCCCGAGAAAGTAGTTGTCATCCCGGAAATCCCCCGGGAACGGGTACTATAATTCCACGCGGACAAAGTCGCGGGCAAAAGCTAGTACAATATTATGCTCATCACACAAATATTTTTTATGTTAATAATGGGAACTACGACCTCTGGCTTAGCGGGAAAACATTATATTTTGATTTAAATTGGACAGCTGAAAAAATGTATCAACTTTATCATCTACCAAGCCTTTTCCTCAAGTTTGTTAGGGTCGGCTCCCAGCCTAACCCAGTTTTACGTGAAGCGACTGCCTATCAGACCTATACAACATAGTTTCTGGGCGACAAGGTTTCCCTTGATTAAACTGGTCAGACTTTATGACTAACTAGCTGTTCCTCGCGGTTTCACCCACGTTACATTAGGTTTTTGGTTACTGCTTCGCTCCCGTATGACATAGCGTGACATTATATAGCCTATGTTACTCGTGGACAATGTAGCTTTCTAATGGTAAAAGAATTTTTAAAATCGGTCCAGTAGTTTTTGAACCTATTCATTACAAACAAACAAACAAACAAACCAAGTTTTCCTCTTTATAATATTAGTGTAGATGACTACGCGTAACGACTGTCAAAGTTTGATGAATGACAACCGGGAACGACGGATTTACGTGCTTTCCGAGGCACAGAATGTCAGTTATGTCCAAGATAAATTATAGAAAGTATATATTTTTATATAAAATTGAAAAGTCACATAAGCACTTGCTCGGAAAGTACTGTTAAAGTACCCAGGGAACGGCACACTATAGTATCGACTACATATTGTTTCCCTAACAGAATATATTAAGGTTTGCTAAAGTTTTTTGCGGTAGTGAATTAGGAATGCTCCGCGCGTTGCGATGACATTAACAAATGAACCCGGCCGCGCTCGTCGCCTATACTTAATTAAAACTGAGGTAAAATTATTCATAGATACTCGTACCATAGTCGTGTAATATTGCGGTTCAGTGATAAAATGTATGCATTACTTGTTACAAGGGGTTGTTTGAAAAATACTCTGGCAGGACTATATTGCACATTCTCTCTCTGTTGTTGCTAAGGCTACAAACAGTAACATTTTTCTAAGACTTTCTACAAATTTTATCCATACTAATATTATTATAAATGGGGAAAGTGTGTGTTTGTTTGTCCGTCTTTCACGGCAAAACGGAGAGATAGATAGATATAGAGATAGTTAAAGACGAGTAGCACCAGTCGCAGATAAGTTGAAAGGAAATCGTTTGTCGTGGTATGGGCATGTGAAGAGGAGGGATGAGACGCATATAGTTAGGACAGTTATGAGTATGAATGTGGTTGGAAGGGGAGAGGAAGACCGAAGAAAAAATGGATAGATTGTGTGAAGAATGATATGAAGGAGGAAGAAGTAAGTGATAGCATGACGGGTGACAGGTTGGTATGGAAGAAAAAGACATGTTGCACCTACCCCAAGTAAAATGGGATAAGGGCAGAAAGAAGAAGATAGAGATAGTTAAAGGGATGAAGAGTGACTTATGCTACTTTTGTCTCTTTCTAACGCAAGCGTAGCTGAGGGCAAAAGCTAGTAAGTTACAGAATCGGGCGTTACTTTGCGAAAATCTTTAACAAGAAACTGCTATGCAATAAATTTTTCGTGGCCTACCCGTCGACTAGTCAACAGCCGCTGAAAAGGCTCCGTAATACCTATTTGCGTAACAGATTTCAGAAATTAATTATTATTTAACGAAACTATAGCTCTTTCATTTTTAACCGACACATTAACATTCACGAAGACGATGTCGCGGGTAAAAGCTAGTAATGATATGAAAACACACTTCGATGTAAATAAAAAACTTTTTACAAAAAAATATTAACCGCCTTCAAAACTAAAAACATAAAAATAACTAAAATTTCGGAAATCGGTGGCGGTTATCTTTTCTGCCCGTCAATTTGTGTTGCCACCGACTTCCGAAATTTTAGTTATTTTTATGTTTTTAGTTTTGAAGGCGGTTAATATTTTTTTGTAAAAAGTTTTTTATTTTTTACTTTTTAGTGTCGATTCCCAATGTCTAACTAAAGTCCATACAAAGTTTCATACCAATAGTTTCACCCAAGCGTAAAAAAGCATCAAATGTTTAACAACGCAGACAATATACAAAGAAACTTCTTCTTCTGAATGTGCTCCATTTAATAAATCATCGATTTAAAACGACATATCATAACCAATTTCAATTTTAAGTTCACTTCAGTGAAGCTGGAATACGAGGTAGCTGCTACGAACCATTTAGGATATCCTTAAAGTGTATTTTGTCTGCACTATCGAATCTGCAGTATAATCAATCTCGGTGTAAATTACTCATCAATATAAAAAAAATAAGCCCAAACACTATGTAGCTGCTATCAACCATTAAGGAGTTCCCTAAACTGTACTGCACCTGCATCACGGAGCTTGCAGTGGCAGTCATAACCCATCTCGGTGTAAAGATCTTGTCATCACGAATAAAATAAGCCCAAAGACGATGTAGCTAAGATGTACCGTTGAGGAGTTCCCTTGATTCTCTGTCATCTCCATCATCAGATCTGCCCTAAACCTCCATGGTATTGTAGTCTCATCAGATATACACATTAATATTAAGTTTTTACCCGATGTTCGCCTACAATTTACTAGAGATGCCCTCAAAGACGGGCCTGTTGGTCTAGTGGTCAGTGACCCTGACTGCTAAGCCAGAGGTCGTGGGTTCGATTCCCACCCAGGGCAAACTTTGTGTGATGAGCATGATTGTTTGTTCTGTGTCTGGGTGTAATTTATCTATATTATGTATGTATTTAAAAATATATAAGTATGTTTATTAGTTGTCTGGTTACCATAGTACAAGCTCTGCTTAGTTTGGGATCAGATGACCGTGTGTGAGTGTGTCCGAGGATATTTATTTAAAAAAAAAAAAAAATTTCTCAGGGTTTCCACCATCAGATCCTGACTTGATGACAATGGGACCAAATGACAAACATACCCTTTCGATTAGAAAAAGAATTTTTGAAATCGGTCTAGGCATCTTCGAGAAATCGAGTAACAAACATAAAAAAAAAAAAAAAAAATACAGTCGAATTGAGAACCTCCTCCTTTTTTTGAAGTCGGTTGAAAAAATACAGTCGAATTGAGAACCTCCTCCTTTTTTTGAAGTCGGTTGAAAACAAATAAGGGGATTTTCTTGATAACGCGCTACTTTCTAAAGTAGTTCAATTAGTCATTTATTTTGGTTGTTAATCAAATCCGATGATACTTTGAAGATAAGATTAAGGTATTATTATTTAAGCTTATTGTTTTTAACTGTCATAAAATAACTTTATAATTAAATGATAGCAATCAGCAATCAGCTAGCGGTAATACCTATTATCTTTTGATAACATTAACATATTGCGTTCTTTTTTATTAGAGCTTAAGTTTACTCCGCTCTGAACCAAAATTTCATCAAAATCAGCTCAGTGGTTTAAATATGAAAGTATACCAAACAGGCAGGTAGGTAGATATATGTATCTTTGCATTTATAATAATAATATAAATGTTGATTTGCATTGTAAATACACGTGAATAACTTCTCACTTATTTACGTATTTGTATGCTACAAAAGTCGAACATGACAGATCTCTGTTGAATAAATCTCTCGTGGATAGTTCCAGCTCTCGTACAAATAAAAAATTGGTACTCTCTCTCGCACAGGACCTTCTGATCCCAATCAAGGCAGGGCTTGAACCAAAAATCTGACATTTCGTGTGACACTACTTTTTCGAAGATATTTTTACTGATTGTCACGTAACTTTTTTAGTGTACATGGTTTTTTTCCATCATTTTTGTCAATTTTTTTAATAATAAACTTATATCAATTGATGACATATCATTTGGATAATTTTTAGGGTTCCGTAGTCAACTAGAAACCCTTATAGTTCCGCCATGTCTTTCTGTCTGTCTGTCTGTCCGTTCTCGCTAAATATCTTTTACCGTTAGCACTATAAAGCTGAAAGTTGGTACCAATATGTATATCAATCACGCCGACAAAGCGGTAAAAAAAAATTGGGAAAAAATGTTTTATTAGGGTAGTAGTACCCTATATGTAAAGTGGGAAGTGTTTTTTTTTTAATTTCAATCCTAACGTGTGATATATTGTTGGATAGGTATTTAAAAATAAATTGGGGTTTTACTAAACTCATTTTTTGATAATGTCAATAATTTCGGAAATAATAAAGTAAAAATCAATGTCCCCCCCCCTCTAACTTTTCAACCATAAGTTTAAAAGTGTGTGAAAAAAATCTGAAAAGTAGAACTTTAAAAGGACTTTATTTTGAACTTGATGGAAACAACAGTTTTTGTACAAAAAAGACAAAAAGGTTGCACAAAATAATTTCTGCATACTTAGTATGTTAACGTAACAAATAGCAAAGGCTATTTTAAACTTATAAGTGGGAACACTTATTGTGACGGGCGGAAAACTACGGAACACTACACTGAGCGTGGCCCGACACGCTCTTGGCCGGTTTTTTAAAGCTTAAATAGTCACTCTTACTTTGTACTTATCTTATTCTATAAAATGGGTTGTAAAGCGATGGGTTTCCCTTGGCACTTTACAAAGGGTCCAGACACAAGGGAGGGGTCTGAGAATCGATTGCATTTCACCCAAACCGAGTCAAACAATTGGCCGGTGTGAACTAGTTGTAAACATCGCAGACGCCTGTATTGTCCCACTAGGACTTCATAGAGTCATGTCGACTGACGTCTATACGTCTGTACTGACACAATATAGTGATATCTCTGTCTTTTTCTCAGTTAACGCTGCTTCTCCCGACTTTAAGACTTAAAGACAACCAACAATTGCACATTCAACCTGACGGCATGTTAGGATAATTATAAAAGTATCATAATAATATACTCGTAGATCTCCAAATTGTAAATGTAAGAAAAATCCTTATGCATATGTATATGGGTAAAAAATGTTTTATGTCATTAAAGTTCTTGTCTTCTTTTTGGTATATTGAAGAAGATTTCTTTAAAAGAAGCATCTCATTGCTCTGTGTGTATTTTTTTTCTTATTTCTAACGGTGTGGCTGTTGATAATTCGTCTTTCGTGTCAAAGATTTTCATCGCATTTTCGCTGTTCATACAACCTAAGCCTAACCTAAGCCTCGCTAACCGACACCCACGGGAAATGTCATCGCAGAGACAGCTCGCTGCATTTGCAAGTGTATCAATGTTTAACATAACAATAGTATGTTGTGCACTCTTTATCGGCAGTTCTGCTAGTTCGTACACAGCGGGGCTTTCAACTGGAAGTAGGTTTTTGCGGAGCATCCATATTCATGAGCAGCCGCGACGTTTCTATTTGGAGAGGAACTCCGTGTTTCACATATTTTCAACGGTTTCCTTTATGTTTTACAAGCATATGTAAGTGTAAGTTTGGGTATAAGGTACTATGGGATTTTTGGAGATAGGAGTCGCTGTGTTTTTTTTTATATTTTTAATTCTTCGAACACACGTGGTTTCAGACACAATAGAAAGACAATAGCAGCCCGACAGCCGGCTGTCGGTTGGACGTTGAAAGGTAATCCATACTAATATTATAAATGGGAAAGTGTGTCTGTCTATTTGTCTTTCTTTCACGGCAAAACGGAGCGACGGATTAACGTGATTTTTTAAGTGGAGATAGTTGAAGGGATGGAGAGTAACATAGGCCACTTTTTGTCTCTTTCTAACGCGAGCGAAGCCGCAGGCAGAAGCTGTGCTTTTTTATTATAAGAAATTTTTATGTCAGTACTAGTTGTCCCTCACGGTTTCACCCGACCTATGTTATGTGTTTTATTACTGATCCGTTCTCGTAGGTCATAGCTTAATGTTATGTAGCCTATGTGTTATTCAGATGTTTTATACTTATTACGAAAAATTGTCTTCACTACGGAAAGTGTTATCAACATCCGATGAGTACTTTTTGCGTGAAAGACTAACAAACATCCATACATACATTCTTTTACAAAAGAAGAAAGAAGAAGTTTTTAAAGAAGGGTCTTTCTTCTAATATTAAAAATGTTAATGTCAACTATGTCTTTATACTGGCTGATCAATGTCATTTAGAACTTTACAGTAGGTGTTTATCAAATGAAGCATAACGCACACAGACTCGCTCTGGGGATCCCCTGAGTTGTTTTTGCAGCAACCTAATTAGGTAGGTAACCGATTAAATCTATTGTGATATTATCTTTATTTACCTAGATTGAGACACTGAATCACATGTTTACAACAGTTTTGATTGGTGATTATTTTGAATTTAGATTATACTGTATTGTTGTTAAGATAGTATGGGTACTTTCTAGATCAATATTTTTAAAGAGTCTTTATTAGGTACTAGCTTTTGCCCGCGTCTCCGTCCGCGTGGAATAATAGTTCCCGTTCCCTGGAAATTTCCGGAATGAAAACTATCTTATGTCCTTTTTCGGGTCCCAGACTATATCTGTACTAAGTTCAATTCAAATCGGTTTAGCGGCTTAGGCGTGAAGAAGAGACGGACAGACAGAGTTACTTTCGCTTTTATAATATTAATACGGATTAAGTTTTTTTTAATATTGCAGTAAAATAAACTGACATGCTGAATTGACGTTAATTCAAACCGATACTGGGTCTTCGACCAACCATAGTTTTAAGCTGCTACTTATTTTCATCTGCTCAATATATTGATACACATTACCCTTTTAAAATGTCATGCCTTGCATGTTTTAATGTTTGTGAAAATACCAATGTGACTTTTTTAATTCGTAATTATGTACTTTTTCAAAAGTTTACCATGAATAGCACAAATATTGGTAATCGAAAACATCGTGAGAGAATCTAGACTTTAATTAATATAAGTTTGAAGTCACTAATAAATCCCCTTTACAATAAACCAACCCTATAATTTCTTCACAATTTTTTCCTCACAGTTTTCCAGCTACACCCCACAGTGTCACAAAAGTCAGGCCAACCTCTCAGTTTCATAAACCTCACTTTTCTGTGTTGAACACACAAATTCAAATAACAGCGTATTCTTAACTGCCGCAAAACAAGCATACGTGACGCATATTAATTTAAGTTTTAATGAAAGAGCCTAAATTCTGAAGACATTGCAACTAAGTTAATTAAGTTTGTTCAGAACTTGTTCTGTACACACAATGTGAGAATGATAGACGAATTATGAACACGGAATGTAAATGAGAACTGCAATGAGTTGTTGACTTATTTTGCTGTAAACTTGCTTAATGAAGTCGCTGCGCGTTGTAAGAATGGTAATAGTAAAAAGTTTTTAAATGGCTAGCTGTCCTCATTTTTATCTCCGTTTTCGGTTTCTGCTCCGCTCCTGGAAATCGTAGCGTAATTTACGTATTTAGTAGCGACCTGCCCCAGCTTTGCACGCGTATTAAATATCTTGGAAAACCCCGGCTTATTTCTACTACAATATGCATGTATTATACACAAAAACCTTCAGCTTGAATCACTTTATCTATTTTAAACAATGATATTATAAGTAAAAAAGTATAGATAGGTTATATGCAGTCAAAAGTGGCACTTAAAAAGTTTGCCATTTGACCAACATGATACTTACTAAGTATCGCGTAGACATTTGACGTTTATCTCTTTTTCACTCGCACTACTTCAAACATGCTATCCTACTTTGACGTGTAATGTATGTGTGCGTTAGTGTGCCGTTTGGTTGTCTATTGTTTGCCCGAAGATTATATGCCATAATCATCATTTTCCCGAATTTCATTTACCCGAATTTCATTTGCCCGAATGTTTCATTTGCCCTAAAAGACATATGACATACTTTTAATTGCCCGAATTTTAGATACCATAATATACGAATGCCATAAGTATTGTTTGCCCTATTTTTATGTGCCATAATAATTATTAGACATAATATTTAAATGTCATAATATTTAAATGGCATAACAAGTATTAGACAAATATTTAAGCCCCGTAATGGTTTTTTTTTCTGTGCATGGTTGATGGTGGGCTAGGTCGACGGAGCCCCGCTTCGCGGGGCTCCTACTTCTGTGTGGTTTATAAAAAAATAACCACGAAGGGGATGGCGGGGTCTATTCGCTCGCTTCGCTCGCTCACACGACCCCGCCATCCCCTTCTAACCTAACCTGTCCGAGTCGGGGTGCCCTAAAGTCCCATTTGCATCCAATTTCTCTTGATATAAACAACCGTTATACACCCAATGTCGATGGCAAATTATGTTATGGCATATCATAATTATGGCATGTGATAATTAGGACATGTGATAATTATGGCTTACAATGATTATGGCAAATGATGTTATGGCAAGTGACTTTATGGGAAACAATGATTCTGGCACGTGACTAATATGGCAAATGAGAGTAGGGCAAATGAGTATTATGTCATATGATATTATGGCTGTTGACTATTATGGCAAATGAAATTAGGGCAAATAAAATTCGGGTAAACGGCGGTATACCGTGCCGTTTTTGAAGAAAGAATTTCGTTTAGGTAACCTATCTACAAAACCGCACTAGATAGGGATATGTGGAAGGAGGGAGGGGAGGCCTTTGCCCTGCAGTGGGACACAGACGGCTGACAATAATATTAATAATAATAACCTATCTACACCTTTTAACTTATGATATCATTGATTTAAAAAACAACTGCCTCAAAATCCGTTGCTTAGTTTTAAAGATCTAAGCATACAAAGTTGTAGCGGAAAGGGACTTTGTTTTACACTATGTATTTGCTGGTATGTCTTACTTATTTTTTTTTGGGGAGTGGGAAATCATCAAATGACTGCTCCCGTCCTGAGTGCGGCGGGAGGGCGTGTCAGACTTTTACTGACTAAAACCTACTCATGTTCCTTCGGTTGCCCTTTATGTTCCGGGGTCACGGTAACTATTATAAACATTCCGCAACCCCATATGTCTTACCTATCAACATCTTCCTAGGTGTACCGTGAAGGCATGCACATGTATTGTAGTGACTTATTAATAACTAGCTTTCACCTACAGTATCACTCGCGTTTTTGCTGCACTCGTGTTACTGCTCCGCTCTATCCTCTATAACTTTCCTCGATAAATAGGCTGTCCAACACAAAAAGAATTTTACAATTCAGACCGAATGTCCTTGCTTTGGTATTGTTCGTCAAGACGTTAGGCTTCTTACGTTTTAGTTGAGCTAAACGACTTTTGACAAATGCTTGCACTGTTTGGACAAGTCCACTCAAATCTGTGTAATTCTCTCATCAAGAGATCACTTCAGTTATTACATTCATGGTCCTCGTATAATTTGACCAATACAATATTGTATGGACTTTAAAAGAGACTTTGACCTCTGAGTTTGTTTCGGTTGTTTCTTCTCAGAGAAGTCCAGCTAGGAAGCACCGGCCCCATCGTTCGATTAAAATAAGAAAAGAAAATAAAATGACGTGTAAAAGTGTAATTTATTACCTATTTACAGAAATAAAAATCGTTTTAATCGTTAAAAAAAAGACCAGTAATTTCCTGAAGTATAGAATATATCAAATCAAAGCACCCAGTGGTCTTCTTATTGCTTAAGCATAAAGCCGTGGTTTCTCTAGTTCTCTCTAAGGTTCGGTAAAAATAGACTTGAACGTTTTTAATTTATGGAAACGAGCCTTTTGTCACCGACTTTTTGTTTACTTTTACCGGCTCCTTTTAATCGTGGATTTTTCCGACAGCATGACGACAAGTTTATTTTCCTGTTCACTTCATTACTGAATTTTGACAAGTATAAGGAAAAAGTCAAACTTCAATTTCTTATCCTATTTGTACACTTCAGTTTGCTTGTAAGTTTCACAGAAATTACTTCAGTTGATAAAATGATAGTTAGCTGTATCTGAGTGTAATTGACACTAATTAAAACGAGGTTCTCTGGGGGATTTTTTTGCAAAAATATCTACTTTTTTTTATCTGATAATGTTTTATAAAAATAAACATTATTTGTAAATAAAGAGCTTTCCATAGTATTGTTTCCGGTCAATTATCGATAGAAGACATTATCGATTAAGTAATTAAAAAGTGATAAAATAGATAATAACTATAGGTTTGCAGAAACCTACAATCTTACAAGGAAAACAAAATAGATTAAACTTTCAAAAACAACATAATTACCTTTTTATCTTAATAATCCAGTTTTAATGCGAATTTTATCAAAATACTTACTTTCAACATCACTAAAAAAACCGGCCAAGTGCGTGTCGGACTCGCTCATGAAGGGTACCGTAGCAACAAGTAACATAATATAAAGTTCTTGTAGTTCGTTGTTATTTTGATCGATGTTTTTTAGGGTTCCGTACCTCAAAAGGTAAAAACAGAACCCTTATAGGATCACTTTGTTGTCCGTCTGTCCGTCCGTCCGTCCGTCTGTCAAGACCCTTTTTCTCAGAAACGCGTTGAGATATCAAGCTGAAATTTATATCACATACTCAGGTCTGCTATCTCTCAAATCATTGAGAAAATCAAGTTTCTAAATCAACGCAATAAAAAGATACGGCTGTTTATATTACATATTTAGACATTTGCAAGGAAATCAAAACCTACAGGGTACTTCCCATTGATCAAGAATCATGAAATTTGGCAAGAAGCAAGGTCATGTAGCACAAGTAAAGGAAAAACTTCGAAAACCGTAAATTTGTAGTTAGTTCACATCCGTCCGTCCGTCCGTTCGTCTGTCTGTCAAGACCCTTTTTCTCGGAAACGCGTCGAGATATCAAGCTGAAATTAATATTACACACTCAGGTCTGCTATTTCTCAAAGCAGTGAAAAAATCAAGTTTCTAAATCAACGCAATAAAAAGATACGGCGGTTTATATTGCATATTTAGACATTTGCAAGGGAATCAAAACTCAAAACCTATAGGGTACTTCCCATTGACCGAGAATCGTGAAATTTGGCAAGAAGCAAGATCATGTAGCACAAATTAAGGAAAAACTCCGAAAACCGTAAATTTAAAGTTACTTCACATCTGTCCGTCCGTTTGTTCGTCCGTCTGTCAAGACCCTTTTTCCCAAAAACGCGTCGAGATATTAAGCTGAAATTAATATCACACACTCAGGTCTGCTATTTTTCAAAGCAGTGAAAAAATCAAGTTTCTAAATCAATGCAATAAAAAGATACGGCGGTTTATATTGCATATTTAGACATTTGCAAGGGAATCAAAACTCAAAACCTATAGGGTACTTCCCATTAACCGAGAATCATGAAATTTGGCAAGAAGCAAGATCATGTAGCGCCAGTAAAGGAAAAACTCCGAAAAACGTAAATTTGTAGTTAGTTCACAACCATCCGTCCATCTGTTTGTCCGTCTGTCAAGACCCTTTTCCTCAGAAACGCGTCAAGATATTAAGCTGAAATTTATATCACATACTCAAGTCTGCTATCTCTCAAAGCAGAGAAAAAATCAAGTTTCTAAATCAACGCAATAAAAAGATACGGCGGTTTATATTGCATATTTAGACATTTGCAAGGGAATCAAAACTCAAAACCTAAAGGGTACTTTATTGAGTTATAAATTGTACAATAGGCATTATGTTTATTTCCTTTGCCATAGAAGGGCAGATTAGAGCCTTGTTGGTCCGCCAGATGACTCTCGATATTTGTAAAACAACTGAACGTTTTTTTCATGTCTTGTATACAATGATTTTATAAGCTAATTTTTACATTACAACTTACAAGAATTCTTACTCAAGTTTTTTATTGCTTATAGTAGCCTGAAAACAATAGGTTATGGGCCCAGGCCACGCGTTGCAGGAAATTGAGTAAAGAGCAGTTTTACGCGTAAGTTTTATCATATTAAAATAGCGATTCGTTTCCTATTGTTTTAATATGGAGGTCAATAATTCAATGAGAATTGATAAGTTCAGCGGTAGTAACTTCCGCCAGTGGAAGTTCCAAGTAAATTGTGCTTTGAAAGCAAAAGGGTTAAATATTAATATAGAAAAACCAAATGCTGTAGATTCTCAGTGGGAGAAAAATGATGGGATGGCCATGTTTATCATAACTTCATCTATGGATCTTGGCCAAATCTCATTAATTGAGAATTGCGAAACGGCAAAAGAAATAATGTTAAAGTTAGAATCAATCTACGAAGCTAAATCAGAGCTGAACAAAATGATATTGCACGAAAAGTTTTACCAGTATAAGATGTCGCCGACAGACAGCATTGCTAAACACATTGCAAATGTGGAGAATTTAGCAAAACAGCTTAAGGAAAGCGGTGAAGAAATAAGTAACACAGCTATTATGACTAAAATATTGAGTACTTTACCAGCAAAGTATCGGTCACTGCGGCAAGCTTGGTTATCCTTAGACCCAAAATCACAAACAATTCACAATCTAACTGCAAGATTATTAGATGAGGAAGCTAGCCTGACAAATGAAGAAGAAGCTGAGAGTGCCTTAGTAACTACAAAGTATTCTACAAAACAGAATAAGCCTCAGAGTCGACAACACATGAATCAGAGTTCGAAGCCTGGTCAACAGAGCTATCACCGGTTTATTTGTTATAATTGTAACAAGAGGGGACATTTTGCGAGAGATTGTCGAACCCCAAAGAAATCTAGGAGTAATAATCCTCAAGAGCAGAAACCGATGGCATTCAGTGAGAAACCGATGGCATTCAGTGTTGAACAATGTTTACAATCTGAAATTGACACAGATAAGTGGATTTTAGACAGCGGTGCGTCTAAACATATGTCATATAGACGTGATTTCTTCTGTGAGCTACAAGAATATGGACAGAATGCTAGAGCTGTCAGTTTGGGAAATAAGAAAGAAATCGAAGTACATGGACATGGAACCATAATGATAAAGAGATGTGTGAACGGTCAGTGGGAGCAAAGTATTTTGGAGAATGTTCTCTATGTGCCAGATTTACGAAGAAATTTATTTTCAGAAGGCATGATTACAAGAAAAGGTTATGTTATTGTCAAAAGAAATAATGATGCTCTAATTTTAAAGGACAACAATGTGGTTATGACTGCAACATTGAAAGAAAACAATCTTTATGAAATAAATATTAAAAGTATTGTGCAAGAGAAATGTAATCTAGTTGAATCAAGTCTGAAAATATGGCATGAACGTTTAGGACATTTAAATATAAAAGAAGTGCAAAATATGAGTAGAAATGGTGCAATTCCAGCGACCTTGACAGATGACAATAATTTTATTTGTGAAGCATGTCAGTATGGAAAGCATTGTCGCTTGACATTTCGTATGTCTCACAGAGGACAATGTCAACCTGGTGAATTGACTTACAGTGATGTATGCGGACCCATAGAACATGCATCAGTGTCTGGTGCAAGATATTTTATTTTGTTCAAAGACGGTGCTACCAGTTACCGACATATATATATAATAAAGCATAAAAGTGACTCCCTAGATTGCTTTAAGAAGTATAATGCAATAGTCAAGAATAAGTTTGGACATGGTACTTGCATACTACACACTGACAATGGAAGTGAGTATGTAAACAATGAGTTTAGAAGTTACTTAGACCGTGAAGGGATTATACATGAACGTACAGCGCCTTATACCCCAGAGCAAAACGGAAGAGCAGAAAGAGAAATGCGTACAATTATGGAAAGCGCAAGATCTATGTTATATTCTCGTGGTATATCGTTAAAGTTGTGGGCTGAAGCAGTAAACTGTGCCGTATATCTATTAAATCGAAGCTCATCCACTCAAACAAAGGATGTATCTCCATATGAGTTGTGGAATGGAAAGAAGCCTTACCTTGGACACATAAAAGTTTTTGGTGCTAAAGGTTATGTTCATATCCCTGATGAAAAACGAAAGAAACTGGATAAGAAATGTATGAAACTAATACTAGTGGGATATGAAAATGAAAATTACAGGATGTTCGACCTTGATACTGGAAAAATTACAATTAGCAGAAATGTATGTTTTGATGAAAATAGCCCAGTAGTATTAAAGAATGATAGTGCTTCAATTTATATAACTAATGGCAAGGAAGAGAATGAGGTAATTGAGGTTGTACCCACACAGAGTCAAAGCACACCAGAATCAACTGAGACACCCGTAGATGATGAATATGTGTCAGATACTAGTTATGAAAACACAAATAGTCAAGATGATCCGTCATATCAACCTACACATAATACGGTTTCCAGTGATATTGAGAGACACATGACACTACGACCCAGAAGAGAAAGAAATGAAGAAGCAAACTATTGTGAATACGAGGTACCTAATACATATAACGAAGCTATAAATTGTAAAGATAGTAATAAGTGGAAAGAAGCTATACGAGAAGAGTTACAGTCTCTAGAAGAAAATGAGACATGGAAGTTAATTGATAGAAAAAATGAGAAAACTGTGACTTCAAAATGGGTATTTTGTATTAAAAGAGACCCAGATGGTAATATCGGCAGATACAAAGCTCGACTTTGTGCTCGTGGATTTACACAAGTAAAAGATATTGATTACAAGGAGACATTTTCACCCACTACTAGGTATGATTCTATCAGAGTTATATTATCTCTTGCAGCTCAAAAGAATTATGAAATTCAACAATTTGACGTAAAAACTGCGTTTCTTTATGGTGAACTGCAAGAAGATGTCTACATGGAGGTGCCTAAGGGTGTTGATGCTGAGCAAGGAAAGATTTGTAAGTTAATTAAATCTTTATATGGTTTGAAACACGCGTTGTTGGAATAGAAAATTTTCTTCTTTTTTGACTGGCTATGGTTTTAAAGTATGTCCTTCAGACAACTGTGTTTTTGTTGGATGTTTCAATGGTTTTAAAGTTATTTTGTTACTCTATGTTGATGATGCCTTATTATTATCAGAAAATAATGATACGTTAATGCATATTATTGACGATTTAAAAAAGAATTTTAAGATAAAAGTTTTGAATTTAAATACTTTCGTTGGCATGGAGATAACTAAAAGTAATAATTCAATTGTTATAAGTCGAAGACAGTATATAAAACAGTTGATTAATAAGTTTAATATGTCAGAGGCTAATCCAGTTAGTACTCCTGCTGATAATAATGTAAGTCTGATGAAAAATGTTAATGAATGTGTTACAAAGTTTCCATATAGGGAAGCAGTGGGAGCTCTTATGTTCTTGTCAACTGTATCGAGACCTGATATATCTTATTCATTAAATATTGTTAGCAGATATTTAAATAATCCTAATAAAAACCATGTCAATGCTGTTAAAAGGATTATTAGGTATTTAATTAATACAATAAACGTATGCATTACTTATAACAGTAATAGTGAGTTGGTAGGTTATTCTGATTCTGATTTTGCCTCAGATATTGATTCTAGGAAATCTAATACAGGATATATTTTTATGTTAAATGGAGGGCCAGTTACCTGGGCAAGTCGTAAGCAGAATACTGTGGCGTTGTCAACTACAGAATCAGAATATATAGCTGCAAGTGAGGCTGCTAAAGAAATTTTATGGCTTAGACAATTGTTAATTGATATAGGTGAGCCACAATTGATGATCACTTTGTGTATAGATAACCAGAGTGCCATTAAATTGATTCATAATCCTGTATACCATAAAAGAACAAAGCACATTGACATTAGGTACAATTTTATAAGAGAAAATGTACAAGATAATATAATTTCTATTAAGTATGTACCTAGCATTTGTCAACTTGCAGATTTCTTAACGAAAGCTCTACCGCCTAGTAAATTTGTTAATAATAGAGACCAAGTATTAAGCTTGGGAGTTTAAATGTTAAAATGTTTTTTATAGTAGTGAGTCTATTGTAAAATTTAAGTGGGAGTATTGAGTTATAAATTGTACAATAGGCATTATGTTTATTTCCTTTGCCATAGAAGGGCAGATTAGAGCCTTGTTGGTCCGCCAGATGACTCTCGATATTTGTAAAACAACTGAACGTTTTTTTCATGTCTTGTATACAATGATTTTATAAGCTAATTTTTACATTACAACTTACAAGAATTCTTACTCAAGTTTTTTATTGCTTATAGTAGCCTGAAAACAATATACTTACTATTGACCGAGAATCATGAAATTTGGCAAGAAGCAAGATCATGTAGCACAAGTAATGGAAAAACTCCGAAAGCCGTAAATTTGTAGTTAGTTCACAACCGTCCGTCCGTCTGTTCGTCCGTCTGTCAAGACCCTTTTCTCAGAAATTCGTCGAGATATTAAGCTGCAAGCCTGCTATCCTTACTAATATTATAAATGCGAAAGTAACTATGTCTGTCTGTCCGTCTGTCTGTCTTTCTGTCTGTCTGTCTCTTCTTCACGCCTAAACCACTGAACCGATTTGAATGAAATTTGGTACAGATATAGTCTGGGACCCGAGGACGAGAGGACATAGGATAGTTTTCATCCCGGAAATCCCCGGGAACGGGAATAATTACTCCACGCGGACGAAGTCGCGGGCAAAAGCTAGTATAATATAATAATATAGAAACTTGATTTTTTCACTGCTTTGCTCTCAAAGCAGTGAAAAAATCAAGTTTCTAAATCAATGCAATAAAAAGATACGGCGGTTTACATTGCATATTTAGACATTTGCAAGGAAATTAAAACCTATAGATAGGGTACACACGGCTACACATCAAGCTATACAAAACCAGTTTTAGCTGACCTCGCATTTTGTATGTTTTTCGTACAATTAGAAGTCAGCTTATGAAGAAGGCAGCTTGATGTGTAGCTCACCGTACTTCCCATTGACCAATAATCATGAAATTTAGCAAGAAGCAATGTCATGTAGCACAAGTAAAGAAAAAACTGCGATTACCGTAATATTGTAGTTATTTCGCTAAAAAAAAAACAAATTAACGGAACCCTCGTTGCGCGAGTCCAGCTCGCACTTGGCCGGTTTTTTTTTATATTTGAGTTGATTGAATGAAAGGTAAATTACGATATACGGTTTATGACGTATTAAAAAAACTATTTACTAGATCTCGTTCAAACTAATTTTCGGTGGAAGTTTACATGGTAATGTATTATTTTATTTGATTTATCATACTCTTATTTTGGAAGTTACAGGGGGGGGGGGGCAACATTTTACCACTTTGAAAGTGTCTCTCGCGCAAACTATTCAGTTTAGAGAAAAATGATATTAGAAACCTCAATATCATTTTTGAAGACCTATCCATAGATACCCCACACGTCATATGGGTATGATGAAAAAAAAAATTTGAGTTTAAGTTCTATGTATGGGAACCTCCAAAATTTTTTATTTATTTTCTATTTTTGTATCAGAATCTTAATGCGGTTCACAGAATACATCCACTCAGCAAGTTTCAACAGTATAGTTCTTATAGTTTCGGAAAAAAATGGCTGTGACATACGGACGGACAGACAGACAGACAGACATGACGAATCCATAAAGGTTCCTTTTTTTGTCATTTGGCTACGGAACCCTAAAAACACCGCTTTCAACATCACAGAATCATTCGCAAACAACATTTTTTTGTATCATCAAAGCGACGTTATAAAAATTTAGTACATTTTGGAAACATACTAACGCTTTGAATCCTCAGCCTAGTCTGCCAGTGAATGTTGAGGGTTTTTCAAATAATAGTGATATAGCTAATATGTTTATGCATAACTTTAAGACTGCTCCGCTTACTACAGGCACATCTGTGCGAGGCATTCGAACCCCGTGTGAAGGTGGTACTCACCTTAGATTCTCAATTAAGGAAATTAAAACTATTTTAAGTAATGTGAAACGAGGTAGGTCACCGGGACACGATGGTCTGAGTGTTGAACACTTGCGATGTGCTGGTGTTCATCTGCCTAGAATACTTTGTATGCTATTTAATTTCTGTATTAGTCACTGCTACCTTCCTGAGGACCTTTTAAAAACAGTCGTAGTTCCTATTGTGAAAAACAAGACAGGTGACTCATCCGACAAAAATAATTATAGACCTATTTCGCTAGGTACGGTCATTGGCAAAGTACTGGATAGTCTGCTTGAGAAGCAACTAAATAGGCACATCAAATTAAATGATGCGCAGTTTGGTTTCAGACCCCGACTGTCCACTGAAAGTGCAATCCTGTGTCTCAAGCAGACTGTCCGGTATTATACGGACAGGAGGACACCGGTGTATGGTTGTTTTCTTGATCTGTCAAAAGCCTTTGACCTGGTAAATTATGACATTTTGTGGCAAAAGTTGTCGGATGACACAGACTTACCGGCTGAGTTAATTAATGTATTCCAACATTGGTATGCGAACCAGAAAAATTATGTTAAGTGGGCGGATACCAAATCTGACCCCTATGGGCTGGAATGTGGAGTGAGGCAGGGGGGCATAACTTCACCTAGTCTGTTTAATGTTTACATAGATCGGTTGGTGGGGGAGCTGAGCAGCACCATGGTTGGGTGCTCAATAGATGGTAAGATGGTAAACAATATCAGTTACGCCGATGACATGGTGCTGCTCAGCCCATCCATCTGTGGTCTCAGGAAACTGCTGGCTGTCTGTGAGAGATATGCGGAGGCTCATGGCTTGAGGTATAACGCCACTAAGAGTGAAGTAATTGTGTTTAAGGTACGAAATAATACACCTACTTATATTCCACCTGTAAAGCTTCGAGATTCTCCTCTAAAAGTTGTCACTCAATTTAAATACCTTGGACATGTAGTCACGGATTCTCTGAATGATGATCAGGATATTGATAGGGAGCGCAGAGCGTTGGCAGCCAGATGTAACATGCTTGCCCGCAGGTTTGCTCGATGCACTAAACAAGTAAAACTGACCTTATTTAGAGCATATTGCCAGTCGTTTTACTCGTGCAGCTTGTGGGTAAAGTATACGCAGAAGGCTTACAACGCTCTGCGCGTTCAATATAATAATGCGCTGAGGATGCTGTTGGGACTGCCTCGGTGGTGTAGCGCGTCTGGCATGTTTGCGGAGGCCAGAGTAGATGACTTCTATGCCATCATACGCAAGCGATGCGCATCCATGATGCGGCGATTCAGGGACAGTCCTAACAGTATACTAGCTACACTGGCAGACAAAATTGATGGGCCGTTTATTAAACACTGGGCAAGTAGACATGTGCGTCCTGATGTCCATGTCAATAATTGAAAATAATAATAAGAACTGTTTTCTACTAACATTAGGATAAGAAATTACTAACACATTTGTATGGATCTCTGGTCTGAAATAAAGAATTTATTATTATTATTATAAATCAGTGGTTTATTTGTTCAGCAAGAGAATACACAGGAGACGTTAAGAACGCTTTTCCAATAACAAGAACCTAGAAATGAAAGCCTTTATAGGCCGTAAATAGAAAATTATAGCCTTATAGGCGACTGACCGGGGTCGCTTTCATCGTATATTTAGAGACAATATCGTAGTATCAACGTGATGAGTTAGGTTCGTGAGACAGGGGATAATTGCGTTAGATGTTCCGTTAATTAGATTATTTCGGAGGCAATTTATTAAGAAATGTTTGTTTTTGTATGTGGTAGAGTGCAAGGACGTTGGTTGGCATCGTGATGATTAATGAAAACAACTATTGGATTTAGAAAAACAATTTTCGTTAAAACTTGGCTTATAAATATAATAAGTACGTAATTCATAAAATTTATCCAGAATATTTGCAACATCGTGATAGCCTAGCGGTTAACGAGCCCGCATCTCACCTAAAAGATTGTGGGTACGAATCTGGGCAAGTACAAATACACACATCAACATGGTCTAGGGATAGTTCAATTAAACCTAAATAACTAAAATTCTATTAACCTTTTGTTAAGACACCTACACTTTAAAATAAATCTTGTTTAATAGTCTATCTAATCTGATAATAAACTTGTAGATTAAGTCAAATTAAAAAAAAAACTTAGAATAAGAGGAAATACCTCAGACCATCAATTTTTTAAACATCAAAGCCTAAACAAAACAACTACCTATTTTTTATAAAAAATTTGGAAACTTGAAATTAATAATCCGTGGATCCACCTAAAACTCTCCTGACACATCTGCAGCGGTTCTGCATACTCAAAACAAGGGTGTCAATATCCTGTTGTGGAATACTGTCTCAAATTGCGGTTTCTGAAGCCATGAGGACCAGTCAGAGCGTTATATCCAGGCTTTGATGACCAAATAATGATCCAGGATAATAATAATATTCTGTTTTTGGGAAGCAAGTAGTTTGGTAAGCCGACGGATGGTCAAAGCTAGAAGGTCCCATACATTTCCGCCGCACCCAGGACGGGAGCATTCATTGGATGATTTCCCACTCACCAAAAAAAAAAAAAAAGTTCCCATACATTTGTCTAATCGCCCTTAATTAGACTGATTGAGAGACTTTGTGAACCAATAATAGCGTCGTGAAGGTCTAATATTATTATTTTTACTATTCAGTTATTTTAGCTATTTCTAGTTTTAATATAAACAACTAGTAGCCGTCGTCGAAATGTTTATCGATATAATTTGTTACGAACACTTCATGCTCTTCTCTATGTTTCGTCATAGGAGCGCTTCGAGAAATGAAATAACAATATTTTTAGTTTGTTTATCTTAGCGCTCCCAACAGGAGCGCTTCGCGGAATATTTTAGGAGCGTTTCGTTAGGAGCGCTTCAAAACAGGAGCGCTCCGAGGAATACCCCAAAAAAATGATATTGAGCTGGATCTGGCTAGACTAGAAGCTGATCCGAACACAGTTTGGAAACTTTTAAGGACATGATGATTAGTTTTTAAATAGTAGTCGTTGTAGTAGAAACGTGAATAGTTAGTAATGTCCAAAATAATGTCTAACGTCTTATGTCTAGATAGTTGGTTTAGCGGTTTAGGGGAATGTAAGAAAGAAAGAAAATACCTACATTTATTTCACACAGCAGTGTAATACGACCATACGACACATCCAGAAATCTGAACTTGTTAGGAATTATACTGAAATTCAAAGTAGTTTTATTTAAATAAACCATTTATTTTAGGCACTTTTGAATTGTTAAGGAGTTAGTCAATCAGAACCTTAAAGCTATTAACAGTTCCAAAATAATCTAAAATTGCCAATTCTCTTCAAGCAAACTGAATGAAAAGAAGTATTTGCTCTGCAGTGGCAGTGGAACAATAGTAATAATAATAAAATGTTTATTTAGCAAGTGGGTGACATTATAATAAATATTTTTCATATAAAATTACAACACAATTGCGTATTTGCCTAAACTAGGTTCAACAATTATACTAGCCTACTAGTATCCATACTAATATTATAAATGGGAAAGTGTGTCTGTCTGTCTGTCTGTATGTTTGTCTTTCTTTCACGGCAAAACGGAGCGACGAATTGACGTGATTTTTTAAGTGGAGATAGTTTAAGGGATGGAGAGTAACATAGGCTACTTTTTGTCTCTTTCTAACGCGAGCGAAGCCGCGGGCAATAGCTAGTAATTTATGTTAATTACCCACAACCTACATTGACCAACACGCCTTTATCTTACAGATTCCAGTACATTTTACTCTTGATTGATTTATAGCCACAGTTCAGTTCACTCATTTCATTTTTACGACGGTGATAAAATTACTGAAATATTAGGAACTCGCTGTAGACATATTTGTTATTTAATCTTTGATCTACGAACCGGCCTTCTCGAAAGTTCGCCGATAACAATCGACAAAGTCTGAAGATGTTGTCCTTCAAGTTAATTGTAAGGGTTTATACAAAGGACAGGCTTACCCAGCTAAGAAGGTACTCAACGCCATCGTTCGTTTCTTTCTTTGACGTCTTCAACACGAATTTTCTTTTCATTCGAGCGTCTAAGTCATATTTTGATTGTTTAGTTAAAGTTGGCAGAAAGTTTTCAACAAAAAGTGTGGCTTTTCGCTAAGCTTGCTATCAAACGAAATGAAAATTCACAATTAAAAACTATGATGTTTTTATAGGGTTTCGTATCGTTTCCTTGTAGAATCACTTAGTTACTAATAATATAAATGGAATATCTTTTTAATAGATATTATTAGACATGGTACGATGGTACTTATTCGCGGAATTAAGTATAACGATTGTAGGATGTAGGAAGATTGTATGAAACGCTAGCGGTCCCCTCCAGTAGTTCCAGAGAAAACCCCCTACATACAAACTTACAAACCTACAAACTTACAAACTTACAAATTTTACCTCTTTATAATATTAGTATAGATAAGATCTACAAGATTTGTAAGTTGTAAGTGTCTAGATCAAAACCCAAGAAATTCCAAACTTATGGCAGGAATCATAAAAAAGGACAAATAGTCATGTCATATAGCATGTTATATGTAAAAAATCATGTTTATACCTACTAGTTTGTACAGAACCCTTGCGGCCTCGGTGCGTGGGTTCTCCTAGAGATTTCGATTTCTTTAGTATAGTTGAGAATTTGATATAATGTTTTCAATTTTAGTATTCAGTTTTATAGTAGCTTGCACGTTTTCCCAATATTAATAAAATTGAGCAGCAATTTATTAATAAAGCTAAAACAATGGAAAAATAAAAAACTTTTTTCAAAAAAAAAATAACCGCCTTCAAAAACTAAAAACCCAATAATAACTAAAATTTCGGAAGTCGGTGGCTTCTCTTCTGCCATTCAATTTGTGTTACCACCGACTTCCGAAATTTTAGTTATTATTGGGTTTTTAGTTTTTTATGGCGGTTATATTTTTTTTTGAAAAAAGTTTTTTATTTATTACTTTTTAGTGTCGACTCCCAATGTTTGACTGTGTATAGTATTTTTCAAAGTAATTTATTTTCAAAATAAAACTACTAACAATCTTATAAAACGAAAATAGAAACTTGAAGACAAAGCACACCTCGTCTATGAAAATTTCGTCATTTTTTTTTTGTTCTTGGTGAATTTTTCGAGAAGCACTGAACAGATCGCCACAAAATTTATATGGGACCACCCCTGAATCATGACTTATCAAACAAAAAAAGAACCATCGAAATCCGTTGACAATTGACGGAGTAATCGATGAACAAACATACAAAAAAAAAAAAACATACAAACAGCCGAACATAGTACCTCCTCCTTTTTGTGAAGTCGGTAAATGAAAGCTATTTTCACTCCATTGTTCGAATGTAGGAATTTTTTAATTGTTTGTCACAATAAGTGAATAGAAATAAAAGAAATGATTGAATTTTTTTAAGGCCATCTTACACACGGCTATCTGATCCCAAGCTAAGCAGAGCTTGTGTTATGGTAATCAGACAACTGATATACATGCTTATATAATTTTTAAATACATACATATTATAGATAAATAACACCCAGACACAGAACAAACAATTATGCTTATCACACAAAGTTTGTCCTGGGTGGGAATCGAACCCACGACCTCTGGCTTAGCAGTCAGGGTCACAGACCACTAGACTAATAGGCCCGTCGTAAATTTAAAATATTTCTATTTTATTAATTCAATTGTAGATTAACATGGTAGTTGCACTTTCGTTTACTGGTTAACATTTTGTCAATCAACCTTGAACTAAATATTTTTGCCATAAAGTTAAAATTCTTTTAAATATTGCCAAATTTTAGTAGCTTGTTATACGGGTGTTTATACCTATTTGTTTTTTTTTTACCTATATCTCTTGACTTAAATCATATACCTAGTATATGAACTCATTTTTGGGTTAAGCTCGCCATTGTACATAAGTTTTTTTGTTTTGTATTTTTTGCTTTATCTTTATATTTTATGTTTATTGTGTGCAATAAAGAATATGATATGATATGATATGAATGGTTGATTCGTCGATTACTTGCACCGAGGCATTTGGGACATAAACTTACTAGCAACTCGCTCCTGGTTCTTATAATATGCATGCACAGCCGGCTGTCGCTTGGTCGTTGGAAGGTAAACCTTTTGACTGCCAACCGACAGCTTGCTGTCGCGCTGCTATTATCTTTCTATTGTGCCTCGAATCACGTGTGTTTGAAGTTTTATTAAACATTTAAATTAATAAAATAGAAATATTATAAATTCAATCAAATGTAAAGAGGAGAGGAGATGTTTTGTAATAAACCAATAGGACATTGGCGCTAATTCTTTTGTACACAAACTAAACTAAATTTAAGTTAATTGCATCTTTCTCTTTCCATTTCTTAAAGAAAAGGACAGAAGACACATTTTAGTTTAATTCTGTCAAATTAGACAGTGCCTGAAGTAAATCGACGTATTTTTGGTCGCCATGTTTTTAATCGCGACTAAATTATCTATGGAGTGTCTTAATTTGACAGGACTTAACTAATATTTTATCTTCTGTCCTTTTCTAATTGAAATGGAAAGAGAAAGACGCATTTAACTTAAATTTAGTTAAGCTTGTGAACAAGAGAATCAGCACCATTGTATGTGCTGAGATAAGCGGTGAGCTGTTAAAATGACGCAAGCTGATTGGTTGTATGAGACATATCCGTTCCTTTCCAATTGATGGAGTATGGGCCTCATTCGGTTTTCATTAGTAGATATCAATATAAAGGGCCTGCTGGTCTAGTGGTAAGTAGACCCTGACTACTAAGCCGGCGGTCGTGGATTCGATTTCTACTCAGTACAAACTTTGTGTGATGAGCACACAAACACAGAACAAACAATCAATGTTTGTTCTGTGTACGAGTGTATTTTTATCTGTATTTACAATAATATTAGTTGTCTGGTTACCACCATGTCTCATCAAGCTCCGCTTAGCCGTGTATGACTTGTATCGAGATATTTTTTTTATATTTTACTAGCTGTCCCCTGCGGTTTCACCCGCATTTTTCGTTACTGCTCCGCTCCCGTAGGTCGTAGCGTGATGATATATAGCCTATAGCATTCCTTGATAAATGGGCTATCTAACACTGAAATAATTTTTCAAATCGGACCAGTAGTTCCAGAGATTACCCCCTACATACAAACTTACAAACCTACAAACTTACAAATTTTACCTCGTTATAATATTAGTATAGATATAGATTCATTTAAGGTTTAAACCGATAAATACCGCATTTAAAAGCGTTTCTCTGATCAATAAATCTAAGCGCAAACATAAACACATGTTCAAAATTACACTTACTTTATTATTAAATTACAATATAAGCATTTCAACTACACATGATATTATTATTGATATTAATAATTACAGCTATATTTTAAGATACAATATATGATTATAAAATAATATTACAGTTGATTAATTTAGAAGCACTGACACATGCCGCTAATACACCATCCCCCGGGTCTGTTTTGAAGGCGACACGCTTGATTGCAAGTGATCGGGGTGCAGGCACGTGGGACAATCTCCTCTGTAAGAAATGAGAGAATATAGATAGTAGAAGAATAAAAGAGAAAGAAGATGTTTTAAAAGAGAAAGAGAAAAAAATTAATAAGCATTTTTTAACCGATTAATGTTAATAAATAAATAAATATGCTGGGACAACTCACACACGGTCATCTGATCCCAAGTTAAGCTCTGCTAAGAGCTTGTGTTGTGGTAACCAGACAACTAATAAGTATACATACTTATATAATTTATAAATACATAAATTACACCCAGACACAGAACAAACAATTATGCTCATCACACAAAGTTTGTTCTGGGTGGGAATCGAACCCACGACCTCCGACTTAGCAGTCAGGACTACTAACCACTAAATCAACAGGCCCGTCAAATTAATCCATTAGTTACTAATCGCACCCTTAGCTAACGTAGCCTTAGTAAGGGACTATTTTTTATAGCTCAACGTTTAACGTTGTTTAGCTACACCGAGAATGAAAGTTAAAAAACTACTATTCCTAATAGAATTAGGATAATATTCTCCTTCAATGGAGTCATCAAACAGGTTTGAGTCTTCTTCTACGTCATTGGTTACGTCATAGTCCGACAAGTACAGATCTCGTAAAAAATTAACAAATAACACTGAACTTAAAATAAACGAGAAATAATTAATATTTCTCTCATAAACTACTTGAAAGAGCAATATTACCTTCTGTTCGGAAGAAGTTGTCGCATTTACAGCGACTATTGACACAAATGCCACCGGGGAACTTCAGTCTGCGACACAATTGGTGGCACGCCTGATTGTTGCATTTGCGTTCAATCTGATCCTCTGACAGTTCTGATATTGGCAGAGAATCTTTAAGTACTTCTTCTACTAAAAATAGAGAAGATAAATAATAAAAAAACGTCACTTACAGGTTTATAGGTGTAATAAATGATATTAAATAATTTTTTTTTTTGGTTTTAGAATAAGCTGCTCTGCACTACGATTTTTTATGTATAGTGGGTGCATTTGTAAATTTATAAACCTCATAAGAAAACCACCGTATTTGGAAAAAAAACCTGTAGGTCATGCAAATAATATACGCGATAAGCGCTAAACCTCCGTTTAACAATCATGTCGTCAAACATTTTTTGGTTGTTTAATAAAAATGATAATATTAAGTATGTAAAATTAACCGTGTTGTGTTTTCTTCGTGCACTCGCAGCCACCATTGACACATGTACCGCTTACATAGCCGCTTTTTATACACCAGCGGTTGCATCTGCTTAACTTGCAGTCGCGTTTGCGATCTACTTCCGAATATTCATCAACAGCATCTAGAAAATATGTTCAAATTGTCATAAAGATGCATAAGAAGACAAAAAAAAATAAGGAGTAATAAAAAGAGAAAAAAATAACGTAGAAGTGAAATAAGTAATATTTCTCTCATTAACTATGTACTTGCAAGAGCAATATTACCTTCTGTTCCGAAGAAGTTGTCGCATTTGCAGCGACCGTTGACACAAATGCCACCGGGGAACTTCAGTCTACGACATAATTGGTGGCACGCCTGATTGTTGCATTTTCGTTCAATCTGATCCTCTAACAGTTCTGTTTCTGGTAAACAATCATAAACTCATACATGAATTTATTTTTTAGTAAATAAAAATAATAAGAAAATCTTTAAAACCGCTCAACATAGAATCCCTAAAAAATAATATTAATTTTTGTTATCCTTTATCGTATGTGCTTTTACAAACTTAATACAAACTCCCATAAACAAAAAACCGAAGCCACAATATGTGTTAGTAATTATTAGTTAATATTGTAATTTTGCATGTCTACATTTTGTAGTTATCCAATATTAAAGTGATAATTACCTTCTTGTAAATCTGAGTCTCCTAAATCATAAAGTAATTTTTCCGAACCTTCATCTGAAACAATATTTATGCTTAACGGTTGGTTTTCTGAAAAAATACAATTTGATTAATAAGAATTTGAAATTCGGGATCATCTATTACAATAAATGTAACTCAAATTCTTAGTAGTTTCCCGAACTTAACAAATATATCTTCTCGTAAAACTGGCTCTCGTAGAGAAATTTTGGAAATAAAGTTAAGTTATGACATCATTAAAAAATCAGGAGACAATATTATACATACCTTCTGCATTGAGTGCTCGGTCACACTTGCAGCGACCGTTGACACAGGAGCCACCGGAGAACCTCAGCCAACGACACAGCAGGTTGCATGCTAGAGGGTAGCAGCTTTTTAGAACGCCTACTTGGGCTTCAGAATTATCTAGTAAGTAAAAACAATATTTAATTAATTAAGTCTCAATGGAATTTAGCTACTTTTGTTTGGAGGTGATGATTATTATAAATTATAATAATAAAAAGTAACGAGGAAATATTTATGAGTTCTCGTTAACTGGTACATTTAACAATAGTTAATAAAAAAACCCTGTCTCCGAGGTAATAAAGATTACGACTGCAGCTAACAAAAGAGTTGATAATTTGAAAACGAAATCTCTAGATAACCTAACTAATCCAAATTAGTTTACCCGTTTAATTGTTGCGGTGCCAGAATGGCATACAGACAGACAAACAAACAGACACAAAGCGCGAAAAAATAAAAACCTCTTATTTGCGCGGGAGGTTAAATTAAAATAGTAGTAATACATTTACCATCAACATCGGCAGAAATCACAGACGCGTTGACAACCCACAGCGTCGCAAGAACGAAGATTATTTTAGGTAACATGATGTACTACTTCTGTACTGGTGTCAATACAAATAGTACTGACGGCTTCCTGCTGGGCATTTTTATAAGGAGTGTTGCCACATCGGGATTTCAATGCGAAAATATCTTTGTGAGTCAGAAATCAATTTTCAGACAATAGTTTTTGTAAATGTTAATCTGATAAGTAATTATTGAATTGCAACATTCATATTGTAAACATTGATTTGTCAGTTGTTTAGATATTCATTGACTTTTTCAAAGAATATGTCCTTTTTCAAGTTTAACTAGGACATCACTAACACGGGATGTTAGCGATGTCTCGTAAAGCCGTCGGTTCGTTGGTTGTCATTTGACATCTTCTACAGTCGTCGTGGGTAGTCAGAACCCAGAAAGCCTGAAGATTCTAACCAAAAAGTATCGAGTTACCCAGTAATTGGATTATAGAGGTCTGGTACACAACCGCTCTATGTAAAACACTTATCGGTCATTCTCCAATTCGGCGTTATTTGCCTAATTACCGTATCCTTTTTTATTTTTCACTGATATAACTTAAACTCATTAAAGTATGAAACTAATCAAAAATACGAATTCAATAATCAATGAGGCATGTTTTAATAATTAATAATAGTTTTCTAGTTATTGAGACTTAAAAAAATTATGAGTACGGTAATTAGAAAAGTTTAATATCTAATTAGAAAACACCGTCAATCCCTATTTCCCTTTGTCATCTTTGGACCAATTTCACTAATTCTTTGTTGTGTTTGTTATTTGTTAGTTCCTAAGATTCAATGTATTACTAACACTCTATGGATGTTTTTACGTCTGAAATAAAGTGTTATTATTATTTATTATTAATGTTTGGAGATGATTCCTATGAAAAAAAAGTAAAAATTAGGGTACTTTAGTGTAGTGTAGGTTAGAGTGGGACAGAGTAGGGTAGGCTAGAGTAGGGTATAGTAGGAGTGAAGCCGCGGGTAAATAGCTAGTATAATTTTTATTTCCATTTATTTATTTTCATACACATTATTTACACTTTTAAATAATGATACAAAAACAAAACTAAGTACAAAAATATAAAAAGAACACTAGCCCACCAGCACCGGGAACAGGGTCCCAGCTACCGGTGATCAGGGCTCAAGAGAGAGAGGAAATTCCTAAAGATGCGAGCCGTGTCCAAAAGCTTCTGAATGAAGCCCTAGATCCAGCCATCTAACGAGGGTCTCCTTAGGTGTTAGTCGAGACTCTTGGCTATTAAATCATTGGCAGAAACAACTATCGGCACATGACCGTTGAGTCCACATTAAACATGTCAACATCTCGCGAGCTAAGTCGATACTTAATTTTTATTGTCTTTCTCGGTCTTCCCAAGGTTGTCGTCACGCGGGACCGTTTCGTCAACAAGCATTGCGCGCCGCTCCAATCGATCCTCCACCACTATAACAGGCTTGTTCGCTACAACAGTCCTTTCAGTGATGATGTATCGACCCCAGTACAATGTGACATTGCCATCTACAGATTCTACGAGGCCGTATCTCAGAGCAAGTTGCTGATTGATAATCCTGGCTACTAGGTTGTGCGCATTCAAGTCCTCTTTGTTAGCAAGGCAAGAACAATCAGAGATAATGTGTCGAATCGTTCTCCGGCAGCAAAGTATATAAGTATACAGTGCCTTCAGATACAGTTTAAGTTTTTTCAACAACCCACGGAGATTTTCTAATAAAAGTTTAAACTATAGTAAACTAAAATAACTAGTTCTTCAATTACGTTAAATTTTATTTGAATACATTCATTGGTTTTCAAGAAAACCTCAATTGTAGATGACGGCCCTGTATACTTATATACTTCGCTGACTGTACATTACGAGTGCTTCGGGGTTTTAAGGAAATAAATTAGTTTGCGCACCCTACCCGTCTGCTGAGTAATGTGTGCTTTAAAGTTAAGGTACTTGTCCAGAGGGATGCCTAGATATTCAATGGTGTCAGTAGGTGTGATTTGTGGACAATTGCTATTAGGTGTGTTGGAGTGACAAGTGTGCGCTTGTAAAGTTAAGGGCGTCGGGGGTTGTGATGAATTATTTGGGGAAAAAGTAATAAGTTTAGTTTTGGAGGTATTTAGAGTACGTAAATGAGACACAAGCCAACTTCGTACGGTAGCAATTCCCTTCTGAGCGGTAGTTTGAAGGCCAGACCAAAAGCTGTTAAAAAAAGTCATGGCAGTGTCATCGGCCAAAGAAATAATATTACCAGAATCTAGACTAATGTTGCAGAGGTCATTAATGAAGACTAAAAACAGGGTGGGACCAAGCACACTGCCTTGTGGTACTGCATAGGTAATAGGGAGTTCATTACTAAAGTGTTTGTCGATTTTGACCCTCTGTATACGGTCTAATAGCTAGGATAGAAAGAGTTAAAGTTGTAGGTCTCTGATACCAAGAGCTTAGATAAGAGGCAGGGGAGAGGGACGGTATCGAAAGCCTTTGCGAGATCAATAAATACAGTTAGACATTTTTTGTGGGTGTTAAGTTTGTCAACAATACCTGTTATTAAGGTCAGCGCAGCATCAGCGGTTGATTGGTTTTTTCCTAAACCGTACTGGCTTGTTGACAACAGGTTGTTATTTTCGCGTAGTTGATGACTCGGAGTCGAACTTTCTTTTCACTTTTTTGAGAATTTTATTGCACAAGTTCCAATATCTAACATAGGTAACTTTGAGTACCTCATTGGGCACAGGGCTTAAGGATCCGGTTACGTTTTAGCACATGCTTTATAATTGTGTTTGTTGCTGCATTAGGATCAGTCATGCCGAAATATAAAGGGCAACCGAAGGAAAATGAGTGGGTTTTAGTCAGTAAAAGTCTGTCACGCCCTTCCGCCCCGCCCAGGACGGGAGAAGGGAGAAGTCATTTGATGATTTCCCACTCCTCCAAAAAAAAAGGATCAGTCATTGATAAAGTATTTGGAAAGTCTATTTTTCCATATTATCTATTTTTAGGTCTAAATTAGTTTTTTGGGAAGGCATCTCTGCAGACTCCAATTCTGGACCAGTGATTTTGCACAAAAAAAAATCGATTCGATCGATTATGGTTGTTTGCATCTTGAGGTCCATAAGATGATGTTCAAGAGTGAGTAGCCGCGCGTTCTGGCTTGAGATGAATTCTTTCATCATATCTTTAAGCTCATTTCTTAGTCTCCTGTCATATTTATTTGGACTTTCACTACTAGAGGATCTGAGGCGTTTTGCTCTTAACGTTATATTACGCGCTTGAGTTTTTTCGTCCTGGCATGATATTTTATTAATCACGTTGTCGGTGCATGGTGGAGAATCAGGTTTTGTTGTAGGAGAAGAGCGCATCATTTTTTAATTATACATCAATTAGGAATTAATAGTAGAATGTATAACAAGGGCGCAAAGTAATATTTTAACGGCGAAGGCGTCTTCTAGAGTAGAATCCCGAGCGTAGCGAGGGATTCTTAAATAGAATCCCGAACGGAGCGAGGGATTCAAAGTACGTCACCCGAGCCAAAAATATATTTTGCGCCCGAGTGATACACTCTACTTTTCATCACCCCCTATGAGAAAATAAAAGGCGCCTCATACTTTATTGTAAAACTAGCTTTTGCCCGGACTTCGTCCGCGTGGAATAATAGTTCCCGTTCCCGGGGTATTTCCGGGATGAAAACTATCCTATGTCCTTTCTCGGATCCTAGACTATACCTGTACTAAATTTCATTCAAATCGGTTCAGTGGTTTAAACGTGAAGAAGAGACAGACAGACATAGTTTCTTACGCATTTATAATATTAGTACGGATTATTATTGTTGCTGCTAATATTATAAGGCTATCTACGGCAAAACAATCCGTGAAATTTTTCACGATAATTCGGGCTGTAGTTTGCGCATTTTATTTCTTTTTATGTTTTTTTTTATTCAGCCGCGGCGTGACTATGGTATTGGCCGTCGTACCAGCCATTTTGACATTGCATACCGGCCAACTGAGCATTAAGACGTTCCAAATTCAAATAGTTTTTACATCTCTCATGTTCGGTAAGTAGGTCCTTATTACCCCCAAATGGGGCTTGTAGGTAACCAATTAGCGCTCTAGGGTATTAATGTAGCTAGAAACGCCCTAGGGCGGTAAGTAATTAAAAAAAAAAAACTCTTCACCCTTTAAAAAAGTTCGCGTACATCTAGCCATCATACTGGCAATGGACACCATGCATTCAGCCTAATAACAAAAGAGGTCGCTTCGCTATTTAGCCTTGTCTTCGTATGAGTATAATAGTCATCAATTTTAAATATCGAACGGCGAAGCTCAATTTCGTTCTTGAAAAAAATATTTAAAAAACAAAAATAAAAAACGGGGGGAAAAACTTTTACTTTAAATATTGTTTGCTTTTGGGGTTTTTTATAATTACGTGCTAATAAGGAAAACATGAATTCTGCAAGTGATGAAGAAATAAGCTGCACTCCCGATTCAATGAAAATGGAAGCTGAAGCAGCAATTAACAATATTTTGCCTTTTTTTAACTAATAAAATGTTTTATTTTTGTAATGCCGGTTTTTTTATACTTACCTCACAATCGAGATGTAAAGCAGAGTAGTTAGCTCGGGTGTAAGCATCAATTGCACCCTCGAACTATAGGCGCCCTCGCTACGCTCGTGCGCCTAAATATCTCGGGCTGCGATTGATCCCTTACAGCCCTTGGCTACTAATCTACTATTAGGCGCACTTATAACAGGGCGTAAAACATGCATCGACGCTCCAAATTCAAAAAGTGCGATTAAAAGTTACTTTTAGGCACACTTTTTGAATTTGGAGCGTCTTTATTGCCCGCTGAAAGTTTATTATAGAAAACACCAACTGTGGGCGTACTTAAAGGGGAACAAAGTCGTCTTTTTCGAATAGGTGGGATGAAAAAAAGTATTTTTAGATAAAAATGTGTGTCTTCGGCACGAACCGATACCAGTATTGTTAATTGTGTAGTAACAAAAACACAAAAAGTATCCTGTTTAGTGTTAGGATCAAGCGTGGGTCGCTTCACCGTAGGCTAAGTAAAATCCAAAAAGAGCTTTCCTGCGTTGAGTTCGAACTGTAGCTCTATGTCATGCCAATCCACGTATATGCCTTGAAATCCGCCAAGCGTCTCACGGGCATATACTGCTAAATAGGTAAACCAATGCCAAAGTTGAAGTAAACTTCTTTTATTTACTTTTGAAGGTATTTCGCACTTAAACACAAATATGCACACCAAAGTTCACTTTTTAACGTCTATGAGTGTTTAAAACCTCAACTCAACTAGCCACCTCAGGCTCAATAAATGTCATAAATATTAAAAAATAAAATGAATTAGATACTTATGGATAGATTGTGACTGAGAATAAATAGAAGGTTAATTTTGTTAAACCCGTTAAACACGGAATTTTCCACTCTGATTAATAAAGCTCATACAAGGTCATGAAACAAAGACAGTACACGTACCCTTCAAGTCCAATGTTTGCCACTTGCCAATAGGTAAAGTCAAATCTTTTCTGTTTGTCAAATCAATGTTTATAATAGTCATGTTGCAATCCAATAATTACTTATCAGATTAACAATCATAAAGATTGTTTGGGATCTGAAGATAACTGCCACAAAAGATCCTTTCGCATAGGTAATCCCGATGTGGCAACAGTCCCTATAAAAATGCACAACAGGAATCGATCAGTACCATTTGTATTGACACCAGTAAAGAAGTAGTACATCATGTTACCTAAAATAATCTTCATCCTTGCGACGCTGTGGGTAGTCAACGCGTCGGTGATTACACACAATATCATTGATGGTAAATATTATTTATTTAAACATTTTATTGGATACCGGGCCCTAGACAAGTGGCATTGTAGAATAGATAGCGAAAACGAATAGATTGTCAAATGTATTGAGATGTCAAATTGTTTAGCGTCTATTCGTTTTCGTTTTTTATTCTACAATGCCACTTGTCTAGGCCCTCTGTTTACATTGTGCTGTTTATTTGTATCTACTTAAATAATGTTACTTATTTTATGCAAAAAAAGTTGACAAAATTTTAAGTGAACTCTACTACTACCCTATTTTTCTTAACTTACCCATATTTTTTTCATATTAGATGATCCTGAGACTCACGTAACCAATCCAAAGCGCTGTCACCCTCAAGCATGCGATCAGCTGTGTCGAAGGCTCAGGTTCCCCGGTGGCGTCTGTGTCAGAGGTCGCTGCGAGTGTGACCGCGCACTCAATGACGAAGGTATATCTTATCCTAGCTTGGTATAAGTTAAAAAACACTTATTTGTCTATATCACAATACCAAAGTCAGCACATATATCTTATTATGCGTATTTCAATTGTATGTATGTAAGTTTAAATAAACTAAAAAAAACAGGTTTTAAAAAATTGGTTCTACTAAATGAAAAATTTTAAGATTTGCATTAAATTAGAAAAATCTTACTTTTTAATGAACCCTAATATTTTACTACAGTTAATGAGCCCGAAACTAAAGTTGCAGCCAATCCAATAGAGGATGTAGTTTTACAAAATGGTAAATATTATTTTTTAACATCTTCATTTCCATAGTTTTTTGCACAGATTCTTTTTTATTTTGCGAAAGTATCACGCAGTGCCCACTCAAGTTTCGTGCCAGTATCGTTGATCGCTGCAATTGCGATACCAAAGGTTACAAAGTTGAATCAGACAGATTATTTCTTAAGTGTTATTCAATCATTAATTTTCTTTTTTCTAGACGCAATCAGCGCCTTGGCGGAATCACTTACATTACATGATTTCCTTGACACAGAAGGTAAGAGAATTTAATTGTTGTAACTTATATTATTGTTTTTCACATTTATCTTCTTATTTTGTTTTACAAACTTTTTTATAATTTGATTAGATTTATAAATTTTTTAGTTGTGTATTTAAGTATTTATTTCATGAACATTTACTAAATGAAGTTCCTGAAATTTCTCTGCCAGTATCAGAACTCTCAGAGGATCAGATTGAACGCAAATGCAACTTGCGCGCGTGCGAACAATTCTGTCGCAGACTCAAGTTCCCCGGTGGCACTTGTTTCAATGGTCGCTGCGAGTGCGACAAAAGGGCCTTTGGAGCAGAAGGTAAGAGAATAGATCAAACTCTTAGATAGGCTGAATTTACTTGTTACCTATTTCACAAATTTCAACTTATTATTTAAGTTTTGTAGTGTTATCGGTTTGAGCGATATCTGTCAAATCTGTGTGTATTTGAGTCTGTCTGTGGCCCTGAAGCTCTTTAACGGATGAACCGGTTTGTATGTCGATTGTTTCGTTTAAAATAAAGTTATCCTGATAATGGTTCTTACACTTATTTCATCAAACTCAGTTAACCTGTTTCAAAGCTGTCAACACTTTTGTTAGCTGCAATCTTAATAACATCGGGCTCCAGTTTTTTTTTGTGTTATTTACACTTGTAACAAGCTTTAATTACAATCTAATATTTTTGGTAGATGCTGTTGATGAATATTCGGAAGTAGATCGCAATCGCAACTGCAAGTTAAGCAGATGCAACCGCTGGTGTATAAAACGCGGCTATGCAAGCGGTACATGTGTCAACGGTGTCTGCCAGTGCGTCAATAAAACACCACAAGGTTACTGTTTTTTCTGTTTTTCTCTATGCCAAAAATGCTTTCTTTTAATATTGAACTAATTAATAAGCCTTGAATATTGATTTCACTGAAATAATTATTATTTGCTTTATATCTTTACTAGATCCATCTCTCTTAAACGATGTGACCGATGATGAACAAGAAGACTCCAACGTCATCATAAGGACAGATGAAGGTGAAAAATTTTAATATTTTTTTATGTATTCGTTAAGTATTATTTTTGACCATTACCCATTAATGTTTACCTAAAGTATTAAAATTTATTGTATATTCGTAGAGATAAATAGTTTTGTTTGCTACTATTCTGTACAAAATATTATTCACCAAATGGGGAAAGATGAACACACATCTGTCTCTATTATATATGAACGTTTATCAGTTGTCTGGTTACCGTAGTACAAGCTCTGCTTAGTTTTGGATCAGATGGCCGTGTGTCACTTATCCCAAGATATTAACTTATTAATATTCTTCTCTTCCTTCTACATTTTTAATCTTTACGGGCCTGTTCGTCTTGTGGTAACCCTGACTACTAAGCCGGAGGTCGTGGGCTCGATTCCCACCCAGGAAAAACTTTGTGTAAAGAGAAGAATTGTTGGTTCTGTATCTGGATGCAATTTATCTTTATTATGCATTTATTTATAAATAATATAAGTATATACTCGCATATAAGTTGTCTGATTGTCTGGTTACCATAACACCAGCTAGTTAGCTTGGGATCAGATAGCCGTGTCAGATTTGTCCCAAGATATATATTTATTTATTTATATCTGTTTTTTTTTTCGCAGAGGAAGTGATTGTGCCTGCTATTCACGCATGTATCACGGAAAATTGTTGGCAAATGTGTCGCCGTCATAATTACGCTGGAGGATGGTGTTGCAGCAGTGTCTGTCGTTGTTTTTAAATTAATTTGTATGATGTAATAGTAAAGGAATATTTGTAAAACTATACAATTTTAGCTAAAATATTATTATTGTTTGTATTAATAAAGCATGATAGTGTTAATTTTATATAGACTTGTGATCGTGTAATTAAAAAGTGCCTATAGAATTAAGTAAATCAATAAATCAACTTCTCTTCTACATAAAATTCTGTAAATGTTTAACTTCTTTTGTACTTAACCTAAAGCAGTATACAAAGAGGAAGATTCATAAATATATGACCACATTTTTTTTTGTAATTGTGAGATTCTAAGGTAGCGCCTGTGACAAAAGAAATACATTCATATATTCATTGATATAAAATTAAATTTGAAATATCACAATTTTACTAGGAAACCTTGAAATTTATTATAATTACATTATTTCATATACAAGTGCAATGTCTTTGCTTCATTTATTTTTAATAGCCCAGTCAAATTAGGGTTTCACCTCGGAATAAAAAATAATAAGCTGAAAATTGGTATGAGTCTTTGTCTCGTTTTTCTAAATGTTGTCTTAAAAGTCACAATTGTTATCGTGTCCACGTCTTGAGATATTGGAGGTCAAAGGTCACAAAAATCAGTTTTTCGCAAATATCTCGTTTTATATTGCTTAATGAGATTTGCACTATTTACAAAAAATGTAGCGTATAAAATTCTTCACAACTTGTACCTTAACTTTTTCTTCATACGATCAATCGTTTTTGCGGTAGACCGCGATGAGTGCGCTTTGCTGACTGTACATATATCATAAGAACAGTTTATTTTGCCATTTGTGTCGATCTGTAATTTCTTATTGTATTGCAAGTCGAGGTGGTGCAGCAAAATTCATACGAAAACCTCTCGAGGTAGCGCAGTGAGCGGTATTGAAAGTGGCCTTATTTCGTTCAATATTCTATCCAACCTTTGACTTCTATCAGAACTGCAAGGTCCTTACTGTCTGGCAAGCATTATATTTAATGCACTAATGCAACAACACACTAAAACTTCAACAACTCGTGATCAAATAACTTCAAGAAGAAGTATCAGGATATGCACTGTACCTAATCCATACTTCTCTTTTACCAAAAAAAAATTCATTTACCTGGGACCATTCTTATATAATAGAATAAATGTTAAGATCCCACTGCATACATTTACCAAACAAAAATGTAAAAAGCAGATACTTGATTGATTTTCTATCTGCTAGAAATTATGAGGATACTGAATCCCTACTTACAACGCTGAAGAAGCATAATAACACACACTTACACCTACTCACACACTAACAGCATTACTCACATCACTCACACATTCACACCCTTATCACACACTTACACCCATACTTACACGATTGTACATGAAAATACTTTTATCGTTTATTGTTATACAAAGTCGCGATTAGGTTATCACATTAAATGAAACCACGTATTCTAGATCAGGCATTTTATCATTTACAATTAAAATAGGGTGTAGAGTGGGAGTTTTTTTTTACATTTTAATATTTTTTAACATCATGTTTTGCATGAACGTAATCAGCTGACCAATAAAAGTGAGTCACAGAGCCTAGATAAGTAAATATACCTAGTTCACTACTTCAAGCGTTGCTTCATATCAAGTATTACCCACAAGTACTAACTACCCTTTTACAAACTGTTTACGTTATTGTTTACGTTCATCTGATTAAAATTAAAGTAAACAATTTAAGTGAAAAATGTCCTTACGGTTAATAGTTGAAGACATATTTTGTGCGGCAAAATTAAAAGATAAATAGAGACTGCATAAGAGGTATGAAAAATATTCTTAAGCCTGCTCTACACTGGGTCACACTTGGTCAAAGTTGAGCGAATACGATAGTGTAGAAGGGCACTTCGCTTCGCTTCGTGTAACCTCGGCTCGCATTGGGCGACTTCCAGTCATTGTCGGTGTTTGCGCCCGAGTCAAAGGACCCGAAGTGCTCCTCGCGAAGTTGCACGAGTGTGTAGTCACATACTTCGGACTTCGACGAATACTTCGTCGAAGCAACTTCGCGTGTAGTGTAGAGCAGGCTTTACAATTGACAACTTAAGGTATCATTCTCTATACTCGAAATGCTACGGGGTACGCGAGTGTTTATAGGCATAAGTCTTATTTCTTTAGTGTGTCCGACGAGTGAGTCTAGTTAGCATTAGGGCCGAGTCACACCGAAATGGCAGCGGCCGGCAGCGGCCGCAAGCGTCGGAAAAAGCGCGAGGCACGCGGCGCCGCGGGCGGCCTCACGTCCTTTTCTAGCTTTTCAAGCGATACTAGTCTTTTAAGTATGTAGTTAAAGTTTAAAATTATTTCACACTGAAGGTGCTCGCCGCGCCGCTGCCGGCCGCTGCCATTCCGATGTGACTCGGGCCTTACAGCCCCCCTAGACAAGTGGCATTGTAGAATAGAAAGCGGAAACGAATAGATTGTCAAATGTATGGAGATGTCAAATTGTTTACCGAAAGCTTAAATATGTCATTTCAAACTCATATTATAAAGGATGATTTATTTTTTTACCATTTTTATTCACTTTTTAATTTGTTTGAAAAAAAAGGTATTTTTTTTGAGTAAAATTGTTTATTTCATTATTTTAACGAACTGATAAGTGGTATCAGTTCGTTGAAATAATGAAATAAACAATTTTACTCCTGCTGTAATACCTGCTGTTTAATTTATTGTGATAACTTTATCCACCCAGTATATAAAAATACTTTTATCGTTGTTTATTGTCATTATTTGTCAAACATTCAAAAAATTTGGGTTATTGTACATTCGTCACAAAGTAAATTCGTCGCATTTTGTAAACTTCATACATTGAAAGTATATTCGTCACATGCATAAAAAATATGTGTAAATTCGTCACAGTACTTATTTTTTGCAAAAAGTACAGATAGAAAACAAAACTATTGATTGAATGATCCTGCTCTCCTGCACACATGCTGTAACGCGCTCGCTCGAGGTCTGGTACATAAGTACATTCTTTTGCGCGCAAGACATTTTCGCGAAAGACACTTGCGCGCGGCCGTTTCGCGCTAGTGGACAGATGCGCGCATGATATTTTGCGCGAGAAACGTTTGCGCCCAAAAACCTCCGCGACTGGACACTTCTGCGAAGTTTTTTATAGTTTTTTTGTGATTATGAAAAGAAAGAAATAACGTTTTATTGTTTGATTTTTCTGTTGTCTGTAGGAAAATAAACAATATGGCGGATTTTCTTTCATAAAAATAGACTTGTGGCGAGTTTACACATACTTATTTTCGTGACGAATTAACTTTGTGACGAATATACAATAACCCAAAAATTTTATTAACCTGGTTTAGGAAAGGAGGGCTGATGGTCTTTGTTAACACAAGTTACTAAGTAACCTCTGCCTGTCTGTCTTTTCTTCACGCCTAAACCACTAAACTGATTTGAATGAAATTTGGTACAGATATAGTCTGGAACCCAAGAAAGGACATAATATGATAGTTTTCATCCCGGACATTCCCCGGAAACGGAAACTATTAAACCACGCGAAGTCGCGGGCAAAAGGTAGTGATTAATATAAGGCTCGAGGTAAAGCTGAATAATACAAAATTAAGTCACAGTTCATCTCAGAGCAATAAATTTCATAAACATGTCTAAAATGTAACTAAAGCTGATTTTTTTTGTAAGATTTATAGAACACTAGCTTCTGCCCGCGGCTTCGCTCGCGTTAGAAAGAGACAAAAAGTAGCCTATGTTACTCTCCATCCCTTCAACTATCTCCACTTAAAAAATCACGTCAATCCGTCGCTCCGTTTTGCCGTGAAGGAAAAACAAACAGACAGACAGACAGACAGACAGACAGACAGACAGACAGACACACTTTCAACTTTTTTAATAATTGGAATATTCTATAAGTATATTTTATTTTTCCTTGCTTTTTTCTTTAATGTCCAATATTTTCCAAAAGTCACAGTAAATATCCATTTCTAAATATCTTTCAAAATAATTGTTTACAATAATCATGTTGCCATCCAATAGTTTTTTATCTGATTAGCAGTGACGAAGATTATTAAGGAACTGATTAAAGATAACACACAAACGATCATATAAAATGCCCAACAGGAACTTATCAGTACTATTTGTGTTGCTGCCAGTACAGAAGTTGACATCATGTTCTTTAAATTAATGTTAGTCCTTGTTGCGACGACGCTGTTTGTTGTCAACGCGTCTGTGATTAAGGCTGATGGTAAATATTTTTTTTTATATGTTATAAGTACCAATGTGACTTTTTCAATTCATATGTACTTTCTAAAGTTTATCTTAGACATCACAGACATCGGTGAAGGAAAACATCGCGAGGAAACCTGGACTTGTAGTTAATATAAGTCCGAAATCGCCAACCCGTCTTGAGCAAGCGTGGTGATCAATGCTCGTGCCTTCTCTGTATGAGAAGAGGCATTTGCCCTGCAGTGGGACAGCTATAGGCTGGCATTATTATTATTATTATGTTATATGCATTTTACATGAACATTTTGCTGTTTATTTCGTATCTATTTATCTATTGTTACTTTGTGCGCGAAAATGATAAAATCGTGTAATCAAAAATAGCCACAGTAGCAACTTTAATCTGCTATAATTGATTAATCATTTTTTTTTCATATCAGTCGACCCTGAAACATGTACACAAATTAATTACTTGATTTATCTATTAAACTTAAAAACAATAGACGACACAGTCTTACAAAAAGGTAAATTATTATAATTTTAATAGGCGAAACGACAAAAAAAAAGTAATAAGTCCGTCAGATAGATTATCAAAAAATTTTGGATACGTATTTTTTCTTTTTTCACGTAAACGAAGAATGACGACGATACAGTGCGTTGAAGTTGCGCGTGACCTCACAATAAGATACAATTTTTGCAGGATGGTGACGTCAAAAGCCCCCACTCCGGAACTTTGTTGCTCTTTACCTTTGTATTTTTAAATTAATTTGATCAAGCAAAAAATACGTGTCCCGCATTTTCGGCCGATTTATCAGACGGACTAAACAGAATGCCATTTTTTTAATGCTGTCGACATCCCTATTGACGTAACTACTGAGTAAACCTGTGAATTCTTACATCTTGTTTCATAGATGATCTTGATCAGAAGATATTTTATAGAATTTATAACGTATCCAGGTAGATGTTAATTCAAATTATGTGAGGTGGTATGTCGCATTTTCACCAGTGACGTCTTTATCGATGGTCGCTGCAAATGTGCGAAGACGATTAATGGAGAAGGTATTAGCTAAAGATCACAGAAAAAAACTACTTTATTCAAAACGTGCTGCTAGTTTTCTTCACATAATTTTAAAGTTGTGTAAAAATCTTTTTCAGGTTTTCCGGAAGTTGATCCTGAGACATGTACACAAATTCAAGCATGCGAATTTATGTGTCAGTGGATGTGCCGGAACCTTGGTTTTCTTGATGGTCAATGTGTCCACGGTAGTTGCTGTGTGTGTAAGCCACTGAGCCGAAAAGGTATTTATGATAACTTGTTTTATTTAGGAAAACATACGTTATTCATTTGTTTACTTACTTCGTTTTAATATCTTTCCTTTTTTCCGTCGAATGATAAAGTTCTCTTATTATAGATATTTTATGGGAAAGAAATCATCAAATGATCTGTCTTAAAAATCTTACTTTTAATTCAATTTTATATTTTACTATAGTTGGTGAAGTTGCGGCCAGTCCAATCGACGACGCAGTTTTGTAAAAAGGTAAATAATATTATTTTCAGTAACCGTATTTAATGAGTAAAACTTGTTATTTTTTACACCTTTTTTTCATAGATCTTGATAAGAATATAATAATGATAGAATTTGGAACGAAACCAGGTAGATGTTGCTCCAAAGTATGGGTGTATGTCACATTTTCAACAGTGGCGCCATTGTCGATGGTCGCTGCAAATGTGCGATTAATAGAGAAGGTTGAAGAGAAGTTTGCGGCGGTCTCTATAGTTTCGTGCCTATTAATCTCCCAGACACATTTTTTTTTCTTTTGGTCTTGCTAAGCACATTAATGTATCGCTATAGCATTGAATATTGTGGTTTATCTAACTACTAAAACGTTAGGCGAATAATAATTCGCCTGCTATTTCAATTCATAAATTTCGTGAGTGTGTTTCTGTGTTGCTGTCTCTTTTTCTTTTATTTCACTCTCTTCTACTTTCTTATGATGTTTTCTCTTTTACAGAGAAGTTGACTGAACCATCTCTTCGCTCTTGTAACGTGGTGCGATGCAACCAAATGTGTAACCGTCTAAAATACGCCGGAGGAATGTGTTGCGTTGGTTTTTGTCGTTTTTACTCAATCAATTGTTTTACTAAATTAATAGTTTAAAGCATTTTTTAATTTGTTTTTGTATGTAACTGCCGCTTATAAAAATGTATCAGGTACCTTTTATATGTAAGGTATAATAAATAAATGACCATTGATCTATAATTTTATGTAATTTCCTCCGTGTGGCAAGCTTAACTATAGTTAAGCTTGTAAGCTTGTAAGCTTAACTATAGTTAAGCTTGTTACCAAGTGATAATTTTTTTTATCACTTGATAACACTGTATTGCGTTACTGTGCAATTTTTGAGTGATATCGGTCAGTCAGTGTTATTACAATTGTTTTTGTATCAAGTGCTCTGCGATTTTTTCCGAGGAAGAAATTGTTAAATATCTTTGTTCGGAGTGCATTCTTTTTTAAGCCTTGCGTGTCAAACAAAATTTTCGAGTCCCGAATGACTGATTATGTTACAGCAGACTTAGGGGGATGCGTGTATCACAAAAACACGGACACATGAATGGTAAAAATTATTTAAAGAAGGCCATCAAGTGGTTGCTGATTTGCCTTATTCTGATCGACCACCATTCGTTGCGAGTGATAAAAACATCAATCAAATCAAGAAGACGGTACTTCGAAATGGTCCCATGATTCAGCTCTAGAAGCGTACTTGTCATTAAAGTATACCTTTCACAAAAACTTAGAAGCTAGTTTAATTATTTAAAAAAAAAGAAAGAAATATTTCCTTTTAAGAAAATAATCTTTATTAACGATTTAAAATAGTTTTCTTTAAGGACCCATTAAAACTTTTAAAGAAGCTCTTTCTTGGTCGCTTGAGGAGTGTTCAAAAGATTTTTAACAGTACCAGGTTTTGATGTAGTTTTCGAGAAAATTCTAGCGAGTCCAAACGAAACATGACGTTTTGTAGAAGAGTGACCGTATACTTCTTATATTGTATACTTTCTTTTCCCATGTTTAAGTAATAAGGCTGTTCAGCTCGGTGCATCTAATATGCTTTGCGGCAACCACGGGATAAGTTATCTCGAGTAATAACTTAATTGTAATAAATTCTTACAAGTTATAGTTGTAGTAAACAAGGGCCTCACCCAGCTCTCTTTGGCAAAAGAAAGCGGCAAGTGGAAGTGTTTAAAATTTTACATCGCAAGGAAGTATACTAGAGTATAGAACTTCGCTGACACTTTTTCCGCCGTTATAATAAAATAAATATCTTTAGGACAACTCACTCACGACCAAAGTTAGCAGAACCTGTACTATGGTGCCCCGAAAACTGATAAACACACTTATGTAATTTATAAACATCTACATATTAGAAAAATTACTCACCGACACAGAACACACAATCGTGCTCATCGCACAACTTAGTTTGTCCTTGGTGGAAATCGACTTAGCAGTCAGGGCCACGAACCAGACCAACAGTTCCATCATCAATAACATTTGGATGATGCGATTTAGAGACCTAACAAATATTACCTGTGATCGAAATGTATTGTTACGGTTGGCAGCTGTCAGGTATGCTACCAGGGGTTTAACGTGATGTAATGTATATCAGTTACAAGCTATACCAGTATTGCATGACATAAACATCGTAAAGGTGAAGAAGCAAATCAAGTATCTTCTTCCGTGAAGTTGTTGATTTTTGGGAAGATTTAGAAAACAAGAGCGTCGATCAACACCTGAGGAGCCGGGGTTGCGGAATAGTTAATAAAGTTACCGTGACCCCGAAACATAAGAGGCAACCGAAGGAATATGAGTGGGTTTTAGTCAGTAAAAGTCTAACGCTCCCTCTCGCCCCGCCCAAGACGGGAGAAGTCATTTGATGACTTCTCCCGTCGTGGGCTTTCTTTGGGCTAGATTTAAAAAAAGCTGTTAAGTAAATAGAATAGAGATAAAATGCACGGTTTTTTAACAATGTTTTTATTTTAATTAATAACATAAGGGTTCAGTTAATAGCAAAAATCTTTCAAACACTCGTAAACACACATGACACAAAACATGCAGTCGGAGAAAGTTGATATATTTACTCCTATAATAATAATATTACTCTAAATTACACAATTTTCAAGCCTATCTTATAAAAAAACGATGCGATTTCATAAGTTTTTCACAAGACATTAATAATTTTGACATTAGTTATTAATAACAGATTATCACAAAATGATTTAGTAGCATTGACAGATGCCATTACGACATAAGCCTCCGGCGTAATGGAGGCGGTGACACATTTGGTTACAATTAACCGTGTCACAGGAACGAGGCGACGGTACTATCAGCTCCTCTGCAAAAAAAACTACATATTAAAACGTAGAAGAGAGTGTAGATGTATCAACATAGACAAAGGAACACATTAATGAAATTGGTGCCTATATTACAGGTGTAAAAAAATAATTTAAAAAAAAGTTATTAAGTTGATAACTTCAAACGGGTTGAAACGATTTGGAAGAAACATTTTTAAGAATCATGGCTTGATAATATATAACAATAATAATATATATAACAATCTCATCCAAATCGGTTTACCCTTTTCAGAACCAATGTGCCATATACAGATAGATAGACAGACACATAAACCTAGTGAAACTTATAAATATGAAAATAATTTTCGGTCAAAGATTATTCTTTTAATCCAATGCTATATCGACAAACCAATGTGTCAATGACAGAAAAAAAGTATATTGGCGCTTAATATTTTCTTGTACACAAACTTCACCTAAATTTAAGTTAAGTGCATCTTGCTCTTTCCATTTTTTAAAGAAAAGGATAGAAAATAAGATATTAGGACTAAATTATCTATAGAGTGTCTTAATTTGACAGGTCTAAATTAAGACACTCTATAGATAATTTAGTCAAGATTAAAAACATAGCGACTATAAATACGTCGATTTACTTCAGGCGCTGTCTAATTTGACAGGATCAAACTAAAGTGTATCTTCTGTCCTTTTCTTTAAGAAATGGAGAGAAAAAGATGTACTTTACTCAAAATTTAGTGAAGTTTGTGTACAATAGAATTACCGCCATTGGTGCCGATTCTCTTGTGCACAAACTATAGTAAATTTAAGTTAAGTGCATCTTTCTCTTTCCTTTTATTTAAGAAAAGGACAGAAGATCAAATATTAGTTAAGTCCTGTCAAATTTAGACACTCCATAGATAATTTAGTCGCATTTAAAAACATAGCGACTAAAAATACGTCGATTTACTTCAGGCGCTGTCTAATTTGACAGGATTAAACTAAAGTGTATCTTCTGTCCTTTTCTTTAAGAAATGGAGAGAAAAAGATGTACTTTACTCAAAATTTAGTGAAGTTTGTGTACAATAGAATTAGCGCCATTGTCTTCTTAATACTAATAGAAAGAAAAAAGAAAGAAAGACAATTTATTCGCGCAATGTGCGCTACAAATAAAAAACTTATAATTATACTACAACCTTAAAACTAAATACAGCTAAGTAGCGTCACTACTGCGCGAAACGGCTAGCGCTCAGCATAATGCCGTGACCCATACATAGGCATGAGTCCACGACGCTGGTTTTCAGCGCTAGCCGACTTTTCAGCGCTAGCCGACAATCTACGACTAATCAAAATAATATAATATTTCACCTTCATCTGTCTTCACGATAAGATTGGAGTTTTTTTGCTCATCAGTGGTTACGTCGTTTGATAGATCTAGCAAGAATAAAAGATAAATTTAAATAATCAAATATGAATTAAAGCTTGCAAAATTAGAAAAAATATGATAGAGAAAGATGAGATTTTATGAAAAGAAGAAGATTTAATATTCATTCATCTATAGCATCCATAATCAAAGCTTACAATCACATTTAGAAAAATCATGAGAGGGAGATGATAATTTTATAAAATGTTTATAAGTATGAGCAAACTTAATAAACGGAACTTTTGAAAATAAATAATCTATACATATAATAAATCTGTAGAAAAGTCATTTTTGTACATTGAAGAAATTGAAACAAAAAATAGCCAGCGTGTGAAAAGATAAGTAACAGAACCCATTTCCATCATTTTTGAAATTTTTGTCTGTTTGTCTGTTTGTCTGTTTGTCTGTTTGTTTGTGCGCACATCACGTAAAATCTACGAATTCAATGCTGACAATGTTTATATACAAAAATTATACGCAACTTGAGGTTTAACTTAGTTTTTGTTTCATCGAAATCGGTTCACTCTATCAAAAGATATGATTAATTTAGTGAGTTCAAGAAGTAAAATATTACATTACGCAATTAAGTATAGTACTTGCAACGACATCTTAAGACTAAAAATAGAACTAATGTTGATATTTGAAATCTAAATCCGATAGATGGCGTTGTGCAAATGACGTCATTTTCTGAATCGCGGTGTTAAGACTTTCCGCGCGAGGATGACGTCCACCGTGTTTACTAGGCAAATTGGGTTTCGTTAGGTGTCTTAAAAGTTCTTGCGTGTGTCGTAAAAGTTCTTTGGATGCTTGGTTTATCGATTTTCTAAATTGGTCGAAAAAAAAGTATTTGCTTATCTTATTGGTTTCGTTTGGTCAACTTTGGTCATTGGTTTGAAGTACGAAGTAAAGATTGTATTTGATTTACTTCGTAGTTTGAATCCAATAGTGCCAATCGTTATACAGTAAGTTAGTGTTGCCAATTCGTTGAGTCACGACCACGAACAGACGATACGTTGTCACACTAGACTGTTCGACGCACCGTTCTTTTAAGTTTGTAGGCTATTCAGTCATAAGTGTTGTTAGTTTTGTTTATTGCTTTAATTTTCCTTGAAAATGCCTCAAAGAAAAAAAACTAACCTTTCGCTGCGTAGCCGAAATGCGAAAAGGATGAGACTTTGTAGGTCTCAGGAATCGGAAGAAGATCGTGAAGCACGGTTATCTGCTAACCGAGAGCACATCGCTCTTTCACGTGAATCGGAAACGTTCACCGAAAGGGAGTCACGTTTAAGTTCACAAAGAACACGGACCGCGACTTTGCGGTCTCAAGAGAGTATCCAGGAACGCGAAGACCGGCTGTCTGCTGATCGGGAGCGCCACTCTCTCTCACGTGAGTCAGAGACATTCACAGAAAGGGAGTCGCGCTTAAGTTCGCAAAGAACTCGGACCGCGACTTTGCGTTCTCAAGAGAATATCCAGGAACGCGAAGTTCGGCTGTCTGCTGATCGGGAGCGCCAGTCTCTCTCACGCGAGTCAGAGACTTTCACAGAAAGGGAGTCGCGCTTAAGTTCGCAAAGAACTCGGACCGCGACTTTGCGTTCTCAAGAGAATATCCAGGAACGCGAAGTTCGGCTGTCTGCTGATCGGGAGCGCCAGTCTCTCTCACGCGAGTCAGAGACTTTCACAGAAAGGGAGTCGCGCTTAAGTTCGCAAAGAACTCGGACCGCGACTTTGCGTTCTCAAGAGAGTATCGAGGAACGCCAAGCACGTCTGTCATCTGACCGAGAGCGACACGCTCTCTCGCGCGAGTCTGAATCTCTCTCCCAAAGAGAAGAACGATTACAAATAGCTAGACATAACTATGTAGGTGTACAAAGAAACAATGAAAGTTATCTTGCATCTGAAAGGGAAAGAATAGATGAACTAAGACGAGCAGAAACAGCAGAACAACGTCAATCTCGCCTAGAAATAGAACGAGCTCGATACCATATGAATAGAGAAACAAATAGCGGAGCTGATGAGTCCATGGAAAATGACGATGCAAATATTTTATTACCTTGGGACAATAGGGAAAAATCAGGGTTCACATATTCGTCTAGAATTAATTATGCTGGCTTTACTTTCGTGGGTGACATGAGAGAAATTTGTAATTTTTGTCATGCTTTGAAATGGAGGAAAGAGACAGATGGAATGTGCTGCTCAAATGGAAAAATTGTTCTTCCAAATTTCCAAGATCCACCACACTTACTTAAAAGTCTCCTGAATGGCGATCATCCCCAGTCGAACCGTTTTTTGGATAATATTCGTTTATATAACAGTGCTTTCCAAATGACTTCCTTTGGGGCAAAACAAATAACGGAAGGACCGTTCATGCCAACCTTCAAAGTACAAGGTCAAGTTTATCACCTTATTGGATCTTTGCTGCCAGAAAATGAACCCAAATTTCTCCAAATTTATTTTGTATCCGATTACACGCAACAGCTCAATGTTAGAAATCACAATTTTCCCCAGCTCAATGCTGAGCTTTTGGGTCAACTTCAAGAATTGCTGCATCACGTTAACCAGTACGTTCGTGAATTCAAAGCTGCATTGGAGTCAATTCCACAAGGCAGCAATGATTTCAAAATTGTTATAAGTGCCGATAGACGTCCTGTGGGTGAACACCGTGGAAGACACAATGCACCCGTCGCAGATGAAGTTGCAGTTGTTTTAGTCGACCAGGAGTGTGAGAGACGTGATATCGTGTTGCGTACACGCGACGATCGCCTTCAACGCATTTTGGAAACCCACCGAGCTTACGACGCCCTGCAATATCCACTAATTTATTGTCATGGTGAAGATGGGTACAATTTTGGGCTGTACCAAGTGAACCCTACTACGAGAGTCACTAATTATCAAAAAAAAATATCTGCTCAACAATACTATTCCTACCTTTTACAAATAAGGCAAAACAGTTTCGTATATTTGCAACGATTTCGTGGTTTGTTCAGCCAATTTATTGTGGACATGTACGCAAAAATAGAAACTGAACGTTTAGTGTATATTCGCACTAACCAGCGACGGTTACGCGCTGAAGAATACGTGCACTTGCGGGACGCCATGCAATCAGATAATAACGTCGAAAACTTGGGTCGATTGGTTATTTTGCCATCCAGTTTCACAGGCGGTCCGCGGTATATGCACGAACGAACGCAAGATGCTTTTTGTTACGTCCGTAAATACGGCCGGCCGGACCTTTTTATAACATTTACAACAAATCCAAAGTGGACGGAGATTTGCCAGGCACTTCTCACAGGACAGGCGTCATACGACAGACATGACATTATTGCTAGGATTTTTCATTTAAAACTCAAAGTCTTGATTAATCTACTTACAAAGGAGAAAGTTTTCGGTTCAACTCTTTGTTTTATGTATAGCGTCGAGTGGCAAAAGCGTGGTTTACCCCACGCGCACATTCTTCTGTGGCTGGAAGAAAAAATTCGTCCCGATGCTATAGACAGTGTCATAAGTGCAGAATTTCCGGACTATAATGCAGATCCGATTTTGCATGACATAGTAAAAACACATATGGTTCACGGGCCATGTGGCCTCTTAAACAGGGAATCACCGTGCATGAAAGATGGTCAATGCTCAAAAAAATACCCAAGAGCACTGAAAGAACTAACTATGGCTGGGGAAAATGGGTATCCGCAATACCGGCGAAGATCACCGTCACAAGGTGGTTTCACAGCTACTGTCAGATTCCGTGGACAAGAAATAATTCTAAATAATAGTTGGGTGGTACCGTATTCTCCAGTTTTGTCAAACGCTTTTCAAGCACACATTAATGTTGAAATTTGTAATAGCGTCGAATCTATAAAATATATATGTAAATATGTCAATAAAGGTAGTGATCAAGCCATGATAGCACTAAGAAATAACAACCAATTTGATGAAGTGACAAGGTATCAATCTGGCCGATACATAAGCTCTTCGGAGGCAGTTTGGCGCATTTTGAGTTTCCCTATTCATGAAAGGTATCCGCCAGTCATCCATCTTGACGTGCACCTGGAAGGCGGGCAGCGAGTTTACTTTCAGCCAGAAAATGTGGCAGAAAGAATGAACAACCCAAGACAAACCACCTTGCTCGCATTCTTTCGCCTTTGCGAAAGAGACAATTTCGCTAAGTCTCTGTTGTACAATGAAGTGCCACATTATTATACTTATAACAAGCAGCAAGGTGTTTTTAATCGCAGGAGACGTGGAACTGCTGTAGAAGGCGAGTCCGGCATTTTTAAAGAACACGTGATTGGAAGAGTATACACGGTGCACCCAAATAATGCAGAGTGTTATTATTTACGCCTTCTTCTTCACACAGTGCGAGGACCTACTTCTTTTGCTGAGCTCCGCAAAGTGGACGATATAGAATATCCCACATTTCAAGCTGCTTGCCGCGCACGGCATTTATTAGATGGCGATCAGCATTGGGATGATGCTTTAGCCGAAGCATGCGTCAGTGATAGTCCACATCGTTTGCGCCATTTATTTGCCATTTTGTTGACATTTTGTGGCCTTTCGGACGCTGGGCAGTTGTGGCAAAAATATAAAGACGCGTTTGCCGAAGATTTTTTGAGACAGCAAAATATAAATAGTGAAACTTCTGACCAAGTACGTGAAAGCTGCCATAATAGGGCTTTGCTGGCTATACAAGATATAGTTACAAGTATAGGAGGGAACCCCCTCAGTCAATACGGCTTGCCGACACCGACAGTTGGTGGGGAACGAATTAATAGGGAGTATACATCTGAAATAAATTACAACCCCGAAGAGTTAGCAGAAATATTGCGAAATGGCTGTTCAAATTTGACGTCAGAACAACGTCAAATCTTTGATAGAGTATGCTGTAGTGTAGAACATTCATTAGGAGAAATGCTGTTTTTAGATGCACCTGGTGGAACAGGTAAAACTTTCCTCACTAAAGTTATCTTGGCTCAAATAAGGAGCCAAAACAAAATTGCCCTTGCCGTCGCTTCCTCAGGAATAGCTGCCACTTTATTACCAGGAGGAAAAACTGCACATACAACATTTAAAATACCAATCGACTTGGACCGCACAGAAAACCCTGTTTGCAACGTGTCTCGCAATAGTGATAAAGCAAGGGTTTTACGCGATTGCGCCCTTATCGTTTGGGACGAGTGTACGATGGCAAATCGTAAAGCTGTGGAAGCTGTAGATAGAACGTTGCGAGATATAAGACAAAATGACCGACCGATGGGAGGCTTAACGGTGCTATTCTGTGGAGACTTCAGGCAGACACTCCCTATAATACCCAGAGGAACGAGGGCCGATGAAATAGGTGCCTGTTTAAAGAGCTCTATTTTATGGCGTAGTGTCATATTAACTAATTTGAGCTTTAATATGCGAGCATATTTGGGAGGTGATGCAAACGCGCAGGTTTTCTCAAATTTACTACTTCAAATTGGTAACGGCACATACCCGACTCAAGAAGGAGGTAAAGTAACTTTAGTCGAAAGCCTGTGTTCTTCTGTTGCCTCACAGCAGGAACTCATTTCCTCTGTATACGGAGATCCATCAGAGATCTCGAACCATGACGCTGCTTGGCTATGCCAACGAGCTATTTTGGCACCTCGCAACGACCAAGCAGCAGCAATAAATTCTCAAATATTGGTACATGTTTCTGGAGAAAGTAGGGAATATTTATCTATTAACACGGTTTTAGAAGAAGGAGATGCCACCCACTATCCAGTAGAGTTTTTAGACTCTCTAAATACACCAGGTCTTCCAGCACACAAAATTTATTTAAAAGTCGGAGTACCAATCATTCTACTCAGAAATTTAAGCCCACCAAAACTATGCAATGGAACTCGGTTGAGAGTAACAAATCTCCAACGAAATGTCATCGAAGCCGAAATCTTAACAGGTTGCGGCTCCGGTGATGTTGTTTTCATTCCCAGGATACCCATTATCCCCAATAATTTTCCGTTTACTTTCAAACGTGTGCAATTTCCTGTAAGCCTCTGTTACGCTATGACTATTAATAAAGCCCAAGGCCAGACGTTATCCGTTGCGGGTGTAGACCTTACTTTTGATTGTTTTTCACACGGCCAACTCTATGTTTCTCTATCACGTGTTAGCAACCCAAACAACCTTTTTGTATATGCTCCGGGTAATTCCACCGCTAACATAGTATATAGAGAAGCATTAACGTAATCAACTATACCAAAGTCAGGACTCTTATCTAAATCATCAAAAAGGTGATATACTCTTATCTAAACGACGTTGTTTTGTTCTCGACAACCACGCGAACGAAGTCGCGGGCACAGCTAGTAAATAAATAAATATCTTAGGACAACTCACACACGGTCATCTGATCCCAAGCTAAGCAGAGCTTGTGTTATGGTAACCAGACTACTGATATACATACTTAAATACTTTCTAAATACATACATATTATAGATAAATTACACCCAGACACAGAACAAACACACAAAAACCCACAAATCTTACTCATCACACAAAGTCTGTCCTGGGTGGGAATCGAACCCACGACTTCCGGCTTAGCAGTCAGGGTCACTAACCACTAGACCAACACTGGCCCGTCTAAATAGTAAAGTATTATTACCTTCTGTGTTTAGGAAATAGTTACACTTGCACTGTCCATGTATGCACGTGCCACGGTTCCAGCCGTTACGCCGACATTGGTTGTCGCACGAAATGGAGTCACAGTCACTCAGTGATTCTACAGGGTAATATTGTAGTCGTAAAATATATGTTGAATAGCACATGGTAAGTACAGTAAGTAATGAATATTTTTTTATTTCGTTTGTTACTAGAACTAAAATAAGATTATTTTTGTCACTAGAATTGAAATATTTTATTAGATCCTTTTTGTTACTAGATTTAAAATTTGATTCTTAATGCTGCATGAATATTTAAAACGAACCTGTTTGAGTTCTATGGTAGCACTTGCAAACATTATTGACACATATACCGTGTTCATAGCCACGACGAGCACATGAGCGGTTGCATTGTTTTAACCAGCAGCGACTTCTCGGTGCTACTTCTGAATAATTATCAACAGCATCTACCAAAAATGTCCACATTATAAAAACTTGTAAAAATATAAGTGGGGATAGGAGATTCCAAACTAAGATTATAGAACATTAAGCAAAGTCAGTACTCGAAGCATTTCATTAATAACAATATGAGAGTACCTATTACCTTCTGAGTTTAGGAAGTAGTTACACTTGCACTGTCCATGAATGCACGTACCACTGTCCCAGCCGTTATGACGACATTGGTTGTCACACGCAATGGAGTTACAGTCAGCCAGTGATTCTGTCAGATCAAGAGTCAGCATTAAAATCCTTTAATGTGATTTAGCAAGAATGTTGTATACCATGAAAGTAAAATACAATTTATAAATACACCAATCATCATCAGCTGTATTAAGCTGAATATAAAGCTGAGGAACTTCTTTGTTTAAAAGATCGCGCTACTGTCATGAACTCCTGGTCCGAATTAGATTTTTTTTTTTCATCCCACCTATTCGAAAAAGACGACTATGTTCCTCTTTAAGTACGCCCAAAGGTGGTGTTTTCTATAACAAACTTTCAGCGGGTAACAATGACGCTCCAAATTCAAAAAGTGTGCCTAATAGTAGATAAGTAGCTAAGGGCTGTAAGGCCTCAATTGCAGCTAATGACAATAAAGCCATTGCAGCCCTCGCTGCGCTCGTGCGCCTACGCCTATAGTTCGAGGGTGCAATTGATGCTTACACTCGAGCTAACTACTCTGCTTTACATCTCGATTGTGAGGTAAGTAGAAAAAAACCGGCATTACAAGAATAAAACATTTTATAGTAAAAGTTTTCTATTCCCGCCTTTTTTCATCTTTGTTTTTAATTTTTTTTTTCAAGAACGAAATTGACGTCGCTACGCAAAATATATTTTTGGCTCGGGCGACGTTCTTTGAATCCTTTGTTACGTTCAGAATTCTATTAAAGAATCCCCTCACTACGTTCGGGATTCTACTCAAGAATCCCTCACTTCGCTTTGGATTCAAAAAACGCCCTCGCCGTTAAAATATTACTTTGCGCGCTGTACAATTTACTATTTGTGTTGGATAGCCCATTTATCGAGAAAGGCTAGGCTTCGAGAGCCGAGTAAAGACCAAAAACGCGAGTAAAAAAAATACCTCGGGGGACAGTTTGTCTCTGATAAATTACCTTCTTGCATTGAAGTATTATTAATGCATTTGCAACGATTGGAGGTACATATTCCTTCTTGATACTTGAGTTTACTGCAAAGTAAGTTGCACGCCTCTGGGGTGCATCTTCTCATTGAAAAAGAATCTTCTACGTTGGAAAGCATTGCAGCAATTTCATCTGAAAATAATACGTCATTACTTTCTGTTGAATTTGTCAGGGATGTTTGAAATACCTCCCTGACTTTTGATAGTTATAAAAGTTTTGACACGGTCGTAAATAGGCTGATTACAACGCTTTTAGGCATGTATTATTAAGGTGCTTTTGGATTACCGATCTACTGCTTTATAGGGACTTTTTATATTGAAAAATAACTTGACAATTTTCTATAATCTCTTCAATATTTATAAAATCGAAAACTGACTGACTGACTTCGTGATTGTTTATATATCAACACACAGCCTAAACCGCTGGGTCCTAAAGACATGAAATTCGGAGGAGTGTTCTTTGTGAGGAGGAAGTAGCCACTAAGAAAGGATTTTTGGATGACTCCTAAAGAGGGTAAAATATTGGACGGGAGCTGGTTGTTCTATATTCAAAAATGTATTATAAATATTACCTTTTACACTACGAAAGTTGTCGCACTTGCAGCGCCCATTTACACAAGCGCCACCGGGGAAGCCGAGGCTGTGACATAGCTGTTCGCATGCTTGTAAGCTACAGCTTTTCGGAGTAGCTGGAACTTCGATCTCAGGACCGTCTGTTTATTGAAAATATATTTAAATTTGTACATACAAAGAATTACATTTGCTTGCGTAGCAAAAATGTTAAATTGTCCAGTGCACACATAAATACACCGTGGCAGATAAGAGAAGGGACATATTTTAAGAATCTAGTATTCGATTTTCATTTCAAATAAAAAAAAACAATATGCTATATTTTAGGTTTAACGAATTTATTACTCATAAAGAACAATACATAGTTCACTTAATAATGAGCTTAGATAAAAAAATAAACATGCAATGTAATATTTAGAGATCGAGCAAATTCTAGTAAATGTTATCATAAATATACTTTTTCAACTTTATTTTAAACACTGCAAGCCCTTTAGAATCCTTAATATTGTTAGGTAGATTATTATATAATTTTTGACTGATTATCTCATAAAATAAATAAATTGTTGATTAGCGCGCTAAAAACATGTTGATAGCAAAAAAAAAGCATACCTATCTCATTATCTTTAAAAACAAGACTTTGAGAGCCGTATAGCGATTATTTCTGTTAAAATTCTGTAGAAATTATCGCTATACGGTTATTTATTATCGCGTTCTTGAATTTATCCCACGTTTAATCTGTCACGGTGTATAACTACAATATAAAAGTATTTCAGAATGAATTGATCATAATTATCCGAATACTTTTACGAGTATTTGATTATTGTTTTTCCCTAAACTTTTTGTAGAGAAAGGTATTAGTAAAAGTCGTACTATAGTGTCAAAATATTTAATATTAAACACCCTTTTTAGTCTAATGTAACAATTTCATTAAAGTCGACCACGTCCTAAAATGTCAATGTTCATGTTCAGCTTTAGTATTTAACATCCTATGGAAGAGCACTAACTTCTGAGATACAGGTTTTACCTAGTTCGGAAGTTAGGAGTTCATATAGATAAGCTATTTTAGTTTTTAAGCAGATATTTTTTGTATTAGGCTACATATCATTTTGTCCAAATAAACTTATTATTATTATTATTATTCTACGTCCGTACTCTGGTCCTAAGCTACCTCTCCACCAATTTTTAGCCAAATCGGTTTTGCCGTTCTTGAGTTATAAAATATGTCACTAACACGACTTTCTTTTATAATATATATTATATTAGATCAAAATACAAGCACAACTCAAAGAAGACTAATTACGTTTCGACTGACAGTTGAAATTACTAGGTTTGCATATAATCTAACTGTGCAATTACAGGAATATAAAAACCTTTTTTCAAAAAAATAATAGCCGCCCTCAAAAACTAAAAACCCAAAAGTAACTAAAATTTCGGAAGTCGGTGGCAACACAAATTGACTGGCAGAACAGAAGCCAAAAGAAAAAAGTTTTTATTTATTACTTTTTAGTGTCGACTAGTACAAATTATCTATACTAATATTATAAAGAGGTAAAATTTGTAAGTTTGTATGTTTGTAAGTTTGTATGTTTGGGGTAATCTCTGGAACTAATGAACCAATTCCAAATTTTTTTTCACTGGCAGAAAGCTACATTATTCCTGAGTGCTATAGGCTATAAATTATTTTTATAACATGTATATTAACCGAGCTATCGCAACTTTTGTCTAGCAAGTCGGAAAAAAATACCTCATAAAACAGAATTATTTGCGTGCGCTACCTAAACAGTTGCTTAAAATTAAAAACAATGTATGGCAACTTGGTTTGTCTTAACAATTTCTACAAAAAAGTTCGCGATACCATATCTCTATCTTTTATATTTTATCTTTTATACTTCTTTTATTGCATTAAAAAAAATGATTTTTCAGCATACTTACGTTTGGTTGATTATTTGAGCAACAAAATATTAATTCTTATGACAATAAATTATTTCAGTATCACAAGGACATCATACAGATAAGATTTGCCATTTACAGTATGTCAATTGGTCATGTAGTTCCGGAGATAATATAAAATTACTAAAACGCAAAATGCCCCTAGCGTATAATCATTTATAATTTCAAAAAATACCTTTGAAGATATTCTCAGTTTTAAAATTACTCCGCAGCAAGCAATATAAATGATAGTATGTAATAGAAACTGCTGCATCAGAATAACACATCTGGGTCGTCATAAAGGCGCATGTAAGAGGTTACGGGTTCGAATCCGGGCAAGTACCAATGTGACTTTTCAATTCATATGTACTTTCTATAGTTTATCTTGGACATCACTGACATCCCGTGCCTCGGAAAGCATGTTAAGCCCCGGTTGTCATTCGTAGAACTTTGACGCTAGGGGTATTCAGAAGCCAGAGAGTCTGACCAGTCGAACCAAAGGGTATCGTCGCCCAGTTACTGGGTTGTGAAGGTCTGATAGGCAGACGCTTGGGAAAAGGCTAGGGAGATGATGATCTTCCTCACCGCACACGGATATTTCGGGAGGTTCCTATGTCGGATTCGGGCGGAAGTGACGCCTGCGTGACACGGTGTAGCATACGGTGGAGGTAGGTCCCGCTTGGGCGAACCACCACCGTGTCGTTGCAGAGGCGATCGGCGCTGGTTCAGGCCATGCTACGGGGCGAGACTGAATAGGAAGCTGTCGCCTCCTGCGAAGCAGACACGCTGGAGACGAAAGCGGTGGGGCGCGTGAGGCAGCGTCAAGCTTCACGCCCCGGACAGACACCCAGGCTTAGTTGTCGAGAGTCACAAGATAATGGCCACTGGAGGCGTGGGCCTGCGGAAGGCGAGCGGTAGGGAGCTCGCCGCCCGACTAGGACCAGACCCGTGTCGACGGCGTGTCGATGCTTCTAATAGTTACCGCGGCCCCGGAATATATAAGGGTAACCGAAGGGACATTATTGGATTTTAGTCAGTAAAAGTCTGACCCTCCTTCCCTCTTCTGGGGCGGGAGAAGTCATTTGATGATTTCCTATCCATAAAAAAAAACGCCATTGGATATGTTTTGGATGCTTTTACCATGGTCAATGTAGCTCTTTCACGCTTATACAACCCCAATAATCTTTTTGTGTACGCTCAAGATAGTTCCACAGTTAATCCGTACTAATATTATAAATGCGAAAGTAACTCTGCCAGTCTGTCTGTCTGTCTGTCTCTTCTTCACGCCTAAACTACTAAACCAATTTTGAATGAAATTTGGTACAGACATAGTCTGGGACCCGAGAAAGGACATAGGACAGTTTTCATCCCGGAAATCCCCCGGAAACGGGAACTATTATTCCACGCGGACGAAGTCGCGGGCAAAAGCTAGTATTTTATAAAACGAAAATAGAAACTTGAAGAAAAAGCACACATCGTCTATGAATATTGCGTCATTTTTTTTTGTTTTTGGTGAATTTTTCGAGAAGCACTACACCGATCGCCACAAAATTTATATGGGACCCCTGAATCATGACTTATCAAACAAAAAAAGAACCATCAAAATCCGTTTACAATTGACGGAGATATCGGGTAACAAACATACAAAAAAAAACATACAGACGAATTGAGAACCTCCTCCTTTTTTGAAGTCGGTTAAAAAGTACCTGATGTTTGGAGAAAGTTGTCACACTTGCAGCGACCGTTGACACAGGCGCCACCATGGAACTGAAGTCTACGACACAGCTGATCGCATGCTTGAGGGTTACAGTTTTTTACATTGGCTTCGGATTCGGGATCATCTTCTATACAAAAAAAAAAAAACAGTAAAATCACATTGCATCATCTCCTTTTTAACACCGGACATCCAGACGTACGGCAGGATACCACCCTTTCTTGGTTGCGTGCGGATATTCCTCATATCCGCACGCAGCGCTTCTCAAAATCGCTTATAATGCGCACCGCGAAGGAATGGAATTCCCTGCGTTTGTTTGTTTTTTTGTCTGTGTTTCCAAATTCATATAACCCGGAAGTACTCAAAAAACGAGTGCATAGTCATCTATTGGGTAAGCCTATGCCCTCGGGCTAGTCTGGGACCAAGGGCAAGACCATAATAATAAAAAAAAAATTGCCAATTTTAAATTCTTAAATATAACAAGCACGTAAAGACAATAATATTTACCTCTTAGAGAAACTGAGTCTTCTATATCTAAAAGCGACTTTTCTAGAATTACACCTGAAATAAATAAATTAAAATGAAAAATTTTGCAAATCCGCGTACTTTTAATATTATAAATGCGAAAGTAACTCTGTCTGTCTGTCTCTTCGTCACGCCTAAACAACTGAACCGATTTGAATGAAATTTGGTACAGATATAGTCTCGGACCCGAGAAAAGACATAGGATAGTTTTTACTCCGGAAATCCTCCGGGAACGGGAACTATTATTTCACGCGGACGAAGTTGCGAACAAAAGCTTGTAAAATATATAATTTTAAGACTGATTTTATTAAACTGACAAATAAAATGAATAGGCCACCCTATTCATTCATAGTAACCGGCGCAATAGTGGAATATTAAAAAGATACCTTTTGTTTGGAGAAAATTGTCACACTTGCATCGACCGTTGACACAGGTGCCATCGGAGAAGTTCAGTCTGCGACAGAGCTGGTCACATGCTTGAGGGTTGCAGTTTCTTACATTGGCTACTTCAGTTTCGGGACCATCTGACAGGTGAAAAAAAAAACGTTAGTATTCTCAATTCTCAATTCTTTATTGCGTATCATAATGTATACATAAGTTGGTATGAAACAGTTACATAGTCACAATTATGGACCCTGACGGGCACAGCATAGATTAAGTAGGAGAGAGGAGGAAGGACACTCGTAGTAGTTATATTTATAAAATTATCGTCATATAAATTATATAAATTATTATTATTATTATTATTGTTTTTTCTTACATTTTACAGACTGTATTTTGGCTCGTATTTTTTTTTTGGTAACATTTACTTGCATTTAGTTAATTTTATTTAATAGTTATAATATAATATAATATTAAATAGTTTAATAGTTAGTTTTATTTAATATATTCCGTATTAAGAGTAGGTAAAGTAGATTAGATATTAGATAGGTTTTTAATAGGGGATTTTTTTTTACGACGGACTGTTATACAACTATTCTTATTATTCTTGTTATTTTTTTTTTATAGTTTGTCATTTAAGTAATCGCTTAGACTGTAGTAGCATTTGGTAAAAAGAAAAAGTTTTAATTTATTAATAAAAATGTTATATTTATTCACGTTAATAAAGCGGGTAGTTTATTATAAACTTTTATGGCCATGACTAGGGTACTATTGGAATGCATTTTTAGCCGCGACGTTGGTACCTAAGTTGAGTCTATTTTTGTGTCTTAAAATTATTTTCTTTTGAATGTCCTCTCTTTTTGTAAAGAAATCTGGGAATTTACGCACGAACTTACAAATTTCGAATATGTAGATACAGGGTAGGGGTAAGATCTTTAATTCTTGAAAGTGGGGTTTGCAGCTGTCAGTTACTTCAATATTCACTAAGATTCTAATAAGTTTTTTTTGGAGGGTGAATAGCGTGGGCGCTTCGGTGCTGTTTCCCCATAAGATGACACCGTATTTAAGCCAGGCGTAGGCGTAAGAGTAATAGGTTACTAGGGCAGTTTTCAGGTCTGTAGTTTTTTTAATCTCACGGAGGGCGTATGAAAATTTTGATAATTCTGCTCTTATATTTTGAATGTGTGACTTCCAATTTATGTGTGTGTCAATGTTTAGACCTAGTAGGGTAAATTTATCAACTACTTCTATTTTATTATTTTTATAGCTAAAGTTTATATTAATTGGTACTTTTTGGCGAGGGTGGAATGTAATTATTTTCGTTTTATTAAAATTAATTTCTAGGTTGTGTTCACACATCCAGTTAATAGTAGAATCTAATATGGAATTTAATTTATCATTTAAATTGTTATTATTAACACAGGAGATAAGTATGGATATATCATCCGCAAACAGGACACACGTCTCATTTATGTGATTAGGGAGATCATTTACATAAACAAGAAATAAGAAACACCCTATTACGCTTCCTTGCGGGATTGAGACAGTAATTTGCTTGCTATTAGATCTGATTAATTCAATTTGATTTTTGCTGTCATCGTAATATTCAATTTCTACTATTTGTTCTCTATGTTTCAAATACGATACAAACCAGTCGTAACATTTACCGCGGAGTCCTATACTGTATAGCTTATCTAGTAATATCTCGAATTGCACTTTGTCATATGCTTTCGTCATATCGAGTAGAAGTCCTATTGCGTACTTTTTATCATTTATTATAACGAGAGCTTTTTGAATGTATTTGTATACTGCTAAGATAGTGGAACGGTTTTTCCGAAACCCGTTTTAGCATTCATTAAATATATCATATTTTTCACAAAACGCATATACTCTATTACACATGGCATTCTCAAATATTTTGGAAGCAGTCGGTAAGAGAGCAATGGGACGGTAGTTATTGGGATCAGTTTTATCATTTTTTTTGTGAATAGGTTTTATAAGAGCAATTTTTAAGAGGTTGGGAAAAATCCCTTCTTCTAATGACTGATTTAATAATATATAAAATGGTAACGTCAATTCATCCGCACAGTAGGTGGTAGTTCATCAATACCGTGACTATTTTTATTTTTTAATTTTTTTAGTAGAGAGTTCACTTCAGAAGGATCTATTGGGCTGAGGAAGATTGAGTTCGGTGTAGGGCCAACAACTGGAGAGCGTCTAGACTGATAGGAATTGTTCAATATAGTATATTAAAATAATATGTAGATTACACATTTGCATTCATCACAACTTAAACCAATCTTGTTAAAAAGTAAATATTAATTAGGTATAGTCTATTCGATAAATGAAGCTAACACTTTTTTATTAAGAATTAGTTGCCCTACGCAGTTTCATCCGCGATGATACATAGCTTAAAATCTTACTCAACAAATGGACTATTCAACAAATATCGATTTTTGAAACCTTTTTGTGTATGAGAGCGTTAAACTAAAGAAACAAATTCCTCAGTTTTATAATACAAGATAAAATATGAAACCAATATTTACCATCAAAAACATTAATCGTAATCACAGATGCATTAACAACACTTAACACCACAAAACCGAAGATTATTTTATTCAACATGATGTACTACGGTACCGGTACCAATGTGAATAATTTGCTTAGTTTCCTGTTAAGCTCTTTTATAGCTAGTGGTACCACATCGGAACTTCACTGCAGTACCGGAGGTTCTTTGTGTGTCACTATTTCATGTTTACTCCCGAACGACCTTTGTCAATGTTAAAGTGATTGTCATATTAGAATTGAAAACATAATAAAAATATACATAATATTATTTTACTGTTATCATCATTATGAATAACAAAAAAAAAAAACATTGGTCCTTTTTAAGTCATTTAATATTTTCCAAATTAACTGATTGAACTACGTTTTTCGCCTTCATCAATACTAATATCTATACTAATATTATAAAGAAGTAAAATTTGTAAGTTTGTGAGTTTGTAAGTTTGTATGTAGGGGGTAATCTCTGGAACTACTGGTACGATTTGAAAAATTCTTTCAGTGTTAGATAGCCCATTTATCGAGGAATGCTATAGGCTATATACCATCACGCTACGACCTACGGGAGCGGAGCAGTAACGGAAAATGCGTGTGAAACCGCAGGGACAGCTAGTCATGCATAAAACTGATTGCTAAGACGGAGGGTTCGATTTCTGACCAGGACAGACTTTGTGTGATGACCACGATTGTTCGTTTTGTGTGTGCGTGTAATTTATCTGTAATATGTATTTATATATTATATTAATACATATGTATATCAGTGGTCTGGTTACCATAGTACGAGCTCTGCTTAGTTTGGGATCATATAGCCGTGTGACAAACACATTTATTTTATTTATTTATTTATTTATTTTATTAGGATCACCAACAGTTGTTTACACACAATACTAATAAAACTTACATGCTCCATACAGACTCATAGTGTAACAACTACTTAGAGGCGAACACCGCATTTACAATAAAATCAATTGAAAGAAGCTAACTTACATAATAAATAAGCGCAAATTCAACACATATTATAATTGATAAATGTATTGTTTAAAATTAAATATTGATAAAAGTTGATTAAAAATTGGAGTTGATTAAAATTATTATAAAAAATAACAATAATTAAATGCATAAATTAAAATTAATCTATTAATTAATTAAATAACATTTATAAAATAAAATATATGAAATAATTATGGGCCAGTTGGTGAACATTTGAGACAGGATTTTAATCTAACAAGGGAGTCAAAGTGAAGATCGCCTACATCACTGTAACTGTTTACCACCTTACACATTCTCGCAATAGGTGAATTAGCTCCCAAAACAGTTCTCCTAAGGGGCGGATGAAGAGGCGTGATGGCACTTCGCGGAATTCTAGCGGGAGCCCGAAAGCAGAAAAGCGCTAGCAAACCTGGACAGTCTATTTTATTCTTAATAATTTTGTAGGCAAATATGGCGTCTATTACTTCCCTACGCTTCTCTAAAGATGTTATTTTAAAATAATGTAGCCGTTTACTGTAAGAACGTATTTTTTTTACAATTCGTTCAGAATATGCTAGATGCCAGATGAATCGTTTCTGGACACGTTCTAGGCGTAATGTATGTGAAGCATAGTGAGGACGCCATACAACACTGTTATATTCCAGGATGCTTCGTATCAGACTGTTATAAAGTATTATTTTTGTCCTTTTGTGACGAAAGTTTTTACAGTTCCTTAGAACGAACCCTAACATTTTTAGAGCTCTTTTAGTAATGTTATCCATGTGTTGCATAAAAGTTAACTTTTTATCAAAAATAACGCCTAAATCCTTGATTGTATCTACCTCTTTGACATCCTCACCAGAGATGTGATAATTTCCGAGCACTAGCTTATTTTTTCTGGAAAATTTTACGTGGTAGCATTTTTTTGCATTTAATTCCATCCTGTTAATTTTACACCATTTCACAAGACGATTAACATCATCCTGTAAACGCAAAGTATCTTCCACATTTCTTACAATTTTTAAAAACTTAAGATCGTCTGCGAACATGAAATAATCTGAATGTAAAAAACATTGCGGTATATCATTTATGAAATAAATAAATAAGATCGGTCCCAAATGCGATCCCTGAGGAACACCGGAGAAAATATACTGCATTGTTGATTTAAAACCGTTAACGACAACAAAGAAAAATCTATCGTTTAAATACGATCCAAGCCAGTCCAGCAAAGACCCAGAGATGCCGTAAGCGCGCAATTTAGCTAATAAAATTTTGTGAGACACTTTGTCAAATGCTTTGCTGAAGTCCGTGTATATCACATCAGCTTGATGGCCTGCATCTACAGCTTTTATAAGTAGTTCCGTGAAAGAGACCAAATTAGTACTAGTTGAACGTGTTCGAACAAATCCGTGCTGATGGTCACTAAGATATAGCTTTAAGTGGTTCTGTAAGTATGGGCAGATTAGGGACTCAAAGACTTTAGCAAATGCAGATAATATAGAAATGGGTCTGTAATTAGTTACCATGTTAGTGTCTTCCGATTTGTGAACAGGGACAACTTTTGCAATTTTCCATTTTGAGGGAAATATACCAGATGTTAAGGATTTATTGTAAATCAACGACAATGGGTAAACTAGCTCGGATGAACACGCAATGATAAAGACGGGAGGTATTCCGTCTGGCCCTGCTCCTTTATTACGATCCAGGCCTTTTAATATTCTATGTATATTATCAGGAGAGATAACTGGTGCAGTTAGGGACAAACTATTGGTTTCTAAGGATTGCAAGAATCCGGATATGCAGTCAACATTATCATTGTTCACCTCAGGAGTATAAACAGATGAAAAATAATTGGCGAATAACTCACACACTCTTGACCCGTCAGAAGTAGTAGTATTTCCATCAGTCATTGTTAATGGGTATGCACTTGAACCACCACGTTTTGCCTTCAGATAAGACCAGAACAACTTTGGATTTGATGCTAATTTGTCCTCTATATGATTAGTATAACTATTGTAACAAATGGTAGCAAGATTCTCACACCTTTTAGAAATTAATTTTAACTCTATTCCATCCAAAGGATTTTTATATTTCATAAATCGTTTTCTGATCTTATTTTTTTCATTTAAAGTTTTAATTAACTTCCGACTAAACCATGGAGGATATCGCCGATTTTTAGGTTTCCGCGATGGTAACAAATTATTAATAGCAGTACAAAGTGTATCGTAGAAGACCTCCACCATTCCGTTAACATCACATTGATCACTAAACAATGAGTGCCAATCTAATTGTTTTAAGAAGTCACGTATTGGTTGATAATCCGCCCCATGGAAGTTAGGAGTCACCTTAGCATTATTGTAGGGGAGCCTAGCCTCCTCATTGAATGATATAATAATATCTAAGGGAGGATGTTGTCGATCAACAACACTGAGAGGTGCAAAATTTTCACTAACATAACAATGCGGCATCGTGGAAAGCACAAGATCCAATATTCGACCTGCAGTATTCACATTAAGGTTACATTGTTTTAGTAAGTTAGCATAAGTAAAGTCTACCAAAAGTTCATCGATACTACTTAGTCCTGTTTTGGTGCGATCTTTCCAATTGATGCCACCCACATTAAAATCCCCCACAATGCAAATCTCACAATCAGTTATCTTTTCAAGAATAGCTGTACACGAATTCACAAAGTTTTGCAATGTACCGCAAACGACTGGCGGGGCCAGGTATATTGCACAGAGAGCTATTCGACGGACAGTCCGTGTCCACGGTAGTTCTAGAGTTACCCAGAGATCTTCATTGTTACTTTCCCAGTCCTTTACACGTTTAGATTTTATGCTTTTCTTGATGGCAATCAGAACTCCTCCACCGTCCTTTTTTACGCTAGCTAAATGAGTGCTTTCTCTATCCCTTCTGTAGACTATGTATCTGTCGTCGAACAGCTCTCCGCTGAGTACGGAGCTATTAAGCCAAGTCTCCGACAATATAATTACATCAAAGTCATTACAACATATATTCCTATAAAAAATATGGGTTTTTGTTCGTAGGCCCCGACTATTTTGGTAATATAATTTTAAACAATTGAATTTAAATTAATTGGTAGACCATAAAGCATGCGAAAATTAAGTATGGTAATAATAAATTAAAACAATTACAGCTCTAAACTATCTTATTGAGTGAATCCAAATTCTTTATCAGAATATGTTCTTCGCCGTCAGCCTTTCTTAGGAAAATCTTGCCATTTCTCACCCATACATACCTATACCCCTTTTCATGTGCCTTGAGCCTCGCGGCTGCATGGAGAGATTTATTGGACGAGGACAAATGTTCCGCAATATATACTGGAGTTTTGTTACCAGCAAGTCCAAAATCGGCACTATTAAGCTTGTTGGTTTTGTTTTTTTTGTTGTAGTCAATGACACCGGCTAAAAGCTGGTCCCGGATTCTCGGTGAAGCGAGCTGGACCACAATAGAGCGCGGACGAGTACTGTTGGGTTGAAGCTTCGCAGTACGGGTGCAGTGTAGAATGTCGGCATCCTTTAAATCAGATTTGACCAGGGATCCCAATTGCTTGACCACGGAATATAAATTCTCCTGTTTATTTTCCGGAAAACATTGAATTTCGAGGTTGTTGGCCCGTGCTTGCTGCTCCAGGTAATTGAGTCGCTGACTTAACTCCGAGCAGGAGGTTTTCAAATGTGTATTCTCATCCCTTAATATTTTGACAGTATTCTTCAAAGTGGTATGTTCGGATTGAAAGTCTTCGAATTGCATAGTGTGAAAATTCAGCGATTGTCTCAGATCTTCCACATCTTTTTTTATTGGCATCAACTCCTTACTGACTATTTTTGCAATTGAGTTATTTAATTCTTGTAACATAGCGGCGAGCTCCTTTTTAACAACCTCCTCTACAATATCTCGTACGTCATCGCTGGTCACCGTTTTGTTTACGGGCGGAGAATTAAGGGCTAATCTTTTATTGCCCCTTGTGACGGATACATTACGAACAGGTGTACTATTTATTATTGTAGGATTCGATATCGTATTATTATTCGCGCAGGCAGAACACAGCCATTTACAGTATTCATCGGAATCAGATGGAATAACTGGCATTGAAATGCAAACAAAGTGGTAAAATAAGTTACATTTCATGCAGGCAACATACTGGTTATCCTTTTTATCTTCGCTGGTACAGCAACCCCAAGATGACGAGATCGATGCCATGTTAGTCAAGTACAACTTCTACTAGTACTCAGTAAGTTGATTTAACTGTACGCTGTTATCTTGTAATATATTCAAATAATTAACAAACCTTATACAAAATCTTGGGACAGTGTTATCGGCGAGTAAGTCAGCTCGCGAGAAAAAGGTCGTAAGTCCTCTGTATACCGCGTCACTTACGCGTAATTATTCGTGGAATATGGTAGGTTTACAGGTGTTAAACATGGTTAGAACGGCATATCCACCGCATAAAACGGCATACAAATATTTATGTTTACAATAAAGTAACGATAGACATTTATATTCGACGGGTGCAAAGTAAATAAAGTCGACTACAATTTTGACATTTTTGGTTTTTAGGGTTCCGTACCTCAAAAGGTAAAAACGGAACCCTTATAGGATCACTTTTAGGGTTCCGTACCTCAAAAGGTAAAAACGGAACCCTTATAGGATCACTTTGTTGTCCGTCTGTCCGTCCGTCTGTCAAGACCCTTTTTCTCAGAAACGCGTCGAGATATCAAGCTGAAATTAATATCGCATACTCAAATCTGCTATCTCTCGAAGCAGTGAAAAAACCAAGTTTCTAAATCAACGCAATAAAAAGATACGGCGGTTTATTTTGCATATTTGGACATTTACAAGGAAATCAAAACCTATAGGGTACTTCCCATTGACCTAGAATCATGAAATTTGGCAAAGAGCAAGGTCATGTAGCACAAGTAAAGGGAAAGCTCCGAAAACCGTAAATTTGTAGTTAGTTCACGTCAGGCGTCCGTCTGTCCGTCCGTCTGTCAAGAACCTTTTCCTCAGGAACGCGTCGAGATATCAAGCTGAAATTAACACATACTCAAGTCTGCAATGTCCCAAAGCAGTGAAAAAAACAAGTTTCTAAATCAACACAATAAATAGATACGGCGGTTTATATTGCATATTTAAACATTTTCAAGGGAATCAAAACTCAAAACCTATAGGGTACTTCCCATTGACCTAGAATCGTGAAATTTGGCAAAAAGCAAGGTCATGTAACACAAGTAAAGGGAAAACTCAAAACTCCGAAAACCGTAAATTTGTAGTTAGTTCACATCCGCCCGTCCTCCCGTTCGTCCGTCTGTCAAGACCCTTTTTCTCAGAAACTTGTCAAGAAATCAAGCTGAAATTAATATCACATACTCAGGTCTGCTATCTCTTTTAGCAGTGAAAAAAATCAAGTTTCTAAATCAACGCAATAAAAAGATACGGCGGTTTATATTGCATATTTAGACATTTTTAAGGGAATCAAAACTCAAAACCTATAGGGTACTTTCCATTGACTAGGTCAATGGGAATCGTGAAATTAGGCAAAAAGCCAAAAAAGAAAACTCCGAAAACCGTAAATTTGTAGTTATTTCACTAAAAAAAAATTAACGGAACCCTCGTTGCGCGAGTCCAACTCACACTTGACCGGTTTTTTTATAATTAATAACTTAAAATATCATGTTCTACAACATAGCAATAACAAAAAATACAAATATCACCTTATTTTTGGTACTTTTGTCACGTAAAAGAAGATAACTACGCCTGTTTTGCGAAATTGCACAATGTAGATACGGAGCCGCTGGCCGTTTTTACGTGGGACGCGCGGGGGCAAGCGGTCAGATATAGGTACTTCGTCATCGGTCAGATGACTTAAATTTTTCCACAATGTTTACGTTGTACCAGACTTGGGCAGTGGAAAATAATATAGTGTAGAGAGCACAGACAGCACCGACAGTACAGGCAGTACCGGGACATAGTTAACAAGGAAATGAACATTGCTTTTTATATTCCTAAAAAAGACCAGTGCGACGTCTGTATAGCATTTAAAAATTGCCTTTCTTCACAAACCAGAGCACAAGATTAGTACAATAAACATATACAAGATAAAAATATAGCGAGATCTTTGAAGAAACAAGACAAAAATGAAGCTACTTCTAATCCTGAAACTGTAACTTCGGCTACTTTTAATCTTCAAAAAAAAAAAAATTGTCGACACCACACGGAGAAACCAGTTCATTTTATTATAAGCGTAAACTTTCTGTCTTTAATTTTACTGTTTTTGATATGGGACTTAAAAAAGGAATGTGTTACATGTGGCCTGAAACTTAAGGTAAGCGGGGTTCGAATGAAGTGGCTAGGTGCCTTTATAGTTTTATGCAACAGTCAACTGATAGAGGCATCAAAGATATGCGCTTGTGTATAACTGTGGCGGTCAGAACAAGAACCGCATTATATTTCTGATGTATGTATACTACTTTCAAAAGTATAGCATTGATATTCATCACAGATTTTTGGAGAAGGGTCACCCCCAGTGGGAAGGCGATAGTGTCTACGCATTAATTGAAGAAAGAAAATTCATTTTTTGTCCTGACGAGTATACACTCGTTCGGTGAAGTGTAAAGGTGCACACTTAAACGACTCTGCTCCAACACCGCTCCCACACAACACCGCCCTAAACTAAGACGACTGCTCGCAGTCCACGCGGTGACAGCTAGCAGACACCCAGCAGTCCATGCGGCGACATCTAGCAGACGGCCAGCTATCCACCCGCCGAGAAGAAGAATAGGTACTTAATTTAAAGGATTTCTTTTATTTTTATTACTAGCTTCTGCCCGCGGCTTCGCTCGCGTTAGAAAGAGACAAAAAGTAGCCTATGCTACTCTCCATCCCTTCAACTATCTCCACTTAAAAAATCACGTCGCCGTGAAAGAAAGACAAACAGACAGACAGACAGACACACTTTCCATTTATAATATTAGTATGGATTGTGTTAACTAGGTCATCGAAACGACTTTAACTTGATTATTGTGACTGATGTTTTTTTTAAGTAAGTATACAAAGTTTCGAACTTTCTTGATTTAATTTTAATATTGTTTTTTTTTTCAAACGAAGATTATAGGTATTATAATTTTATTGTTGAGTTCTCAACCACAGATCCGGCAATTACCTACCTACCACATAAATTATCAGTAAGAATTTTATTAATTTTATTTTTATTTTCAAAAATGAATGAGAAGTACTTACGTTGTTTACGATAATAAATGAATGATTCACCGAATCGACGAAGTATAAAGATACATTTGCGCAGTTATGTTCTGAACTTGGTGAATTTAAGATGTGAATTTAAATAATAGCTTCCTATTATTTAAATTCACATCTTTTTACCAAGTTGTTACGCTTTTCAGATATTTACTAAAATATACTGATCATACTTTACTAATTCAAAATTTTTGAATTCCCACGTAGAAACGACCAAGTGGTAGTTAACACAGTTGTCATTTTTTATGCAAATTAAAAATAATTTGTAAAAATGAAATATACATGTAGATATATTATTAAATAATGAAGCAATGATGAAAATTTCACTAAATTAGGTTAAAAATTGACAAAATGGAAGCATTTTTTTTCTATTATGCGCTCTCCTGAAAAGTAGCTGTTTTGTAGATGACCCTTTTTACTTTGCACCCGTTGATATGTAGATAAGGCTAAATTAACTCAAAAAGTTAAAAATCAGCTGATATAATAATAAACTATAGTTACATTATGTATTAAATAAAATTAAACACAAACAATAATAACTATAACAACTTTGGCAAGTGAAACTTACATTAACTAGTGTTTTACTTTTTTTTGTAGTGTGGGAACTCATCAAATGACTTCTCCCGTCCTGGGCTGGGCGCGAGGGCGTGTCAGACTCTTACAGACTAACACCCACTCATGTTCCTTTGGTTGCCCTTTATGTTCCGGGGCCATGGTAACTATTATAACTATTCCGCAACCACGGCAGGCATTGGCCCTATTGGGCCCCTTCTCGTGCTGACGCTAACTAGTATTTCACCTAATTCCTTAATAACTATCTATATATTTTTCATCAAAAAAATCTTTTACAGAATAGAAAGACTTTGGAGTAGCCACGACATTAGTTTGTTTTTTAAAAATTGACAAGGTGATTCTCTGATAGGTTCTTCTAAGATACATATTTATTTACATCATTATGACTTTTAGCCTCTCAATGTTTTCAAACTGATTTGGTTCTACGCCTTTCGCATTCAGCAATTTACGGTGACTTTCGCCCGATCATCGGGTCACCTTTTCACCTTTTAGGGGCCCTACCAAACTTAGGGTCTTCCGGTTCCTGGCCCACACCCTGGAAAATATAGATCTAGCTATTATTCATTTTACTAAGGACCTGTTATGAATGTCCCTCGCAGTTTTACCTGCGTTATTTTAAGTCATTGATTTCTGCTGGATGTTATGCCCATGTGTTATTCTAATTTATAATTAAATGTAAATAAATTGTAATGTAATGTTGTATGTATTATTCTAATTTTATGTATAGTATAGTGTTTATATTATTATGTAGGAGGATAATCCTTAAAGCTTGTTATTGTCTGGAGTAAGATTGAATTAGTTTACGCGTTCTTCCTTGTTTGTTCCAACAAAATCTCTTTAAATAGGTATTATATTATTGCATACCTATACTTATTACTATACAGTAACATAAAATAAACATATTTTACGTCAGTATCTGTCCATTTCGAAACTATTCTATTATTTTTATTTAGTTAAGTAAACTAAGATTTTCCTAGTTTACTGGACTTATTTAGTTACATTGTTGATCTCTAAGTAGTAAAACTCTTTTGAAGAAATAAGTCGAATCACATGTCACCCTACGTCTGATTGGTTTTATAAATGATCCCAAACTAGGTGCTTTAAGAAAGCATTGTTTTAAGAAAAAACAAAAGTAGAATTCATTTTGTAGGCATTGGGATATTCATCTTATATCTTATATATAAAATTCCCGTGTCACAATGTTTGTTACCGTACTCCTCCGAAACGGCTTTACCGATTTTTACCAAATTTTATTTGCATATTCAGTAGGTCTGAGAATTGGCTACTATCTATTTTTCATACTCCTAAGTGATAAGGGGTGTTTACCCTTAACATTTTTAACGCGGGTGAAACCGCGGGAGGCAGCTAGTATTAGTATACAACTTGTGGCGAGATAAATAGACGTTACTAAGCACTGACTTTGGCTTTGCCATTTTCCGTCTCTATCGTGCAAGTGACGTTTGACATTTGTGTAACAGTTACGAGTATAGTGCTAAGCCAAAGTCAGTGCTTAGTAACGTCTATTTATCTCCCCATTAGATATTTTAAACTATTGTAGGGGTCGTCTTTTGCAAATTCTATTTCTTAAAAAAATTTCATTTGTTTCAGATTAACTGACGATTTAGTTTAAGCCCTTAGGTATAGGTTATATGATTTATTTTTGAACTTAACTGTGATTAGGTTTAATTTTTTGAACTTTACTGTGATTAGTTTTAGGTTGAAATTGATATAAACAGTATGTTTTTAGCATCTCGTCATGAGCCATGTTTTATCCACACAAGCGTTTAACCAGAAGTGATTGAAAAAAAAATTGATCAATCATTCATCAAATCATCAAGAAATCACGCAAAGTTTATCCTGGGTGGGAATCGAATCCACGACCTCCGGCTTAACAGTAAGGGTCAAAAACCAATAGACCAAGAGGGCCGTTCAATGAAGACTCGAGTCCTTAATAGTTACGTCTATATTTAAAGAATAAACCAAAAAATATCCATACAAAAACGATTACGCACTTTGTTGTTTCCAAAACCAGTTTTTCCGCGTCTCCAATTATTCGTTTTATTGTTTCCTTCTGACATTTGCCACAAGACGGCGCTTTTTAGCGTTCTGAAGTTAGCAACACACAGTATGAGCCGATCGTCTCGTTAGTTCAATCAAGTTGTGTCAATAACACGTAAACAGTCATTTTTGCACAATGTGCAATATATGTACAGTGAACTTGTGCTTGGTTATTAAGTTCAAAGTTATATGAAAATGAGAGTAAAGTTATTTAGTTTAATTATCATTTTTGTGATATTAAATTTAAGTTTACAAGGTTAGTATGATTATAATTTTAATTTTATATATTCATTGTTTGTGACTTATTATTATCAGATTATGAATGTTTTGGTCCAACCTTTTTAGTTTATTTGTGATTTATCTTAATATTGCATTTATAGATTACAATATTTAATTTATTACAGAACACGTTTTCCACATAAGTAACATTGAGTATTTTGATTTATTACATATTATACGTGTTTGACTACCTAATAATTCACTATAATTTATTTATTTTATTGTACACAAGTTCATTGAGTTATTGTATACTCTACAAGTTATGAACGTCATTATTTTGTTTTTTGTATGACAACAATATACCTAGGTATTACTGCTGTGGGGCAACGGCCTTCCCTATCTTCTTTCAATCTATATTTATTTACTGTACCATTGTACGCATTTTTGGCTACTACTTTGTTCCTTTAGATCGTAGCGTGATGTTATTAGCCTACAGCTATAATAATTATTGTTATTAAAGCTGTAGGCTAGCACCACTACCTCAGAACTCCTTGAGATTAGCGCTTTCAACCAAAAAACTCTTTATATTTATAATATCAGTAAAGATTTATTGAATTATTTATCTTTTCTATCTTGTTCTGTTTCTTAATTTGCTTTGCATAAGTGACCAGAAAATCCGACCTTAATAAAAATAAAAAATCTATAAAACCGGTCGTACAGGAAAAATAATAACTCCTCTATCTTCGGCTATCTATATTGATTCGGTAAATGACAAGAGACTAATAAATATAACATGTTTCAAAACACATGTAAACGTACATATTTGTAAATATGTAACAAAAATGTATATGTGACTTTAAAAGTATAAAAACACAATGTAACTTACTAGGTGATAAAATGATGGTCGATCGTAAATGGTAATCGGTAAGCATTGTTTTTTGCTTGAGTTAACTTGCTTTACTGGACGAATATCTCTTTTATATATTTCATATTATGTACACACATAACTAGACTGCAGTAATATATAAGGGATCGGTCCACAAATTTTTAGACAATAGAACAGTAATGTAGTTATTTCGTTGTAATATCAATAGTTTTCTATAGTTGCAAAGTTTCATCATTATTATTTACTAGCTGTCCCCTGCGGTTTCACCCGCATTTTTCGTTACTGCTCCGCTCACGTGAGTACGTGGGAGCGTGATGGTATATAGCCTATAGCATACCTCGATAAATGGGCTATGTACCACTGAAAGAATTTTTTAAATCGGACCAGTAGCAGCTCTAGAGATTACCCCGTACATACAAACTTACAAATTTTACCTCTTTATAATATTAGTATGGATGCAGCTAAAATTCAATTTTTTTTCTAATTTTGAATTTATGTGACTAAAGGCGTGTACATACATACTAACGAAATGTAACATGAAATTTAACAGCATTCCCATGGTGTTACGGATTGAGCGCACGAAGCGAACATGAACAGAGCACCAATATGGACGGTAATTCCGTAAGTCTGTACCTGCCCTTAGAGAGTTACGAATTTCTCTGTTGAGGGACAGTAGAAACGAGAAAGGAGGGAAAATGCGACAGAATGTTTGAATAATGACATGATGGAGAAAGGAGTGAGAGAGGGCATGAGGACTAACAGGATAACTTGGAACAGGAAAACGTGTTCCATCGACTATTTATAGAAAAATGTATTTTTTGGGAGTTTCCTTTGAATAAATATGCCCTAAGTAATTTATTCGTGAAAGAATGAATGCTTCGTGAAAGAATGAATGCAAGACAGATTTTTAATGAAAAACCATTAATAATTCAACAATTTTTTGTTACCTTATAAAGTTTAAAGAAACTCATCTAAATTAACCTATAAACTTAATCTGAATCAGACTGTTCTGAAAGCTTGAACCATACAAAAGTAAACTTATCTTATATCTCATGTACTATCGACAAAATTGAATCATGACCCATTTCGACGACAAATCGTTTGAAGCTGTCAAAATAATAAAACTAGACGTGCGACATTTTTAATACATGTTTACGCGATTGTCGACCTAATTGTATTTGAATGTCAGTAGGAAGCTGCGGAATATTTATCATAGTTACCGTGAATGATCCAGATCATAAAGGGCAATCGAAGGAACATGAGTGGGTTTTAGTCAGTAAGAGTCTGACACGCCCTCCCGCCGCACCCAGGACGGGAGCAGTCATTGGATGATTTCCCACTCACCAAAAAAAAAAAATGTCAGTAGGAAAATAAGCTTATGGTGGGTCATGATTCCATTTTGTCGATTGTACATAGACCTTATATACACAAAAAATAATTCTTTTACTGGCTAAACCCTAAATCTCGAATGCTATTGAACCTACAGAGTTAATATTTGGCAACTAAATAATTTATAGGTAAGCGTTATCAGAAAGGATTTTAGGAAACCCACCGCTAAAGAATGTGATGTGAAAGTAATCCAAGGACATGTATCATATTAGTTACAAATGACGTCTTCACTGCCCAGTTACGAGGTCAATTAAGAGGTCGAATTGATAAAACTGTGCAATGGAAAGTAACTATAGAACCTAATGGATAGTGCTTGACCGAGGTCTATATCCATACTAATATTATAAATGGGAAAGTGTGTCTGTCTGTCTGTCTGTCTGTTTGTCTTTCTTTCACGGCAAAACGGAGCGACGGATTGACGTGATTTTTTAAGTGGAGTCCATACTAATATTATAAATGGGAAAGTGTGTCTGTCTGTCTGTTTGTCTTTCTTTCACGGCAAAACGGAGCGACGGATTGACGTGATTTTTTAAGTGGAGATAGTTGAAGGGATGGAGAGTAACATAGGCTACTTTTTGTCTCTTTCTAACGCGAGCGAAGCCGCGGGCAGAAGCTAGTAAATGATAGTTTAATCTACTGGATTGAAACACTTTTTAGAATGAATAGTTTCTATATTTTAACACTAGCTATTCCCCTCGGTTTATCTGCGTTATATTCGGTCTTTATCTTGTCTTTTTCCTCGCGAAATTCTATCAATACCTAACCTTAACCTTTTGACGTCCAAGCGACAGCCGGCCGTCGCGCTGCTATTGTCTTTCTATTGTGTCTCTTGTGTGAATATGGTATGCTAAAGGCAGTGTTTTTACAGTCCAGTACAGTTTTAAGACTCTTTACAGTAACTGTTAACTATTTATAATACACAATAACTTGCTTAAGCAGATGCTAATGTTATTGTGCAAAAGTAATTTTAATTTGCAAAATTATCTTTTACAACTAATAGAATTAGGTATACGATTTTATTGGTAATCAAAGTAATTTAAATTATTTATCTGCTCTTAATATTTTTGCTATATTTTGTAATTTAAGCTTAAGGCTTTAGTAATTTTTCAATGACTGGGAGTTTGGGCCATATAGATAATAAATGTGGTTTTTAAGAATAATAGATAAATAAATACACAAATCTTGAGTGAAATTACCATTTCCCTACTTAACTTTATAAACTATTCGCCACCAGGAACCACAACGGTACTGCAAAAAACGACAGTATAATTAGCTGCACGTTTTAATGTCTTCAAATGTTCGTTTGTTTAACTTTTAAGGCTAAAGGTCTTCACTTATTACACCGTAACAAAACCGCTATGATTAGTCCGATTAGAAACCGATACAGAAAGAGACACAAGAGTCTTATTTGGACGAATCGGTCTACAGTTAATATCGTTTTATAAGACTTTTTTTGAATGTCATGATGGCGTGAATGGATTATGTAAGTAATCTTAAGTTAATCTTGGACATCACTGACATCCCGGGCTTCAAAAAGCACGTAAAGCCGTTGGTCCCGGTTGTCATTCGTAGAACTTTGAAAGTCGTTACGGGTAGTCAGAAGGTCTAGCCAGCGCAATGATGTGTGAGAGATTTTATTTTGCTTCTGCTAATCTCTGGAACTTTAGGTTAGTGTCGTTTGTGCTCTAAAAGTTAACACATGATGCGGATGAGAACGCGGGCGAGCACCTTTGGTTTCTGAACGTCTTTTACGCTATAATATCACCTTTTTTGCTACTTTGCTAGTTTTTAGTGCTCTTTTGAGATTGACTACTAGCCCAAAACGATTCTTCATAAATATTATTACATTGTGATGGATGCACACCTTAACTAGAAACGTGAACCGAGAAAATTAAAAGAAAATTACGACTGCAATGAGCGTTATCAGTTTTCTCGTAAGCCACGAAACCCAGGCTACTTCTCTACGCCAGATAACAATAAAATTGTCCTTATTTTTGGAATTCATATTTCCTATTTAGGAAAAGAATTTGGCGGTGTTTTCTTAATTGCTTAATAACATTAAGTTATGTTACGAATCACGCGATAAGCCATTTAAAAATGTTGGCCAGATTTTCTTCTTTTTTCCGCAGCGCTATCCTCACTCTTTTTCTCAATTTTGGGATATTCCAAGAAATATTAACGCAAGAGATGTGCAGTCAATCTATAGCATTATTATTAAATTATTGACTAGTGGACAATATTGGACATTGGTCAAGAAATTAGCACATCGTTTAAACACTTCTTCAATAGCTTTATATTTTTCATATTTGTTGACTCATAAGCTCACTTATTATCTGGCTTCTCTTATATCGTCACTAAAATGTATTGGAAGAAGCTTTACCAGAATATATTGGAGAGTCCCTAGTCTACATGACTATAGTATTAAAATTACAAGGCCTATGAAATAGTGGACGCTGATCTATATGGTTATTGGGTTTTTCCATTAGACATTTCTCAGTCAGGATGGAGGCTGAAACTTGGTGATGACCTTGTGCCTCGGAAAATTCACAAAGGTGATGATCCTGATATCTCCCCGGTTGTTGTGCAATGCCGTGTGAGGATACCCCTGTATTCCTTTGTGAATTGAGTGAGTCCATAATATTTATGTATGGAGTTTCTTGCTCATTCTTTTTCATACGCAACAACCTTTTGAAATGGGCAACTAAATTAATTATATTGTACTTAAAAATTACTGCAAAGTTCCTTTTTAGCGGAAATGAAAATTTGAGATTTGTAGGTCTCCTGCGCACATGGCTCTACTTGAAATTTGTAAAAATCGAACAAAGGAATTCGTACTAAAACGAATAACAAAACATTTAGGTATCTTGTGTGACCGGTTATGAGTAAACAGGTACTTTTTATAGCTAGGTACCTACCCACTCGTTGATAGCGTAGGTATGTATGTATACGTATATTTAGCAGTAAAAATACAATGCGTACGTCACTGTTTTGTTTATTCCATAAAGTTAATAACGTGATTATACTTGCAGCGTATGTGTTGACCTGACCTCTTGGTAATATTGAACGAAATAAGTGCAGTCCTTTTTAAAAATATCTCAAACAAACCAAACACACACATAGAAAAAATGAAAAAAAAAACTATATTTTTGGATTTTTGTCGGTTGTGGACCATGTATGTATTTTTTTTATTATATGCATAGATACCTTTTATCAGGCGGACACAAGGTAAAGTTGAACGGTATATGATACCAGTTAAATGTGTACTCGTATGTACGTTTATTAACCTTTGATACTTGCACATGAATGAGTAATTTAATGAGTAACAGATGGGAAAACCAGATAGTTATTTACGTGTGACTTGACTGTGGACTTAATAGGTTATTAGTAGAGATCAGATAAAGTAAATTATATTGTTTTTCCTTAAACAAACCTTTTTTACCCGACTGCGCGACGCAAAGGAGTGGTAATGTGTTTATCAGTCTATGTATGTATGTATGTATGTATGTATGTATGTTTGTTTCTATGTGGCGTTCTAGAGACCGAATGCGTAGACTGATTTTGATAATTCTTACGTCAATCGATTCGTCTTAACCTTGCGAGTGTCACTAAAGATATTACAGTAATCAAAATTCACCACAGCGACAACCAGACGCCATATTGTCAAAATAAAAATAAAAAATGTCGATGAACTATGTCGAGTAGGGTGTCGTTGAATAGGTATTTTAAAATCATCTTTAGGTTCCTTTTAACATTTTTCTTTTTAAATAATAGTTTAGAACATATAACGATTTAAAGTTGTTTAACAAAACAATCATTCTCACTAATTTTCTTACTTATTGATTTAAGTTTTTATTTCAAGTGTAAACGGGATACAAACCAACAAAACAATAAAAAGACATTGGTGGATTAACCCTAAGGCAAAAGAGGCACGTGCCTAGGACGCCAGGAGTCAGGAGGGCGCGCGCCCGAAAATATAAATGCTTTACATAAAGTGGACTATTTCAGAAGTATGCATCTACCTACACAATTTATGATTATTTAATAAATGAGCAATTCTAAAACTATTATACAACCACTATTCTAAAACTATTTATTTATTTATAGAGATGTTCAGGTTCAATCAAATTCTTGACTATTCCTGCATTTCTTGATTTTATAATAGAAGTTGGTATGCAATTTCCTCGATAATAATGATAATGACGATTAGACTTTGGAAACAACATATTATAAACCTCCAAATCTTCAGCCCTTTTTATCTCGTTATCCTTATCTATACCTTATGTCTGGGTATAGTGGAAGGTTATGTTGGGTTCTTTCCGACTTCTCAAACCCCACTGTTATACGGTGGAGATGTGCCCCGCTATGCGATCGGTGGCGGTGACCTCCCGCTTCCGGCGCTGGTTCAGGCCATACTCCGGGGCGAGACTGAATGGGAAGTCGTCGCCGCCTCCTGCTGCGAAGCAGTCATGCTGGAGATGGAGGCGGCGGTGCGTGTGAGGCAGCGTCAAGCCTCACGCCCCAGACAAGGACCCAGGCGTAGACGTCGAGAGTCGCAAGACGGCTACCGGCCACCGTAGGCGCGGGTCTGCGGACGGCGAGGTATCTCGCCGCCCGACTAGGACCAGGCTCGTGTCGACGGCGCGTTTATTCCACGTGCGCCTCAAATAGCAGTCAGCACGTGAAGGGGCTCTCTAGGGCCAATGCCTGCCGAGGTTGCGGAATAGTTATAATTGTTACCGTGGCTCCAGAATATAAAGGGCAACCGAAGGAACATGACGGGAGAAGTCATTTGATGATTTCCCTCTAACCAAAAAAAAAACCACTGTTCCTCCCATCGCAAGTTGATAGACGCTTGACACACGATCCGAGCTCCCAACTGGTAGCTATGTGTGGTCTGTCCATGCGACCGAAAACGATATAAATACATTATAGCTTCAATTTTCTGACAGACTGACACTTTGACGATTCGAAAGTACCTGTAAATGGTTTATTTGAATATAATAGTTTTGACTATGACTTTGACTTATATATAAACTACACGGAGCTATTGGAATGACGATCACACACTCACGGGCAGTTTGGTGCGACGCCAGGTTTTATGGTATCCACAGAAACTTTTCTGTTGCGTCGAAACTTTGGAGTGCCGATTCGACACTCACGATCAAATTTTGGATGGACGTCAGTTCAACTGACGCGAAGAAACGACCGTCAATGCCCAACTTAAGGGCCACGTTTCATTAAGACTCCAGATTACTCAACTCAGGTCACACCACCAACAAAATGTGGGTATACAGTTCAGTTCACTCATAGGAGCGCCACCCTTCGTACATTTTGTTGGTGGCGCCACCAAGTTGATGATGTTGAAATATGGCCCTAAGAGTAAGATCGGGTAGGATAGGTAGAAAATACGTATTAATGTACTATATAGTATTGTTTTTAGGGCCAGTCAGTTTCTTTCGGGCAAAGACAGGTGTAAGAAATCGATTGCTGAACCGAAAACGCCTTAAAAGCTACTGGTCCACAGTTTAGGCGATCCGCCGATATCCTTGATGCGCAAATCCATCGACATGCCCGTACTAAGCTATGATGCTCCGACATGGTGAATTTGCCAAAGAGAATTAGAGTTGTGGACAGAAGCCAGTGGTGCCAGGACCAAGGGAATCCGGTAACAGAACATCTGAAAGGGCTTGAGTGGTGCGTTTGCCTAGCAGTGGGTCAGTAAAGGCTAACAAAAAAAATGGGTTTTGGACGGGCTCTCGACCCTTATTCCACCTCTGCTCCAAGGAACTACTTTGGACCGAGCTGTGGTTGATTTAAGTTCACGCGTATCAGTAGTTTAGACCACCGCAAGCTACTTAATAATCCTCACGATATTAACTCCCTCAATTAATTGATTAGATTGCAAAATTGCCCATCTTATAACAAAGTCAATGAACCGTGACTAAAAAGTATAAAATAAAGTAAAAATTATTGAAAAACAAAAAACCCGACTGCCTGAAAACTGAAAATAAAGAAACAAGCCCAGCAGTTTAGAATTCTGTTAAGTAATACCAAATAAATACACAATCAAAATAGTTTTATAATCTATACACACATAAAACAAATCATAAATTCTAATGCAGAACAGAACGACTTACAGTCGGGGCCCAATCAAATTTTACTAATCAAATCTTCCCATGGGGCCCCGACTGTAAGTCGTTCTGTTTTGCATTAGAATTTATGATTTGTTTTATGTGTGTATAGATTATAAAACTATTTTGATTGTGTATTTATTTGGTATTACTTAACAGAATTCTAAACTGCTGGGCTTGTTTCTTTATTTTCAGTTTTCAGGCAGTCGGGTTTTTTGTTTTTCAATAATTTTTTGGTGAGTGGGAAATCATCCAATGACTGCTCCCGTCCTGGGTGCGGCGGGAGGGCAGACTCTTACTGACTAAAACCCACTCATGTTCCTTCGATTGCCTTTTATGTTCCAGGGTCACGGTAACTATTATACACATTCCGCAACTCCTTAAACAAACCGAATTCTGTAATTTAAAAAAAAAATCTTATCTCCGGAATAAGTAAAGTAAAGTCGGAGGTCGTAGGTTCGATTCCCATCGTGGTCAGACCATGTGATAAGCATGATTGTTTATTTTGTTTCTGGGTGTTATTTATCTATAATAAATACATGGTGTGTCATTGTCTGGTTATCATAACATAGGTCGTTTGATCTTGGGATCAGATAGCCGTGAGTGGTCCCAAAATATTTATCTATATCTATACTAATATTATAAAGAGGTAAAATTTGTAAGTTTGTAGGTTTGTAAGTTTGTATGTAGGGGGTAATCTCTAGAACTACTGGTCCGATTTGAAAAATTCTTTCAGTGTTAGATAGCCCGTTTATTGAGGAATGCTATAGGCTATATACCATCACGCTACGACCCACGGGAGAGTAAAGAAAAATGCGGGTGAAACCGCAGGGGACAGCTAGTTTACTTATAACGGGATTTTTACGATCAATAAAATGTTTGATACTTCGTTTAAATATGTTTAGGAATAAGTAGTAGTTTAATCATCTTAGTCCTTGAATTTATCTATGCGTAATTAATTGTTGATATCAGTTCTAATCATAAAACATTCTTATCAGCAAATTACAACGTGAATCACTCTAAGTCGTATAATGCAACATTTACCTAGTTCTCTGTTTACCTGTTTATAAATTAGGCTTTGAAGGTTTAAGAAAATTGTGGGGAATTCCGTCATACATTGCTTACACGTATAAACAATGTAATGAAAAACGGTTATGATTATTTACATACATTTGTATGTACTTGTCTACCAAGATTATCCATCAAAACTTTAGTTGGTTGGTTTACCTGTTTATAAATTAGCTTTTGAAGGTTCAAGAGCATTGTGGGGAATTCCATCATACATTGATTACACTTATAAACAATGTAATGAAAAACGGTTATGATTATTTACATACATTTGTATGTACCAAGATTATTCATCAAAATAAGGCCAAAATACATGTCCAACGTAAACTTTAGAAATCACATAATATTATTATGTACTTTCTAAATGAATTGAAAAACTCATATTGGTGCTTGCCTGGATTCCAGCCCATAACATGAGATGTAGGCGCTTTTACCATAATGACGGTATTTGGAGTCAGATAGTGTTTAATACAATAAAAACGTAGATACGTTATACGCTCTCTGACGTGTTACAAGGAGATACTAATGTCTGTCGTCTGTTAATGTGTGACATTTGGCGTTAGATGACATTGCAACCATTATGTTATACTATTTGTTTCCTGAGGCTTCGTCCGCCTTTTTCACTCAATTTATTATTTCGGATGAATACTAATGACCACCTGAAAATCTGTATCTTTATACATTAAATGCCATTTTTATTCAAATCGTGTGTATGTAATCTGTCTACGTATTTCTGCCTAATTATTTAATTTACGTATTCAATTACAAAAGTTTTTCTTTATTTTGTCCAGTCTTATCCATACTTAATATTATATTCATTCGTTCATTCAGCAGAGAAAATGCCATACATGGTGGTTCATTAATCTTATTACAGAAACAACTTAAGTTTAAAGACCGAAAGGATATTGTGAGCCTCTCTGTTGAGCGAACAATTGAAATGGCCTGTGTAGAATTGGAACAGTATATTATAATAAGTGTGTACAGACCTCCTTCAGGAATGTATGATTGCTTTGAGAGGGTTATGGATGAAGTGTTACACAAAATCTGTGACTCTGCTAAGTCTATTATTATTTGTGGTGATTTCAATATTAATTTGTTGGAAAATTCGAGCCTAAATACTAAAATTACCAGTTTCTTTCAATCATACAATCTTGTAAACCTATTTTTAGAGCCAACTAGAATAACTCCCACTAGCGCTACTTGCTTAGATAATATTTATACAGATATTGTACCTGCCAACAAAAAAATAATTAATTTATTAGACTCCGACCACTGCGGACAGTTAATTGCAATACCAATTTCAATCAAAAAAATTGCAAAAATTAATATCACTGTTAATCCTAAATCAAAATATCGTTTGGAAACTTTTAAAACCAAATTGTTAAATAAATTACCGTCTTTGCCAACCAATAGAGATCCAAATCAACTATATACCAACTTCTTTAATTTATATTGCAATCAGTTTGATACCACATTTGTTCCAAAAAATGTTTCTGTAAACAGTAATGCTTCTTTCAGTGACTGGGCCACCATTGGTATTTATAAAAGTAGGCAACGTCTTTTTGAGTTGTATGAAGAACGGACTTATATTAAAAGTACTGAATTCCATTTATATGTGAAGAAATATTCTAAGTTATTCAAACAAGTCTGTTACACGGCCAAGTCACGCTACTTAAGTTCAAAAATTAAAAATAGTAGTAATATTATTAAAATGACATGGAATGTTATTAATAGCGAAACGGGAAAGTCTAAGAACCGAAGTAGTGATTATAGTCTTAATGTTGATGGTAATATAATAAAATCAGACCTTGAAGTCGCCGCGGCTTTTGAAAAGTTCTTTACAGAGATTCCCGTTTCGACTACAAAATGTCTAAATTCTTCACCCATAGCTGCAGAGGCTTTACTTAAAGAAAACGTTCCGGCCTGTGATTCTGAATTTCATTTCGAGCATGTCAGTTGTAAAAATGTAATTAAAACCTTTCACACATTAAATGTTAAAAAGACTGCAGATTTATGGGATAACTCTGCTGATGTTGCTAAATCTATTATAAATATTGTAGCTCCGACTTTAACAGATATCTTTAATAATTGTATTGATTGTGGTAAGTTTCCTGACTTAATGAAATATAGTAAAATAATACCATTATTTAAATCAGGTAGCACATCTGACCCCAGTAATTATAGACCAATTTCAGTGCTACCCACTTTTAGTAAAATTTTTGAAAAACTAATTTTAAATCAAATGCAGATGTATTTTAATAAACTCGAGCTTTTGCATAAAAAAACAGTTTGGATTTACAAGGGGTCGTTCAACAACTGATGCCGGTGTTGAACTTTTAGGACATATTTATAATGCATGGGAAGACAAATGCGATGCATTGGGCGTTTTTTGCGACTTGTCCAAGGCATTCGATTGCGTTCTCCATGAAACTTTAATCAGGAAGCTACACCACTATGGAATCCGGGCCTCCTCTCTGAATCTTCTCTCTTCGTACCTGAGTGATAGGATTCAAACAAAAAGTGATAGGATGTGAACGGTAAAAGGTCACCTGGATCTGTTGTGAGAATGGGGGTTCCCCAGGGCTCAATTCTTGGCCCTTTTTTGTTCCTTATTTATATAAATGACTTGCCTTATCTAATTAAAGATAAGCATGATATAGTGTTGTTCGCAGACGACACTTCCCTTTTATTTAAACCAAGACGTCAACAACTATGTGTTGACGTCATAAATAGTTCTCTCGCGTCAATACTCAACTGGTTCAACGTAAATAATCTACTGCTGAACGAGAAAAAAACTAAACTTGTTAAGTTCACGCTACCAAATGTTAGGCAAATAGAAACCAGCGTACTAATAAAGGGACAGGAACTGAAGCCCGAAGATTCCACAGTATTCTTAGGAATAACTTTGGATGCTAAACTTCAGTGGGGCCCCCACATATATAAATTATCTAAGAAACTTAGCTCTGCAGCATACGCCGTCAGAAAAATTCGTGGTTTAACTGATTTGGAAACAGCCCGTTTAGTTTACTTTAGTTATTTTCACAGTTTGATGTCGTATGGCATTCTATTGTGGGGAAATGCAGCCGATATTCAGACTATATTTATTTTGCAAAAAAGGGCTATTCGTTCAATTTATAAACTGAGTCCTCGACACTCCCTCAGAGACAAATTTAGAGAGGTAAATATTATGACTATGCCGTGCCAATATATATATGAAAATTTGTTGTACGCGCATAAAAATATTAATCAGTTTAAAAAATACAGTGATATCCATAATATAAATACAAGAAATAAGGACAAATACGTAGTTCCTTCCACTAGGCTTAAGAAAATAGGTGGCTCGTTTAAATGTCAATGTATACGCTTTTATAATAAACTTCCTAGCCAAATTCAAGAACTAAGCATTACCAAATTTAAACTCTTTATTAAACGTAAATTATGCCGTAAGGCTTTTTATTCTGTTAAAGAGTATATTGATGATTCAAATGCTTGGAATTAAGCTGCTTTTGGCTATTTGACATTGATTTGTACTTTATTAAGTATATTATCTTGTATACCATATTTAATATTTTTTTTTCTGCTTGACATTGTAATTATTATACTTGACATTTGTGTACTTTTATAAGTATACCTTTTTTTTTTACTTTATTTATTGTGAGTGTGAGGACTATGTGGGCTGTTAGGTTACGAGTATATTTGACTATTACTGACGGTTTGAGTATTTAATGCGGCCTACCCGAATGTCCTTACTTTGGTATTGTTCGTCAAGACGTTGGGCTACTTACGTTTTAGTTGAGCTAAACGACTTTTGACAAATGCTTGCACTGTTTGGACAGGTCCACTCAAATCTGTGTGATTCTCTCATCAAGAGATCACTTCAGTTATTACCTTCATGGTCCTCGCATAATTTGACCAATACAATATTGTATGGACTTTAAAAGAGACTTTGACCTCTGAGTTTGTTTCGGTGTTTCTTCTCAGAGTAGTCCAGCTAGGAAACACCGGCCCCATCGTTCGATTAAAATAAGAAAAAAAAAATGACGTGTAAAAGTGTAATTTATTACCTATTTACAGAAATAAAAATCATTTTAATCTTTTTTTTTAATCAAAAAAATGTCAATGTATACGCTTTTATAATAAACTACCCAGACAAATTCAAGAACTTAGCATTACTAAATTTAAATTATTTATAAAACGTAAACTTTGTCAGAAAGCTTTTTACTCTGTTAAAGATTACATTGAGGATTCAAATGCTTGGGATTGAGCTGTTTCGATTAATACATTGGCCATTATTTACTTTATGTACATTTTTTTTTATTTTTCTCTTTGACATTTAATTATTATTTTGACATTTATTTGTACTTTTTAAAGTATATAATCTTTTTTTTTATGTATTTCTATTTGACATTGATGTGTACTTTTTAAAGTATATAATCTTTTTTTATGTATTTCTATTTGACATTTTTAAAGTATTATGTATATGTTTTCGTGACATTTTTTTTTTGTGAATGTGAGGACTATGGAGGTCGTTGGTTTTTTTTATTTGTTTTTCTTTTTTTAATATATTCGGTCTGACGGTTTGAGTATTTAATGCGGCCTACCCAAATGTCCTTACTTTGGAACTGTTCGTCAAGACGTTGGGCTCCTTAGTTTTTAGTTGAGCTAAACGATTACTGACAAATGCTTGCACTGTCTGGACAGGTCCACTCAAATCTGTGTCCTTCTCTCATCAAGAGAGTGCCTCAGACATTAACCTCCATGGTTCTCGCACATTTTTGACCAATACGATTGTATGGACTTTAAAAGAGACTTTGACCTCTGAGTTTGTTTCGGATGTTTCTTCTCAGAGCAGTCCAGCTACGAAACACCGGCCCCATCGTTCGCTTAAAAAAAAAACAAAAAAAAAAAAATTTGACGTGTAAAAGTGTTATGATATAACCTATTTACAAAATAAATATGATTTTATGATTTCATGATTTTTATGATTTTTAAATGGGAAAGTGTGTCTGTCTGTATGTTTGTCTTTCTTTCACGGCAAAACGGACCGACGAATTGACGTGATTTTTTAAGTGGAGATAGTTAAAGGGATGGAGAGTAACATAGGCTACTTTTGTCTCTTTCTAACGCGAGCGAAGCCGCGGGCAAAAGCTAGTTTAAAATAAATGCAAAAATATAATCAATTATAAACTTGTAATAAAAACCGGCTAAGTGCAAGTCGGACTCGTTTACAAAAGTTTCTATTCCGTGCCAATGTATAAGTTAATGTTAACTATATATTTTTATTCTATAATACTTAGTGGAAGATTAATTATTACGAAAATATTTTTAATTGGAAGATTTTAAAACCTACGAACTTATATAAACTTTCAAATACGCAACTGAAACTACGACGATAGCTAGATATTTAATAAATTAAAATCTCAGTTTATTAAATAAAAATTCTCATTCCTTTTTTCAGTTTTTTCTTTGCTCTCCGACTCGCTAAGTCGCTAACTAATGTTAATAAATCGCGTTGATTATATCTGGATAATTTATTTTTATTGCATCCTTAATTATACGGTTGTTACTTTAAAATGTGCTTGCATCTGCAGAATTGTACATAGTCATTAAAACAATGCAACTAAGAGGTAATGGTTGTGTGATATTTAATTGACTAGCTTTTGTTTGTGATTTCGTCCAGGTTAATGACAGTTATAGAGGACTAGCTTTTGCCCGCGACTTCATCCGCGTGGATTAATAGTTACCGTTCCCGGTGGATTTCCGGCATGAAAAGTACCCATAGTCCTTTCTCGTGTCCCAGAATAGTCTGGGACACGAGAAAGGACTATGGTTTGAGTGAAATTTGGTACAGATATAGATCTGTACCAAATTTCACTCAAACCGGTTCAGTGGTTTAGGCGTGAAGAAGTGACAGACAGACAGAGTTACTTTCGCATTTATAATATTAGTACGGATACTGGAATCAATAGTAGCTAATTTATTATATTCACTACAGTCCGATGTAAATATACTCATGTATGTAAATATAAATCCAAAAACCTATAACATTAAATAAAAATACCTATACTTACTTAAAAAAAACTCACACTTATAACCAGACTCTAAATAACATCTATAAATCTATACAAATATTTGCTACATCCGGAAATCCAACCCAAGACAAGGATAGCACTAGTCACAAAAACCCATTATTAATGTTAACATCTTTTTGTTCCCAGGGACACTAGCAGCCATTAAAAAGAAGCGAACATGCAGATCCGACTGCAATGAACTGTGCCGTCTTCGAGGCAGCCCCCACGGGACCTGTGCAGGGTCCACATGTAGATGTATTTCTCACAACACTGTCGTAGAAGATAGGCTAAATGATTTCTACTCATAGGCAATAAAACTTTAGTAATAAGATGGTGTTTCATTTATTTTGTGTTAGCAAAAATAAGCTGATGATGATGGACCACGGCTAAAGATTTATGAATGCTTCAGCTCCATTCGAGTTTTGTACAAAAGCTAAACTGAACAACATATACACGTAGCAACACGTACACGTCTTCATACAAAGTCGTTGTTTCCTATGGGCGAATGTTTATAACAGTTACCGTGACCCCGGAACATTAAGGGCAACTGAAGGAACATGAGTGGGTTTAGACAGTAAAAGTCTGACACGCCACATGGCGGGAGAAGTCATTTGATGATTTCCCACTCCCCAAAAAAATGGGCAAAAGCTGAATAGAGCTGAATAAATGTGTGTAGTCTCTAAGTGATCATCTCCGCCTGAATCCTATCATGAATCCAGAGGCCCTGCAGAAGTGTTCAGCTGCCGTCACGGACCCCCTAAAATTAGTATAAAGCTCACCCTATTTCACAGCGTTAAATTATTTAGAGCAACAGCATTTCTTAGCCAGAGTTGAAAATATTAATAAGTCATTAAAGGCAATATTTTATTAGGACACCATGGTTGCCCAAGTAACTCTATTAATTGTTTGGAGGGTTATTGTGCTGGTGGCGCAACTGGTTACAACGGCAACGTCAAAGTGGACGAGTTACAATCGGTAGGTAGTTAGAGACTCAAGTAATCATCGAAATCGTCAGAAAATAAGCAAAGCTAAGAGAAAAATAAACTGTTAAGTACTTGTCCTGGCGAAATCCATGATTTTGCAGGAACAGTAGGAAATATGCCTTGCGCTTGGTCGATTTTTTTCACACATTTACAAACTTACTACCCAAATAACAGCGCACCACAAACATTGTAATCCATTCCACCATCTATATTAAATTACGAACATCCATCTTGTACGTGATTGGCTGTTCGATGCTGTGCCGCATTCTGATTGGCTGGCAGTCGCAGCATGTTACTAATACCCTCCATTACCCTCCATTTAGTTTCTGTGAATAATTTGCATACGACAACGTTACTGCTTCAGTCTTGTATACATATGGTGTTTGATGTGCTTCCCTGCACCTGTAACCGTTTAATGTTCTGTTGTTATTACTGCTAAATTGTTTTGGATCTTAAGGATTATGTTTTTAAGGACCTTAATGAGCTGTTTAAGAGATAGAGTATCATTTTTTATGAATTAAATTGTTAGAGATCGCATATTTTTGGACGTAAGTATAAAGAAAATTGTTGCAAAATGCTGCTCTATAAAATTACTGTAAGGTTCTTGGAAGAATGCGCAAAATTAAATGTTAATATTTCGCTGCAGGACAAAGTGTTTTAAAAACATCATAAATGTAGTCCCGAGCAAAAAAATTGTCTGTTAGGATAATTATTTAATCTTTTAGTTTAAAGTAAAGTTAAAGCAATTTTTAGGAAAAAATATCTCTACACCACCCTTGTTTGACTGAAAGAGAATGCCTTATGCATTAAATCTAGAAGGCTAATGTAAATCAGGTGCATAAAGAGTAAATAAATAAATAAAATTTATTTTAAATTTTGCAAAGCGACTCGTGACTTATCAGTCCAGTATATCGTATATTACTAGAACCTTATGCAAGACATATGGGCTATTTAATTACAAATTAACAAACTCTTCAGCATAGTACAGAAATTTTCTGCATGCACAAGAAAACTAACTCCAAAACCGATACACATTCAAACAGCATCTTATTGATATTTCAAAGTGCAGTAACGATTGCCGAAAAACTTACAAAGAATACTAAAGCCACTAGCTGAATGCCTAACTAGGTAAGTATCTAATTTGAGGGCGATCCGCCTAGGGCGCGGTCGGGAACTTACCAGTTACGAAGCATTTCCTACATTTACGCAGATAAACTTTTGGGATGCTCCTCGCTGAGAATATTTATACGTCTTGAGGGCGAGCAGACGGACGATTTAGAATGTATGTTAACCTTAACAAACTTTTTGTCTATAACCTTTCAACGACCAAGCGACAGCCGGCTGTCGAGCTGCTATTGTCTTTCTATATTGTCTCGAATCACGTGTGTTTGAAGGTCTTAATGTATGTTAACTTTAACATACATTTTGAATGGCTATCTACAAGGGGAGGTTTATTTTTTAAGCCCTGATGCAAAAAGAGGCATGTTATAGTTATAAGTGTGACCCTTATGTGTGTATCTGTTTGTTTGTCTGTTTGTGGCAGCCTTAAACGGGTGATCCGCCGATTCAGTTGCGTTTTATTTGAAAATAGATTACATTAATATCGGTTCTGAAAATGAAGTCTCACAAGAAATTAAAAGGTTAAAGACAGACAAAAGTCCAGGACCAGACGGTATTACTAATGAAGCTATAAGAGTCGCCTCCCCGTTACTAACTCCATCCCTAACATATTTATTCAACCAGATACTTGAAACGGCTGAAATACCAACGCAATGGATGGAGTCAGAAATTATCTTAATTTACAAGAAAGGAGATTCAAAAGATATTTCGAATTACAGGCCAATAAGCTTACCCTCGTGTATCTACAAACTATTTTCTACCATCATTAACAAGAGAATAAGCGTTACAATAGAAGCTAAACAGCCGATAGAACAAGCAGGCTTTCGGAAGAATTTTTCTACAGTCGATCATATCCATACACTAGAATTAATAATGGAAAAATATCAGGAGAAGCAAAGAGCGCTCTACATCGCGTACGTTGACTACAAAAAAGCTTTCGATACTGTGTCACACTCTAGTATATGGATCGCTTTGCAAGCTCAGGAAGTTGAACATAAGTATATAGAAATAATCAGAAATATTTACACAAGCAGCAAAGCCAAAATAAAACTAGAAACTACTGGACCTACATTCCCCATTGAGAGGGGAGTAAAACAAGGTGACCCATTGTCCCCAAAACTTTTTATATCCATTCTAGAGTCAATAATAAAAAAACTAAATTGGGGAAAAACAGGACTCAATATTAATGGTAAATACTTAAGTCACCTGCGCTTCGCTGACGACTTAGTTCTGCTATCAGAGTCTAGTATACAACTCCAAGCCATGCTTGATGCCCTAAATGCAGCCAGTAAACAGGTAGGACTGGAAATGAATCTTTCCAAAACAATGGTTATGTCAAATAGCATAAAAAGAAAAATATCAGTAGACAAAGAAACGCTAAAATATACAGAAAAATACATTTACCTTGGAAAACAAATTGGCTTCGACAGAAAACAGAATTAACTAGAAGTAGAACGAAGAGCTCAAAATACTTGGAACAAGTACTGGTCCTTAAGAGAAATATTTAAAAGCAACATGCCAGTAACTATCAAAACAAATAAAAGTTATGACGTCATGCCTCTTGCCATGTCTAACCTACGCGTGTCAAACATGGAAATTTACATCCAAAATAAAAAACAAACTCATTACCTGCCAACGCGGATTGGAAAGAAGCATGCTTAACATTAAAAAAACCGGTCAAGTGCGAGTTCTACTCGCACAACGAGGGTTCCGTTAATTTGTTTTTTAGTGAAATAACTACAAATTTACGGCTTTCGGAGTTTTCTCTTTACTTGTGCTACATGACCTTGCTTCTTGCCAAATTTCACGATTCTAGGTCAATGGGAAGTACCCTATAGGTTTTGAGTTTTGATTCCCTTGAAAATGTCTAAATATGCTATATAAACCGCCGTATTTTTTTATTGCATTAATTTAGAAACTTGATTTTTTCACTGCTGTGAGAGATAGCAGACCTAAGTATGTGATATTAATTTCAGCTTGATATCTCGAAGCGTTTATGAGAAAAAGGTTCTTGACAGACAGACGGACAGACGGACGCCTGGTGTGAACTAACTACAAATTTACGGTTTTCGGAGTTTTCCCTTTACTTGTGCTACATGACCTTGCTTTTTGCCAAATTTCATGATTCTAGGTCAATGGGAAGTACCCTATAGGTTTGATTTCCTTGCAAATGTCCAAATTTCCAATATAAACCGCCGTATCTTTTTATTGCGTTGATTTAAAAACTTGATTTTTTCACTGCTTTAAGAGATAGCAGACCCGAGTATGTGATATTAATTTTAGCTTGATATCTCGACGCGTTTCTGAGAAAAAGGGTCTTGACAGCCGGACGGACGGACAGACGGACAACAAAGTGATCCTATAAGGGTTCCGTTTTTACCTTTTGAGGTACGGAACCCTAAAAATGCAAAAAATTCGTCACACAAAAATAAGAAAAATTACTAAAGCCAAAGACGCTCTAACTTATGCTAAAAAATTAAAATGGAAGTGGGCAGGACATGTAGCGAGGCTAGAAGACGACAGGTGGACTAGCAGGGTAACAAATTGGAAGGGTCCATATGGCAAACGTCTCAAAGGCAGACCACATTCGAGATGGGAAGACGAAGTCATAAAAATTGCTGGGCCCCGCTGGACGAAAGCAGGCCAGGATCGAGACAAATGGAATTCTTTAGAGGAGGCCTTCACCATCACCTGAGGAGGGGTTCTTGTTTCTTAAAAAAAAAAAAAACAATAACAGTGTTAAACTAGAAATACAAAACTAACTTATTTACTTTTTCCTAATTTAAAAAAAAAACTGTAATTTGTAATTACAAGAAATTTCATTTCATTTCATTTCATTTCATTTCATTTCATTTCATTTCATTTCATTTCATTTCATTTCATTTCATTTCATTTCATTTCATTTCATTTCATTTCATTTCATTTCATTTCATTTCATTTCATTGCATTTCATTTCATTTCATTTCATTTCATCTCATCTCATCTCATCTCATTTCATTTCATTTCATTTCATTTCATTTTATTTTATTTTATTTTATTTTATTTTATTTTATTTTATTTTATTTTATTTTATTTTATTTTATTTTATTTTATTTTATTTTATTTTATTTTATTTTATTTTATTTTATTTTATTTTATTTTATTTTATTTTATTTTATTTTATTTTATTTTATTTTATTTTATTTTATTTTATTTTATTTTATTTTATTTTATTTTATTTTATTTTATTTTATTTTATTTTATTTTATTTTATTTTATTTTATTTTATTTTATTTTATTTTATTTTATTTTATTTTATTTTATTTTATTTTATTTTATTTTATTTATTTTATAATATCGGTTCAGGTGTTTGAAGTTATCAACACTTTTGTCAGCTGAAGTTGCTATGGCTTTAACTTGTTTTCTGTACTGCTTAACAAACAATAACATATTTTTACAATGCAAATCGATTGATATGTGTACCTATTATAAGCTGTTGAAAAGTAATTAATGTGGCTTCAAACCTTCAAACACACACAATAGAAAGACAATAGCAGCCCGACAGCCAGTTGTCGCTTGGTCGTTGAAAGGTTGATTAGTATCCAAGTCTATAACTGTCAATAGCAATATATAAACTAAGCCAGAGATAAAATAAACTTACTATTGAACAGGCGTTAAACTACTTTAAAACACCAAAGGTCTTGCAGATCCGTTAGCGTTACCATCCTAGAGACAATGATAAGCGTCATAGATCTATAATTACATATTTATACCTACACCTTTCAAAACGAAACATAGCAACGCAGAAATAGGTATGGTGGTACTTCCCAGGACGAATGTAGAAGACTGAGAGCTAAATACGACTAATTGTTTAGAGTAAACCATCAGAACACATTAAGACATGAGAAATCGGTCATTTAATATCGTCGATGGTTAAAAATATATAGTATAAAACAAAGTCATTTTAGCAGTCTGCCTGCCCCCACTTACATACTTATATGCTTAAATCTTTAAAACTACGCAACAAATTTTAATAAAGTTTTTTTAATATATTTTTTTTTGTTGAGTGGGAAATCATCAAATGACTGCTCCCGTCCTGGGTGCGGCGGGTGGACGTGTCAGACATTTACTGACTAAACCCACTCATGTTCCTTCGATTGCCCTTTATGTTCCAGGGTCACGGTAACTATTATAAACATTCCGCAACCCCGGCAGGTTCCGCAACCCCGGCAAGTTTTTTTAATATACAGGAAACCAGCTATTTTTAAAGATATTTAACACCTATGCGAAGCTGGGGTGGATCGCTAGCTTCTAAAATGTCGGACGCAAATCGCTCGTCTGACTAATCCTTCGTGTTAATTTATTTACTCCCCACGTAAGACGTTGATACTAAGGATAAAAAATACTCGTATCTTGTACATGAGGCTTAATTTATCGTTTCAAGGTATCTTTGTTTTATTGCTGTTGTTTTATTTCGTTATCTATTTTGTGTATAGGTAGAGAGTTTATTGGATGTAGGTTAAAATTGCAATGTCTATGAGTTTTAGGATTATTCGCATAAAGACAGATACCCAAGAAGACATTATAAGCAGAAAAAAAAATAGTTAACTATTTTTTATTCAGAATTAAATTGATGGAGCGTTGGTAAAATAAGCAGTACTTCAATGACAAAGATTGATATAATTTAGGCATTAATTGTTATCCTCATTTCAACTTATAGGTAGCTCATCCTTAGCCTTTTCCCAACTATGTTAGGGTCGGCTTCCAAACTAAACAGATTCAGCTGGATACCAGCGTTTTACGTGAAGCAACAGCCTATCAGACCTCCAGAACCCAGTTACAAGGCGACAAGATAGCCCTTGGTTAGGCTGGTCAGACTTTCTGGCTTCTGACTACCCGTACGTATCGACTGTCGAAGTTCTACGAATGACAACCGGGACCAACGGCTTTACGGGCTTTACAAGACACATGATATCAATGATGTCCAAGATAAACTTTAGAAAGTACATATGAATTGAAAAAGTCGCATTGGTACTTGCCTGATTTTTTTGCCGGGCAAGTACCAGTACCAGTCGATAAGACTTATCGAATGCGCCATCACGATATTCGCCTTATCCTCATTCCTACTACTAGCTGATATATCAAGCGGAATAATTCTAAGAACCCAGCAACCATCTTCTTGACAAACTTCTAAATATATAAATAATATAATATTAATCGCCTAATTAAAAACCAATTCGACAAGTATAAGAGCTAAATGCAACTGTATCATTTTTGCCTTTCTAAGAATCTGTCCTTACACGAATAGTCCGAGTTTGTATTCATAAAACTTGAGAGTAAATATTGGATTGATAAGAAAAACCGATGTGAAAATAATGTTTTATTTATTTTTGTTTATGACTTCGTTCGCGCATAATTTTATAGCGCATAAACAAGTAACATTGAAGGTTAAAAAAAATACTGTTTAAAATTGAACGTATTCAATATTTATTTATATAAAAATATGATAAATGAGCGGAGATAATGCTATCCGTCTGAATAACTATGGCTATACGGGAAATAAGACGATAATGTTTAAATTAGAGATAACAATTGAATAAATACACAAAAATCAAAAATATATGAATCAAAAGATTTTTGACAGCAAATGTGGGTGAGTAATAATTTTCACACATTGGTAAAGCAAAATCTTTAGTATCCCATTTACTTTCTAGGCTCTTGTTCACAAACCAAAGTAAATCCCTACTAATATTATACAGGGTGTCCCACGGCTATGCCACATGGAGGGAAAGTACCTGAAATATTGTAGATAGAACGTTTTACTGAAAGAAGACATTATTTGAATTTTTAAAACATTTTTAACTGCATTCATCGATATTTTAATAATTACATAGTTGAACCGGGAATCGAACCTGTTACTCGAGAAAATTAATCAGCCTGTAGTTTTATCCTACCGATCGAAAGGCTTCATCACCAGGATTATTTTTTGCTAAATAACATAGTGTCAAAAATAAAAGAAAGACCATGAATTTTAACATTTTTAATACAAAATTGGTGATTTTTTCAACTGCTCAAAACTAGTACGAATGCAATCTATGAATGCAATTTAAATTGTTTTTAAAATTCAAATAATGTCTTCTTTCAGTAAAACGTTCTATCTACAAGATTTAAGGTACTTTCCCTCCATGTGGCATAGCCGTGGGACACCCTGTATATGCGAAAGCAACTCTGTCTGTTTGTCTGTCTCTTCTTCACGCCTAAACCACTAAACCGATTTGAATGAAAGGAGATGTCCGCTTTTTGTATGGACGTTGGTTTTTTATTCCGAGAAAAATCCAACCAGCATCAAAGTCCACTCTAATAAATACGACAAAAATATGGAACTTAGAACTAATTCAATAATATTTTTAAACACCCCCATTTAAGCAAAAAATCATAAAATAATAATTTAATTAAATAATGATTTTTATTGATTAATTGATTTCAGAACGCACCCCTAATCGGCTCAACCAAGAATTTTAAATAAAGCTGGATACTGAACGTAGAATGAATTGAAGTGTGAGCGAGATAAAAACATTTTTTTCGTATGTTTTTATATCTCGCTCACACTTATATCATAATTTAAGTGTGAGCGAGATAAAAAACATACGAGGGGTAAATAAACTTGGCTTCAATTATTTCTTATAGGTGCAGTATCCAGCTATATTTAAAATTCTTGGGCTCAACACATCGTTATCTGTCACTGTCAGTCAGATAACTGATTTACACTGACAGTTCTCCAGTGTCAATTTTGATAAGTTTACTTTTTTTGGATGCGTTCACTTTATTTACTTAGAGAATTTAAAAAAAGTTTGTTCGTTTTAGAAGTAAATTCTCACTAAAATAAAAAAAGATTGGGGGTCTTTAAAAATGTATGATATAGTCAAAAGTACTAGGTTCTGAGATGTCTATCCAAATATATTTAACTTATCCTGGTTAGAATTATTAAATAATAAAAAACCATTTTTGGACATGTCCTTTGGCACAGATTTAGTCCGGGACCCGAGAAAGGACATAGGATCGTTTTTATCCCGGAAATCACCCGGAAACTATTATTCCACGCAGATGAAGTCGTGGGCAAAAGCTAGTTTAAGATAAGTGCATTTTTCTCTTTCCTTTCCATAAGGAAGGAAAAGAAGAATCTATACAAATTGTCCAGCGCCTGAAGTATATCGACGTGAAATGAAAAACGAAATGAAAAGAAAACGATGCACTGAACTTAAATATAGTTAAAACGAGTAATAGTTAGTCTATGTTTACCATTTTCGAGATAAAATTAATTTTGGTTACAACGCCATCTACGTTTAGGAAAGGGATGATACATATAATATGTTACACCCTGGCCAGATGGAGCGACGATCTACAAAAGGCAGTGTGTAACTAGACAATAATCAAATTGTAGAATAGCCCCCCTAGACAAGTGGCATTGTAGAATAGAAAACGAAAACGAATAGATTGTCAAATGTATGGAATTGTCAAATTGTTTAGCGAAAGCTTATGTCTATTCCATACATTTGACAATCTATTCGTTTTTGTTTTCTTTTCTACAATGCCACTTGTCTTGGCCCTCTGAGTTCGATACGAGATGTTAAATTACTTAGCATAAGCGTATGTCAATTCCATACATTTGACAATCTATTCGTTTTCGTTTTCTTTTCTACAATGCCACTTGTCTTGGCCCTCTGAGTTCGATACGAGATGTCAAGTTACTTAGCATAAGCTTATGTCAATTGCATACATTTAACGATCTATTCTACCATCTATTCTACAATGCCATTATCTAGAGGCGCTGGCCGCAAACGGATGCGAGTTTATCGGTTTAGTTAGTGGCATATATTCGAGAGCCTATGTCCAGCAGTGGACTGTCACAGGCTGATTATGATGGTAATAACTTTATATGACATTCTTTTAAAGTTGTTGCACCAAAATATGGATAGAAAACACATACATACACATACATAATAAATGGTATTTTTCTAAAAAAAATGTTTAGTGTTTCCTTAAAAACTTGAGCATCCTCATCCTATTATATCTCTTACTATCAGTCGCCGTTGTGTTTTTACTAGGTTTATGATATTGGGAGGATTTCCTTAAAATTGCGGTCAGAAACTAGTTTATTTTATATCTTTGATAAAAGAATTAGATTATCTTAGTGAACATTTCCAAGTATGCAATGTATGTCAAAAGCAATACTCTTGACAATGTATACATAACTATTTCTCCCAAACGGTTGCAGCAGCATGTGTAGTTATTTCTCCAGCCATGTAGATAGTAGCGTGATGTTATATTGCCTTTAGTTCTTCTCGTTAAATGGGCTATCCAACACAAAAAGTATTTTTTTTAATTTGAGACTATAAGGACTTTGTGAGATTAGCGCATCCAACCACTAGGTTGATTGGTAATGCTTAAAATATTAAGTCCAACCTTGCACTATATTTTAATTTAAATAAGTAAAACATACAACCTCTTCAGCTTCATAATATTAACATAGATAAAGGTACTAAGTACTTATATTTATTTTCATGATTCAGCATCAGAAATAATACAGTTGGTAGCTACAAAAGTCCCCTCAGTGACTAATCTGAAAAGAGGAAATTCCATTTAAAATATTCCTTCTGTTAGGGATTTTTTCAAAGCTTAGTCTCTGCGAGATCCCCTAATCTGGAATGACAATTGACGTCACTTCAATTGGGTCAATTATTTGACCCAGAATCATCCCAAACACAAAAACATCTAAAAATAGAGATTTACATAATTGAATTCGTTCTTTTGTTTTGCGTTATGCTAGGCCCGTTAGATTAGGATAAAGATAAAAATGTGAAAAAATATGAAATTATTTATTTTAATTAGACCATTAAAAGGCTTGAAGGTCAGGAAAATTGGAAGGGGATTTGCTATGAAATAGAAATGAACCTAGTAGAATAAATATTATTATCATATCCTCTACTATAAAACTCGTCTAGACTGTGTGAAAGTACTGAAAAAATTTTTAAATCGTTTTAGCAATGAGGTTTTGGTGTACAGTCAGCACCAAAAGTCGATAAACAGAATCAACATAACAAAACACCTGTTCACAATAAATATAAATATAAATATTTACACTTGATGACTATAGCTTATGGCATTTTATTGTGAACAGGTGTTTTGTTATGTTGATTCTGTTCATCGACTTTTGGTGCTGACTGTACATTAAATGTATATGCTTATATTATGACAGCCAAAATGATGAGCGTGGAGTTTTGGGATTGATTTCCGGGACGGGCAAAAAGTTTTATTAAGTTTATCCATTATGGCCCTTCCCCAAAACTCGTGAAAGTGAGAAACATTGTTACGATTATTAGTCTACGACAATAAGTACTAAACATACTTAAAATATAAAGATATGTCAAAAAATATTAAAAGTTACAACTTTTTTTTTATTTCTAACAACACTATAACTGCAGATTGTATCGAAATAATATGAACAGTTTCAATCTTGTTCACAAAAAATATAGAGTTTGGTTTATTTACTTTTATAAAGTTCACATAACGTCGTTCAACCCATTATTTAATTTCTGGGAAGTGTACTGTTACCTCGTGTTTTTCCATTTAACACAATAGGGCCATTCGGTCAAGGTCAAGGTCGAAAGAGGCGCCTTAAAATTTTTTTAGTACTTCCCCGTCCGAGCTCTAATTCCTTGCACAGCAACTACAATAAATGAATATTTGAAACATCCAAATATAGACTTTATTATTGTTCTAATAATAAACATTGTCATATAAACAAATTTTCCTCAATATGTCACATATTTCCGTGAAACTGTTTTACGCCAATTATTCCATATCCGCAGGACGTCCCTCAATCCTAAGTGCCTGACGATATGCACATATTTGCACGTATTAGCACTTTATATCTAGACTTATAAGTATATAAAGTGTATTGACCACGTAATTAATTACATTCCTGAAAATACCATCATGGAGTTCAAACTGAAGTATTTTTGTGTGGTCTTATTGGTGGTTGGAGCTCATGCTTCAAGCGACGAACTGGGTTATGGTAAGCATGTTGTTATTAATAAGATATTTTTGTGTTGCTTCAATTTACGTAGTTTATTGCTGCTGGGTTACTCTACCTTAAAGTAGCGTTGCTGTGTTCCTATCTGAAGGGTATGGGTACTTGTGTAATTACAAGCATATGACGAATTTCATCGTTGTCTCTGAGATGGCAACAAATCTGTGAGGCTCAAGGTTTTGCAGAAGTGGATACAGAGTATCAGCAGCGCCAGCTTTCTTGCCGTCGAATTACATTAAAAAATACCTTTTGAAAATGTTCCACATTAAGTTAAAGTCTAGTAACTCGTATTCTTAGTGTTCGTTGATTTTTGGTTAGGTGAGTAGAATTGATGTTGGTTTCAAGCTCACTTCATTGAGAATCTTCGACAAGATTTTTACAGAATATTGATTAAACACTTAGTTTATGCATGTAAAATATTGCATTATTATTATCGAGCGTGGTCAAGTGATCGCTCCAAAAATAAAATATTTCAGTCAAGTCAGTACGGGCACATCTGCATACGTGTCAAGCAAAATGATGTATCGCAACGATACGCTTCATATGTCACCTTTTTGTTTCAAAAATGGAACCGAATGAACAATAAAATGATGGTCCGCAATTTATTGTTTTCAGGCCAGAATGACGCGGTATCGAACCAGACGGCGGCCGTCTACAACGTCGGAGTACATATGGGAATAATTAATCCCGATAAATACTCACTCCATTCATTTGAACGGGATGAAAGAAACATTTTTAAAGATTTGTACAAAGAATACATCTCATTGAATGGCAGTGCACCAATTAATTACCAGGATTGGCTCATAATGAATAACTACGGGCTACTTCCTGATACTCAGGAGTCTATGTTCCAAAGAAAAATTACTAAGCGTGGTACAGCTGATAATAAAAGACGCTTCATAAACACTGTCAAAAAAGGAGACATTTTGATCTCAGGTCGAGGCATCGGAGGGTTACTTGGTCATGCAGCAATTATGACCTCGGATTATTGGGTATTAGAAATGCCAGGTGGCAGTGGATATCTAACTGGGATTAGTGACAATAACAGACAAATTCCAAAGGACCAATGGTTTGATAAGCACGCCTCTGATTGGACGACGGTGTACAGGAATCGTGACAATTCGGTAGCTGTTGAGGCAGCGAGATGGGCCGATCGCAACTACTACGACCGTAGCGGTGGTTCTAAGAAGACCATACATGTGACCTACAGGTTATATCCAGTGGACTTTAGTTCCAAAAACCCTAGTTACTGTTCCAAGCTTGTGCTCCAAGCTTTCTACTACGGAACAGGCTCTAAGAAAGTTGTAAGACATCCACAAAACGCGCTGATTGTACCGACTACGTTACCAACGTATTTCATACCGCCATACACTTTGGTGAACAAAGGGAAATTCTAATTGTGTACTTCAAACAAGTTTTTGTATTGCATTTATTTTATTATTAATCCGACTACAGTAACGCCGAAAGGAAGGTTATATTAATTTAGTGTTGGCTGTGCTATTTTCTAAGAATTATTACTTTTAACTGTAAATAAAACAAACTTTGTGTAAAAAAATCGTATTATTTAAGAAGAAAACAAGCTACATCAATTCTCTCTTTAGAAATTAGACCATGACATTAAAACAAACCAATAGAGTTGTCGGTTATTCGTGAAATGCAAATACAAATCTCCTACAAACCAAACTACTTGATAATTGAGAGAGAGGATTCAATTAATTTGTTTAAACAAATTAACGGAAGTTATTTTGGGTATCCATAAGGATCTGGTATTGGGAACCAGTTCAAAGTTTCGTTGACATGCATTCTAATTTATTAGTATGGGGTCTTCAAAACCGAATTATTGGAGTGGTGTGGAACGTACTTTAAACTGTTATTGCTCAGAATATTAGAATTTGTTAAAGAAAATTCGATACGTAATAATTTAGTTAGTGAGATTACAAACCGTAATCTCTCACTAATGCTTGGTTCAATAAAGGCTTGCTTTGGTCCAATAAATAATATGCATGTAAAAATTACATGTTTATATAAGAACTAGGTGATTAAAAACAAGGAGAATCACATAGAATGATAAAATATAAACCGTTAGTACTACACATGTTTGTTTTAAGTATTTATTAAATAGGCACCATAAGTTCAGACTTACAAATACAATAATTCAACTAAAAATAAATATTCATAATGATTGTGTCAAAAGTTCTGAGTTACTTTATAACGAGACCATCGCAAACAAAAGCCTCCATTGTAGGGGCAGTGTCCACCATTTTTGTAGCCTCTCTATCTGCATCGAGCAATGGACTCGAAAAATACGAAGCGGTTTCGGAGCTAGATTAATTGTATAAATAATATGACGTGGTCAGTTGTTGGAAAAATATGTGACTATCGCACACAAACGCATCCATTAAAGGTGCAGTATCCGCCACCCCTGTGTCCTCTTTGTCTGCATTGAGCAATGCACTCGTAAAATACGCAGCGGTTTGGAAACTCTGGTCCTCGTATCGTTTCTCTTTTCTGGATGAAGTGGGCCGGTTCTGAAAGAATAAGAAAAATATTAGAGGGCATTGTAATTGCCTGTTTCTTTTTAGGTACAGTTTATTATGTAATAACTATACTTTTTTTCACATTGCCAATACGGAAAAGCTTAAAGGTATTAATGGACGCTTAACCAGCAATGCTCAGAGTACCCCTAAAGGATAAAAACAGAGGATAAATGGAGAGTAGGTCAATATCTGCAGTGCTCTTTTAATAAGAAAGTGACAATGTTCAGAAATTACAAGCATTTGTCAGTAATTGTTAAGCTCAATTAAAAACGCGAGGAGCCCAACATCTTTAGGCAAACAATACCAAAGAAAGTGTTTTAAATTTTTAACCGACTTCAAAAAAAAAGTAGGTTCTCTGTTCGACCTGTATGTATGTATGTATGTATGTTTGTCCGCGATTATCTCGCGTTTGGCTGAACCGATTTTGATGCGGTTTTCAGCAAAGTGTTTGTTACATTCTGGGGAAGGTTTTAGTATACAACACTAATAGATATCCCGTGACGTTGCCCGCATAGATCACGTTTTGCTTTCTTGGATTGTAGATTTTTTTATAAGATTATAAGTTTATTTTGAGAGCTACCCTAAAACGTAGTCAGACACTGCGAGACTCTAACTAAAAAGTAAAAAATAAAAAGCTTTTTAAAAAAAAGATAACCGACTTCAAAAACTAAAAGCTCAAAAATAACTATTTCGGAAGTCGGTGGCAACACAAATCGACCGGCAGAAGAGAAGCCACCGACTTCCGAAATAGTTATTTTTAAAAGCACATCAATCTCTAATATAGATAACTGGTATTATATACACATTTGTTGGTATACCGTCCCTTTAATAATAAGTAAACCAGCCATTTACGATCGTTTGATATCTTTCGTACTTGTAAATGATTAAAGGACCTAGTTTTAAAAATTTTAACCACATATTTCTCCCAAGATATACTTACTATATCGAGGGTTCCGGGGTCAAACCCGGTAAGTACAAAAAACCTACTTTCGAGATATTCAATGTTAAAAGTTCGCAGACGAGAAAAACTTGAATTAAAAAGTAAATCGGAAAGTAATATTTTTTAAAAATAACATGTACTAATATAGATACAATTTACGTGGTTTTCAATTGAGTATCGAATTTAGTTTTTTTATGAGAAAATATATTGTACTCAAGGGTACCGACATATTGGATTTTAGCTCAAATAAAAAAGCCATTTCCTGTGTTTAAAGTTTAATAAAAGTGTGAAAAAATATTCGTTTTGAATTGTTATTACTTATAGCTTAACATAAAACGTTCTTTGGTACATAAGAGTAAAAAATATTTAACACTAGCTTTTGCCCGTGACTTCGTCCGCGTGGAATAATAGTTCCCGTTTCCCGGGGGATTTCTTGGATGAAAACTATCCTATGTCCTTTCTCGGGTCCCAGACCATGTCTGTACCAAATTTCATTTAAAATTGGTTTAGTAGTTTAGGCGTGAAGAAGAAACAGACAGACAGATAGACTGGCAGAGTTACTTTCGTATTTATAATATTAGTACGGATTAACTGTGGAACTATCTTGAGCGTACACAAAAAGATTATCGGGGTTGTATAAGCGTGAAAGAGCTACATTGACCATGGTAAAAGCATGGCAAAACATATCCAATGGGATTTTTATTTTTGATGGATATGAAATCATCAAATGACTTCTCCCGCCCCTGAAGAGGGAAGGAATGTCAGACTTTTACTGACTAAAATCCAATAATGTCCCTTCGGTTACCCCTATATTTATATTCCGGGGCCGCGGTAACTAAGCATCGACACGCCGTCGACACGGGTCTGGTCCTAGTCGGGCGGCGAGCTACCTACCGCTCGCCTTCCGCAGGCCCACGCCTCCAGTGGCCATCATCTTGCGACTCTCGACAACTAAGCCTGGGTCTCTGTCCAGGGCGTGAAGCTTGACGCTGCCTCACGCGCCCCGCCGCTTTCGTCTCCAGCGTGTCTGCTTCGCAGGAGGCGAGGGCTTCCTATTCAGTCTCGCCCCGAAGCATGGCCTGAACCAGCGCCGATCGCCTCTGCAACGACACGGTGGTGGTTCGCCCAAGCGGGGCCTACCTCCACCGTATGCTACACTGTGTCACGCAGGCGTCACTTCCGCCCGAATCCGACATAGGAACCTCCCGAAATGTCCGTGTGCGGTGAGGACCTGTGTCGGGCGATACGTGAGAGTGGCGAGGCGTCATTCCAGCCACTCCTCAAAGAGGGATGACCAGCAATGAATTGCGACAGACGCATTCTCCACGAGATCCCGCCGGAGCTCTGTATGCTGAGTGTGTGTGAGTTTCGCCCCAGCGTTGCACTTCCACGCGCCACTGTGCGTGGTACCCACACCGGTATGCGGGCAAGGATCAGGCAGGCAGGAGATCTTGCGGTATCCATGCACCATCCGCAGACCTCCACAACCCAGTAACTGGGCGACGATACCCTTTGGTTCGACTGGTCAAACTTTCTGACTTCTGAATACCCGTAACGTCAAAGTTCTACGAATGACAACCGGGGCTTAACATGCTTTCCGAGGCACGGGCTGTCAGTGATAGAAAGTACATATGAATTGAAAAAGTCACATTGGTACTTGCCCGGATTCGAACCCGTAACCTCTTACACGCGCCTTTATGACGACCCAGATGTATTATTCTGATGTATAAGCTACGAATATCTTGCAAAGCCACCGGCCAATTTTCTTTATTGTACACCAATAGGACAAAAACAGTAAAGGACGATACAAACAAATATGCAAGAGAAGAGAAAATTACGCTAGGGGCATTTTGCGTTTTAGTAATTCTATATTATCTCCGAAACTATATGACCAATTGACATACTGTAAATAGCAAATCTTATCTGTATGATGTCCTTGTAATACTGAAATAATTATTATCATAATAATAATCTTATTGTCATTTTCGTATCTCGGGACCCTGAGGTCCCGGACCTTTGGAAGGCGTACGAGGGGCCGAAGCCAACTCGCAGAGGCCCCTTGAGGAAAACTTTATGTGGAATGGGACACCAACCGGCAATTATCCCTATATGCACCACTCAAGTGCACCTAAGGTCAACCCCCGGTTGGTGGTGGTCTATTGCAGTTCATGGAATAAAGAAAGTATTGGACTATGGGTTTGGGTTGCTAAGATGGATTACTTATCTGAAACTATTGAATGGCTATGGCCCCTGCCTAACCAATGCTTGTATACACGGATAAAAAGGCAGGGGGTGACTTGCACACTCAGTAAATGGGCCCCCGAAAACGGCCGCTAGCACATAGTGACGTAGCGACAAAGGGGCAACATATATCGAGGTGCTGGAGGAGTGGAGAGGTATTCCACGGCTAGTGGAGAGGTATTCCATTATTATTTTGTTGCTCAAATAATCAACCAAACGTAAGTATGCCGAAAAATCATTTTTATATTATGCAATAAAAGAAGTACAAAAGATAAAATATAAAAGATAGAGATATGGTATCGCGGACTTTTTTGTAGAAATAATTAAGACAAACCAAGTTGCCATACATTGTTTTTAATTTTAAGCAACTGTTTAATCAGCGCACGCAATTAATTCTGTTTTTAACCGACTTCAAAAAAGGAGGAGGTTCTCAATTCGTCTGTATGTTCTTTTTTTTTTTTTTTGTATGTTTGTTACGCGATATCTCCGTCAATTGTAAACGAATTTTGATGGTTCTTTTTTTGTTAGATAAGTCATGATTCAGGGGTGGTCCCATATAAATTTTGTGGCGATCGGTTTAGCGGTTCTCGAAACATTCACCAAGAACAAAAAAAAATTGACGAAATATTCATAGACGATGTGTGCTTTATCTTCAAGTGTCTATATCTACATTGGGAGTCGACACTAAAAAGTAATAAATAATAAAAACTTTTTTCAAAAAAAATAATAACCGACTTCAAAAACTAAAAACCCAAAAATAACTAAAATTTCGGAAGTCGGTGGCTTCTGTTCTGCCAGTCAATGTGTGTTGCCACCGACTTCCAAAATTTTAGTTATTTTTGGGTTTTTAGTTTTTGAAGTCGGTTATTATTTTTTTTTATGAGGTAATTTTTAGCCAGTTCACGGTCTCTTTGTTACTATCTCTATTTTTAGTTTTCATAACAGCAGCACTTAGTTTTTTAAGATAGTAAACACTAACTTTTAACGTTTTTGGTTATTATTTTGATGAGTGCGCTTGCTCAACGGTCGCTATCGCAGCGCGAACTGACCGGCTCTAAGCTCTTATTGGGTTTCACCTCACATAAAATAAAAAATAAAATGTTAAAAAATAATTGCGACAATCCGATAACTAAACTTTACGTATTATTTTTAAATATGGGTTTTCAGAAAAACACCACAATTATATTTATTGGATTTTATACTAAAACAAAATATGTATAAGTTAAATAATATCGTTAAGTAAAATCCGACAAATATGGTTAATAGCTTCTGGTTATCATTAAAAATAACTTTACTATAATATCGTAAGAAGCGAAACCCGTTAAAGATTAATAACTGGTGTTACTTTGTAGATCTAGTTAAATTTGGCCAAAAAACGTTTGCCCTAAACACCCATAAATATACGTTATGTGTTTCTTCCACTAAATAAAACCAAAATCTCAAGCTTTACGTCTACTTATACTATATTATACCGATGTTGTAGTTAATACATACAATACTTATTGGGTTATTAACTCAGCCTTTTCAGTGATCCTTATTAAGTCGGTTTATCTGTAAATACCATTAAAAAGAGCGCAAAAAATGCATTATAACTGCACTTTTAGGTAAAAATCTCAATTTTTGTTACTTATCGGGTTTGACCCCGTAACCCTCGATATATTCAAGAGATTATAAGTTTTATCGAGTCAGAGGTTGCGAACGACATAGCTTAAACGAAAAATATATTTTATTAAAAAAAAAAAACAAACCAGCGTGTCCTATATCAGCTGCCGAAACAACGACCGCAAAAGCGACGAGGAACAGAGCAACAACCAAACAAGTCTTCATGATTAAAACGTTTCAGAGTATGTGGAACTTCACAAGCTCCACCTTATTTATACTAACTCCAACCAGAACATAACTTCTCTCAAACTATACTATCAGATCAATACATAACACGACCAAATCCACATACATTTCACTAACACATCCATTGACGGAAAACCATTCCCGCAACGTATTTGCAATCGTGTTCAGACGGAAATGTATACCGCAGATACAGACTCGTGCAATCAGTCGTTTCGCACTATATGCTAGCACATTAATATTGGATGTGGAGGGAATACCCTGAGTCAATTGCTCCGACATAGAATTGCAAGTGATACATTCCGTAGTCGTCATTCAATTTGCTACTATATTAGATGGAGATTAAGTTGATTGTTCTTTGTGATGAATCTTTAAACAGGGTGATGTTTATTTGATATTGCGAACACCAGTTATCTTCGTGTGTGTTCTTGTTATCTGGGTTTACAGGTAAATATTAAGCTGACATTATTTTGTGATTTATTTTCCTGTTTCATTTAGTTTTACATTGCATTGTTGTTTACTTGCAATGAGTTATGGTGCTGATTTCAGGAAAAAATATTTCTGACGTGATATCTATGTAGGTTACTTATATAATAATACTAGTAGTTCCTGCGATTTTGCTCGCGTAAAGAAGAAAGGTCTTGGTTATTGTTTGCACCCGATGGTCATAGCGTGATGTTATATAAATTATGAGTTATTCTGATAGCTGTACCACTCTAAAGTTTGGACAATATTCGTTCAGTTTTCCGCATAAAAGATCCATCCATCCATCTATCCTCATAGACTTTTACATACCATTAAAATATAATATTACTAAAACTAGGTCTAGAATTATAAATCTGAAGAATAGGCGAGATGACAAAAAAAAAGTAATTAGTCCGTCAGTTAGATAATCAAACAATTAGGGACACGTATTTTTTCTTTTTTCTCGTGAACAGAAAATGACGACAATACAGTGCGTTGAAGTTTCGTGAAACGTCACGCCTTTGTATAATTTTTACTCAGAAGTGACGTCACAAGTCCCCTCTCCGGAACTTTGATGCTCTTTATCTTTGTATTTTGTTATTAATTTGATCAAGCAAAAAATATGTGTCCAGTATTTTTGGACTGTCTACAGACGGACTAAACAGAATGTCATTCTTTTGATGTAGTCAACATCCCTATTGTTATGTTTTATATAGATATATAAACTCTCACACACAAACAGCCAATCCAAAAAGAACTGACCGACCGGAATTATTAGTTAGAAGTTTACTCAAGATTTGTTTCTGAGAATTTGGGCTCCTTTCCCAGTATTTTAGAAAGGCAATTATTGAGAAAAACCCGCCCCAGCTTCGAACGGGTGTAAAAACTCTTTGAAATTCTCGAGTTTTCACTGCAATTATATGAGTATAATATAAAACCTTCCTTATAAATAATCCATACTAATATTATAAATGGGAAAGTGTGTCTGTCTGTCTGTCTGTCTGTTTGTCTTTCTTTCACGGCAAAACGGAGCGACGTATTGACGTGATTTTTTAAGTGGAGATAGTTGAAGGGATGGAGAGTAACATAGGCTACTTTTTGTCTCTTTCTAACGCGAGCGAAGCCGCAGGCAGAAGCTAGTTCTGTATATTGTGTAAACTGCATGAAAATCCATTCAGTAATTTTTGAGTGTATCGTGTACAGGCAGACACAGCTTGAAAGAGGTGAGAATATGACTGTTTGAAATCGCCAATGAGCTTTGTGCAAGCGTAGTAATCAATATCTGCCTTTGCCTTGCACTTTTAGTTGTTTTCTTTGCGTTAAATAAATATATTGGAGAGTCATTTTTACCTGTTAAATAAAAAGGTAAATCCCCAACGAGATGGGTAAGGCAAATATTTCGTGCACCTCATGACCAATCGCAGTAGAGTAAGTTTGTCTTTGTAAATATTTTTATTACTCCATAATATTAAATTACAAGTAAATAATACCCAATACCGAAAGGAAAAATAACGGGAAAGACGAAAAAGTGGGGGGGGGGAGAACTTTTTTTTTTTATCCTGGGACATCTTACACACGGCCATCTGATCCCAAGCTAAGCAGAGCTTGTGTTATGGTAATCTGACAACTGATATACATACTTATATAATTTTTAAATACATACATATTATAGATTATTAACACCCAGACACACAACAAACAATTATGCTCATCACACAAAGTTTGTTCTGGGTGGGAATCGAACCCACGACCACCGGCTTAGCAGTCAGGGTCACTGACCACTGGACCAACAGGCCCGTCAAAAAGTCTTTTCCGTCACCCTTAAGGTAGAGGGTCAGGGTAGGTGTAAATTGTGTTTTTTACATTACTTACCTACATATCGCAATCAGAGTTTGAGGCGCCATTTATTCATTTCAAGATGGCGTTAGGGACCGCCTTCCCAGTCGCGAAAGCCTCCCGACTCAAAAGTAATGACATTAGTCGGGGAATAATCCGTGTCATTTTTAACATGTCTATATAAATTTTGAGTTCCCTGTATAACATCATAATTCAACGCAAATATGCCATTGCAATTCCAAAAGTAATAAAAAAAATTAACAGGTTGTAGAAGAAAACGCCTATTTATTATTACAAGCTTAATCTTTCGCACAGCTCCTCTCTCCTTCCTTTTTTCTCTGCATAAGGTTATTTGGGAATGATATTCAAAGGACTCCTGTTTATCCCGCCATTTTTGAAAAAGGAAGTATTCCCGCTCAAGTACCCATTTTTTGGCCAATTAAAATGATATTGTTTGGTGCTTATACATAGGTGGTCAAAAAATAAGTGCTGAAACGGGGATATCTCGGAAAAGATCTAAAGCGACAGAAATAATACAGAATAATCGCACGGCACGTGTAGGCTATGTAAAGGTTGGTACTAGAGGTTGACTCAAGAAGCGTGGGCTACACGCGCAGCTTCAGTTTAAATAAATACCCTATAAATATCTTGGGGCAACTCACACAGCCATCTGTACTTAAACAAGGTTGAGCCTGTACTGTGTAACCAGTGAACTTGTATTTATAAATACACTCGTGAGCAAAGTATGGAATCACTGAATTGATTGAGCGAATTAAGTGATTTCATACTTTTGCTCGCGACTGTACATGCATATTTTAATTACATTACACCCAGATATAGACCAACCAATATTTTTTTTTAATTCTTTATTTAATTACAGGGTTTTTTCTTAGAAGAATATGTCACCCCGATGATTGCAGCTTATCACTTTAACATGACTGTGTCTTTTGTGGGAATCGAACCTGCGAATGCTGGCTTAGCAGTTCAGGTCATGGACTACGAGAATTAGCGGCCAGTAATAGTAGTACAATATGGTAGTATAGTAATGTTTCTTTCCACGATTGATACGTTAATAATAGCACGGTCATGTTGACTGATTTCGAATGACAGCGTCTGTTCACGAGCATGATGCGTGTATTAAAACAACTCTGGTCGATGGTACTCAGTACTCAGTGTTAAATGATATACTTGACTTCCCTGTGAAAAAAGGCGTGTCCAAAAGCTACTGTATCAAAAAGTATGTTTAATGAAAAACAGTAGAAAAAATATATACAATAATTTTATAGTTTTCTTTGATACTTCCGTGCGTCACATAGAATTAAAACCATTTTATCACTACTATCATTATTCATTTTGCTTTGTTTAAAAGTGAGTTTTTCTGCAACAGACAGTATTAAAAGGAAATAGGGCAAAACGCCTCGGGCACTGAATAAACTCCCTTGTACCTAATTATAAAATATGCCATTCTACAAAGCAAGATTTATCTGTAACTTTCTGCTTGTATAAATATTATTTTTCTGCTATGAAGAAGAATTTTAAATTAAATAATGCTGATTTTTTTTCTTCAAATGCGCTTGTTTCTGTTCTTGTTGACTTACTAAGTTTGCTAACATACTTATGAAAATTATATAAAAAACATTCTGACATCGAAAAATAAAACTGCTTTTTACACTAACGAGGACTTATAGTGTAATAGTTTTAATAGAAATGGTACAGTATGATTATTTAACCCACTCTACAAATCCATTTGTGTAACAGAGAAATTCGGCGGTTCAGGCCCGACGCCTGCTGGGGTATTGGGTTGTTGGAAAGAGATACCGTCGCCCTGAACACAAAGGGTCAAGAAGTAACATGTGTCAGTAGAAGTCTGACACTCCCTTCCGTTCCACCCAGAGCGTGATGTGTCCTAAAGGAACTTAAAAATCTGTCACAAAATCTTCTACGCGTTATTAGTATCAATATCTATTCAAGTGTCTTTCAGCATATTCTATGTAGCTGGTAAAACGTGGATTAAAGGCAAAAACATTTCCAAAGTGAAACAGCTTCAATTGTTATTTTATGTATGATCGTTTTAAACAATCAGCGTTTACTTTGATGGACTCTATACCACGCCCCCGCTGCCTAACCTAATATTATATTTAATTGTTGCTGCTAGCTGATCAATTTCGCAGATCGTCTCTCTATCTGGCCAGAGAGCATCCTTCACAACCCTTGCACTTTGGTCCACCCATGTCTATGTCCATGTCCATTTGGTCCACCTTGGATCACATGGTCGCCAACACAGAACACGCTTACTCCAACTATTGGGTCTGGTCTGTCTGTCTCACTTTCACTCCAAAACTAATGAACCAATTTGAATGAAATTTGATACTGAGATAGTCCATAGCTTGAGATAGGACATAGAATAGTTTTTATCACAAAAAAAACCAAGGGAACGGGAACTACGCGGGTATACCCGCGGGACAGCTAGTTTCTTACATGCGATTAAGTAAACGACATCAATATGTCTTCACTTGAAATGACGTACAACGTAATAGTATTTTTTCATCTATACTAATATTATAAAGAGGTAAAATTTGTGAGTTTGTAGGTTTGTAAGTTTGTATGTAGGGGGTAATCTCTGGTACTACTGGTCCGATTTGAAAAATTCTTTCAGTGTTAGATAGCCCATTTATCTAGGAATGCTATAGGCTATATACCATCACGCTACGATCCACGGGAGCGGAGCAGTAACGAAAAATGCGAGTGAAACCGCATGGGACAGCTAGTATCTAATATCTGATCACACTCCAAACCTTTATCTAAAGTACTACAGACAACAAGAAAAAACAATATCATTTATGAAAGGAGCAAGGGTAGAAAACAATAAAGGCTGAGGCAATATCAAATCTTCTTTTCATTGGGGTAATTGTAATTTTTCTAAGTGCTTGCTAGTAGAGAAACAATATCCGTGCCGCGGATAACTGGGGACATAGAATACAGGGACGGAGTTAGTCAAATGGGATCATTAAGGAGAGCTGTGTTCATTCTGTTTAAAACCTTCGGCAGTTTTGCCTTTAAGTGTTTCTAAGCGAAGTAAAAGCAGTTTCATTCAGACAGTCTTACTGACTGCAAGCGGTATGTTATTGTTAAAGGCCTATGTTGTATCATACTGCTGGCCTTTAAGTATTTTTCTTATATACTGTTCATGTTTTTTGTCAGTTACACCTAGCAACGCAATTCTTTCAATGCCAACTTTAACGACAATGTCTTAAATCAGTCGCCAATCTTTGTTCGTCTCTCCACGTGCATCCATTTTCAGCCTAACTGTGTTACCTTCAAAATCAGCTACGCTATCAATCATTTAAAAAAATATTCTAATACGCTTCATTCAGACGGCAATACAAAGGGATGCGTACTAGGATTACCTTAACATAAAAAAGTTTAAAAAAAATTACGAATGGAACGGACGTATGGGATCCGCTCTATAACCTTAATATTATAACGGAAACACACATTGTGGAAACAACTCTCTATCTTTTACGGTTGTCGACATATAACTCGATTACAGACAGACAGGCCAAAGGAAAAAGATTAAGTAATAGAATGATATGGCCTCATTAGTAGCCTGTGTATAATATCCCCCAAAAAAGAGAGAATAGCCAACACCTTCTTATTTTGGAATCATAACATTCAGTGGCACATAAAAGTAGCTTTTATTTCCACAGTTTCCTACTGCACCAAAACTGTCAAGAAATGCGGCAAAGGGGCATAAAATAAGCCATAAAAAGCGTAGTCTCTCTGAGGACCGCATCGGGCAATTTCGAGTCCCGCCCTGTTGTCGAGTCGACAACTTAATTTATCAACAGCTTGTTACTGCCTTACTGGTGGGCACTGAGCAATAGTTTAGTGGAGACGTAGCCTTATATTGCCCCTCTTACTGCGGCCAACGGAATTGCATGCAAGTGTTTTCGTATTAAAAATCTGTGACTGTCTTTTGTTTTGTGCTGGGTCCGTTTTAAGTACTTGGATTAAACAGTAATTGTACAATAGTTACTGTTAACGTAAATGTTAATTGACGTAATATAGGTATATCAGGGATTGTTTTTTGGGATCTAAGGATTTTGTTAATTCTGGTACTAGGCAATCTAGACTACTCCCAGTATTAATCGTCTCTTCGTACCGTTCTCATTGGTCCAGTTCCTGTCTCCTGCTTGATATGGAGTGCCTTAGTGAAGTGGCGAGATTACCATAGAACTGACTCGTCTTAAGACGTGTACAGACTAACAAAATGTAACAACGAACAGAGCGTCAATGTGGACGTCAAATTATTTCATTGTGTGTTACATTTCGTAAGTTTGTTCACGCCATTAGCACAGATTAATAAATAGTTACTACGTAACAGATACTTCACTCCAATACAAAAACTAAAATACCTACGCTATAATAGCCTACAAAATCATAATAATAATACCAGCTGTTTGCAGCGAGGAAAAATGTACCATAAGTACGCACAAAGAGAGTTGAGATTCTTTTGCCCGCCGCGCGACTAACGTGTGTGCGTGCCATCCAGTAAATGTGCTAGGGTTATACGTATGATGATAATGGTAATAAAACGAATGTTTTAGAAAAACAATTATTTTTTATTTGTTGATCAAATATTTTTTAGTTTAATAAAATGACTGATGCATATTTTTCGTTCCTTGAATTCCCGATTTTTATATTTTTGTGTCGAAAATATCCAAAACCGCGTGAATAATTTTAATGAATAATCAAAAGGGAAACAGGAGTATTGGGAAACAGGGGAATTGCACAATAATCACACAATAATTACGTGGTTTCGGCATTTTGATAGTCAGCGCTGTACCCGTGACGCGCGAGCATTCAGCCAGGCGCGCGACAGCCCGGTGTTCGTTGTACCGTCGACGATACGCGAAGCGGTAGGCATAAAACGCGTGGCCTTGAGCGAGTGACGGACGCCTGCCATTAGACGGTTTGTTAACCAAATTGACGATGACCTATGGTGTGGTAGTTAGCCTAATTACGAATAGGCGAAATCAAAAACTTTACTTATGAAAGTAGATGCTTAAAATAGTTAATCACCAGTCCGCAGAATACCTTTCCAGATTTACATTGTACACAAAATTTAGCGGAGTAAATTTAGGGTAAACCCCCTACAAAAGCCCTGAGATAAGTCCCAAAGAATCTGAATGCGAGGTGTGGAATTATCTAAATAATTTCATTTTACGTTTCACCTAACATATTCAAGAGACCCGAAGCGTTGACATTCTTTATTTTCGGAACACTCGCCTAAAGGTTATAACGGGTAACTTTCTGATGTTTAATGCGGCGTAGCTCGCCTAAATAATAACAACGTGTAACACGGTCAGCTCAGAAACAATGGGTGGACGCTTTTCTGTTTTTACGTCCTTCATTTCACGTCACGTTATTCCACTTTTCTCGTGTTTATTTCGGCCGAAATCCAAACATTCATGTAGTAAACCAGTTCAGTCTGCCGACAGATTTTATAAGGTGCTTTGTTAGCATAATATTTGGGGTTCGTTTTAAAGTACAGGATATTTTTGTAAAATGAAACAAAGGGATAGATTGAAGAGAAAAAGAATGGAAAACTGTGTTATGCACTGTGACTCCCACATTTTCAAAGAATCCAATTAGGAATGGCTACTGGACAAACGTGAATAATTCTCAGCAAACAAATTTTATTTTAACAAATATTTTTGGAAATATCTTTTCCATTTCGGGTCTCATCTCGAAAGCAAACAGCCAGTCGGTTCGGAAACACAATTTAAGTTCGTCAACAGCCGGTTTCAGTGCCAGTGCTCCGAGGCACAACTTATTTATATAGGAGAGTACAGTTTGGTTCGATAGCTGAGAGCCCAAAGTTAGTTGAATCAAGCGTTCGGTGTTATGCGAAAACCTATTTAAAATTAACGAAGATCTCTTAAACCATACAGCAATATTATATCCCTACAGTTAAAACTTTTAACTCCAACGATTTATACTTCCCCAAAGAATAAACAACAATTTGTGTCAACATTTAAAAAATAAAGGACCTACTTCCGAGTTGGGCTTACACAAATCGTGATTCCAAACTTTCTGGACGGGAATACTTTACAGGTTGAACGGCAAAAATACGAGCCAAGTTTAAAAGAAAGATTGGAATGCGTAATTAAAGGGAACACCAGTGATTTACCAAATGATGTCCATTAAAGTTGGGGATGAGGAAATGGGCGCAGTATTCGGAGACGGACGAGGGGAGGAGTTGTGGAACAGTTCTTATGACCTCATCACGGCTTCCTTCCTACAAATGAGTGAAGCGATGGTCTGTGCGTAATGTGTTCAGCTTTCAAGGGTGACTCGTACCGCTAATTCTGTGGATTGGTGAGGAATGATATTTTTTTCGGGACTGAGCGGGGGCTTTGTAAAGACAATGATTTGACTTACAAGTAAAAAGTCAATGCTATATGTTACAAGACATGTGCTCCACAAGTGGTAGACTGAAATTTTACCACATCGTAAAACCCTGCACATCGTCCGGTGCTCGTCTATGATATTTCCTGACAGTATTGTACAGTTTTTAAGTCCGAATCTTATATTTACGGCCTATTTTACCATAAAATCACCCCTCGGTGTTATGGGTTTGGCCGCTCTGTAATACGTATGACCGTTGGTTGTTCTGTCTGTCTGTGGCATCGTAAATCTAAATGGATGAACCGATTTGGATGCGGGTTTTGTATTTGAAAGTAGGTTGTCTAGCAATGGTTATTGTTTCATCAAAATTTGGTTTGGCAGTTTCGAAATCTTTTAGAAAAAAAGCAGCTTTTGTTAATCAATCGCGATCTTAATAACTTCGGGGGCGGGCGTTTTTTAATTTTTTATTTACACTTGTGTTGTCATTGAGTCTAGTGGGTTATATTGAATATTGTTTTAATGTAAACAAATGTTGCTGTTAAGAATTAAGGCAAACGAGAATATTTTCTATGAGAGTACGTTGTTATCGCTTTTAAAATATTTCTAAAACACGAAACTTATAAAACAACACATTGGGTAAAAGTTAACGTTTGCGATAACGGCGTGATTAAATTACGATTAACTGCCATAAAATGAGGTTTACGATTGCACAGTTCATTGATTTTATTGAAGACTAGCTGCTGCTCGCGACGTCATCCACGTAGAGGCTATAATGCAGTAAAAATAATGTGCCTATATCACTGTTTTGTTCATCCTACAAAGGTGATAGTGTGATAATATATATAACCAGTCAATAATATAATACATGTTATGTCTGATATATAGCTTGATTCAACCTCATGCATAATGCAATTCTTATCGAAGTTATCCCGGAAAAACACAGTGACAAACAGACATAAATTCTAAAATCTATATTTTTGGCTTGGTACCGATGGTAAAACATGAATCAAGAATCTTTTTTATATATTCAATGTAAACAGTTTCGATTTTATTACGATTGTATTGTATGTATATAGGTTTAGATGTGACGAATCGCGTATTTATCGATCAGTTTGAGATTTAGTACAATTTGCTTCAGTCGAAAACTAAGGACGAGAGTATGGCTTAGTTTTTTCCCGTCTCTATCCTGCTTTTGTATTTTGAGGGCCCAGTTAGGTGACATGAACACTATCGCGCGGTGGCTGGTATTCCGCGTACTTATTTCTTATAGCGATTTAAAATTTATTGGCTAGTTCACAATGTACGAATCCTTAGTTGTGACCAAACCGCGCGGCCGCCGCGCGAATTCTTCGGGCCACTGGCCACTATACTATACTTATTTAAATTTAACTATAGTCACTTTAATTTAAAATCTCAGATACAATTTTTTTGCACTGGGCTTGGCTTTTTTTTGTACGGGCCGTCCTTTACATATATTCATTGAATAATAAAATTGGGTGTTTCTATAAAAAAGTTTTAAACCACACGGCTGAAATGTTCCAAACATTTCAGCGTTTAAAACGTTAAACAACTGAATTTTCTTTGGCAATTGTCCCATGAGAAAAGCTACAGGAATCGATGGGCATCATCAACATCGAAGAAAATGTGCAGAGAATGAAAAGCCCAGAAATCAGTACAGAACCAGTTACTAGAGCAAAGTTACAAGTTTAAGTCATCTTAAACTTATTTAAAAAATAGCAACAAAAAAGGCAAGCAAAAAAATTAACCAATCTGACGCCTCAGTACATTGCGGCTGCAATTCATCAATATAATACCAGTGTTAAGGCAAAGGGCGATGACAACAGAAGAAATGTTTCCGCAATATCGGCCTTACACGACAAAGAGGCAATCGATCACGCTGCTTCCACCTGGGCAGAGGCGGCAATCCAAATGCGTGGTACGCGTTAACTACCAACGAATCACCAGGTCTTGCAACCAACTTTCAACTGTAACACCTCCCCTTTGAGTCTATTTTCACTTACAGCTACAGTTATAGGCGTGGGACCAACATTTCACACGATTCGTTTTGTCTGCTCTCCTGCTTCCCGTCCCAAGTAATGGTTCCTGTAATATTGGCGTAATATTTCTCGGCGATAGCATTTGTTATCATCGTAGTAACGATGTCGTTTTTATCCGAATTCTTTTTCTGCATAATACGGGAGATGGGAGATGTGTTTGGTTTACATAGCGAATGGGTTGGGTCAGTAGGCTGATACGTGTGTCAACAGATTAGAGAGCGAAATGGAACCAGGAAATCAGAGTAATTATACATGTAAACAGTTGATAGTAGCAGTCAGATGAAATGTTTGAGGATGACTTACTTCCTTATTTCTGGTACTTTGCTTTAACGGCCAACCTTCTTTATTACACTTTTCAAAAATCTGTAAAAAGTTACTGGTTCGGCAGATGTATAATGTTCACAAACATTGACATCAATATTATAATCGGGCCAGTAGTTTAGCAGTGCAAGTGTTACATATAACAGACAAAAAGAGTTACGTAGCAATTTTACTATTAGTATTGAAAACAGGCACAATATTTAAAACTCTAGTTTACGTATTTGTCATTTCGAAATTAAGTACAAATATTAAGTATGTATTATAAATTATCCAGTTACACAAAAACTTTTATATTCATATGCGAACATAAAACACATCGTCGAAACGCCACATTAATATTTAACATAGGCTTATACCAATATTTTACTAAAGTAAGTTATATAAATTGTATGAACAATGAATAGACCCAAAGTGAAGTAGATCGTAAACATTTAATGCGGTTAAAAAGCCATTATTACATTGTTTATAGTTGAGTTTTATGGGTTTCACTTAGATCTTATGACTTCGTTAAACCAATGGTGTTTATACTCCCGCCGCACCCAGGACGGGAGCTGCAGTCGTTGGATGATTTCCCACTCACCAAAAAAAAAAAATGGTGTTTATACGCATGTTGTAGGTTAGGTATCTGCCCCCCAAGACAAGTGGCATTGTAGAATAGATAGCAAAAACGAATAGATTGTCAAATCATCAAATGTATGGAGATCTCAAATTGTTTAGCGAAACCTTATGTCAATTACATACATTTGACAATCTATTCGTTTTCGCTATCTATTCTACAATGCCACTTGTCTAGCCCCTCTGGGTAGTTTCCAGAGTATCATTAACACTGGACTTATAATAGGTATAAGTGCGCTTGGAGCAAGCGTGGTGATTGATGCTCATGCCTTGTTCTTTACGAGAAAAGGCATTTGTACTGCAGTGGGGCAGAAATAGTTTTTTTTTCTAATTATTATGGTATTATTTATTTCAATATAAATAAATCTTCTGTAATGTCTAAGTTAAACTATAGAAAATACATATGAAATGAAAGGTAAAATTCTTTTACAGAAAAAATATTCTTGAAACTGAATATAAGTCCGAAATCCACGTTAAGTAAGCGTGGTGATCAATGCTCGTGCCTCCTCTATATGATAAGAAGCCTTTGCCCAGTAGGACAGTAAACAGGCTTGCATTATTATTATTAAATAAATCTTCACCATCCCAATGCACACACAATTACAAATATTCATAAGCAATTAAAAACAAGACGTTCGGCAAACTTATTTCGATTTCAACAATGTAAAACAACAATTATAATTTAATGGAATCGAGGGAGTTATAAATTGTTGTGAATTGATTTAGGTCGAATTTCCCTTTCCTTCGCGAACATTAATCAAGCGACTCTATTCACTATTCCGAGCGACAAATATTCACAATGCTTTGACAAAGATGTTATTGTTTAAATAGGTTCTAGAAGTGTTTTGGATTTTCCGTCATCTGACGTCGAGATGAGAGCACGGGACTGTTGTTAAATAGACTTTGCTTAGGACATATGTATTGTATTGTGTGCACGTAATGGATATGTGGTTGAGATCTCTATTGAGGGCAAGCATCAATGCAATTTTTAAATTTGTATTTTTTTCTTAGTTTATCTAGAACATCACTGATATCTGTGCCTTAATCACATAAAGCAGTTACTCCCGGTTGTCATTCGTATATCTTTGTCAGTCGTTACTGGTAGTCAGAAACTAGAAGGAGTATCGTGTTAACCAGTAACTGAAATGTGGCGGTCTGATAGGCAGTCACTGCTTGCAAAACTCCGATATTCAGCTAGATCTGGCTATCCTGGAAGTCACCCTTAACATAACAGTTGGAAAAAGGCTAAGGAGGAGGTAACTTAGCACTTACTACTACTAAAGAATAGTAATATTCTTGAACCTTGCTTGCCTAATCCGGTATTTGACACCATCATCAATTGACGTACTTTTTATGAGCTGTCAAAACGCAATTCTCCTATAGACTTTGTATGCCAATACCAGCTTGTGACGTCACAAGCTAGCAACCCTATTGACTAACTATTTATTGATTTTAAAGCAATAAAAAATCCAATTTTACAGTAAATTAAAAACAAATCCGATGCTTAGGACTAATAAAAAGATAGGTTTTATAAAAAATATGTCCTAGATTTATCGGTTGATAGTGTCAAATACCGTATTAGTTAGACAGGTGCTACGATGACAGGAGTAATGCTAATGGACGTCAATTAATATCAGCTTGAATGTAAGTATCCGGGATTGAATTATGTAAGTTACAGGAACTTACAGGAGTGCTAATTCGTTAAAATTCAGTTAAATTCTAGTCCCTATCTTATCAGCAAAAGCATAAATGTCAAAAACTTGTCAATGTTTTAAACCCAATAAAAAAAGCTTTTTTTAAAAAAAGATAACCGACTTCAAAACCTAAAAGCTCAAAAATAACTATTTCGGAAGTCGGTGGCAACACAAATCGACCGGCAGAAGAGAAGCCACCGACTTCCGAAATAGTTATTTTTGAGCTTTTAGGTTTTGAAGTCGGTTATCTTTTTTTAAAAAAAGCTTTTTATTTTTTACTTTTTAGTTAGAGTCTCAGTGTCTGACTACGTTTTAGGGTAGCAAACATACAATCGTCTTTGAAAATCTACAATCCAAGAAAGCAAAACGCGATCTATGCGGGCAACGTTATATACTAAAACCTTCCCCAGAATGTAACAAACACTGCTGAAAACCGCATCAGAATCGGTTCAGCCAAACGCGAGATAATTGCGGACAAACATACATACATACATACATACATACCTACATACATACATACAGGTCGAACAGAGAACCTACTTTTTTTTTTGAAGTCGGTTAAAAATCTGTTATATTATTCATTTTGAAATTCAGACCGTATTTTCACACAAAAAAAAGTCTTATACGTTATACAAAGAGTATCATGAAATTCGTAGTAAAAGCTATTTTTGACAGATTGAAACTGATATCAGCGTTTTAATATTATGTCCAACGACTTCGGATTAACTGGAGCAAAATGAGGACCATCGTTTTATTTTACCGAATATTTTCTAGTTAGGAAAAGTAATACGAGGAAGCAAAGACATAAAATATTTAATAATATTATATTTATGATACAGTATAACAACTGTATCTGTGTATACTGTGCTTCACGCTTTTTTTTTTTATAAAAGGATATTTTTCTTATTTTTTTTCGGATCTTTAGCTTGATTTTTAGTCTGTGAGCCAAATGAGCTTGGGCTTCAACAGTTTCACTGCCCGACTCCTAAATCCATTGTCAGACTATTTAAAAGTATTATAATGTTGCATTGTCACAGAAACTTACTATTTGTACTAAGCCGCATAGCAATTGGTTTAGTATGCATAGCAAATGTAAATTTGTACCAAGCAAAAAAAAACAGGAGACTACTAAATAAAACCGTCTGTATAAAAAGGTAAGTATAATTTTGATCCTAAATTACATATTAAAGTCTATAAGACCTAAATTTTACGAAAAATACTTTTTTCCAAATATATTTCACAATACTATTCCCACTAAAAGTAAATTCGCATTGAAAACTCATTCCAGTGGTCTAATACATAATGTATTGGCGAGTAGATTATACGGGATTCGGTGTCGGGGCGAAGCAGTCATTATTGGACTATCAGTAGCGCGTCAATTAGTCGGGATGGGATCAGCCCTTGGCCTGATTAATGAAACGTGGCACCCACTCGAGCCGCATTCACGCGATCCCAGATAGAACGACCTTAGTGTCACGTTCGTTTGCTGTGTAAATTGTACTCAATAAGTAGCTTTAAGTGTTACTTGATATTGTGAAAAAAGTATAGAATATAAATATTATTGTTAAGATAGATTTTTGGGGAAACATCGTGAGGTAATCTTTACCTACCTTACCTTCTCTGTATGTAGGGTGACTGGTAATAGGGATGTTGACTACATCAAAAGAATGACATTCTGTTTAGTCCGTCTGTTAGACAGTCCAAAAATACTGGACACTTATTTTTTGCTTGATCAAATTAATAACAAAATACAAAGATAAAGAGCATCAAAGTTCCGGAGAGGGGGCTTGTGACGTCACTTCTCAGTAAAAAATATACAAAGGCGTGACGTTTCACGAAACTTCAACGCACTGTATTCTCGTCATTTTTTTGTCGTCTCGCCTATTAGTGTACGATACTTAAACACGTGATTGTGCTCAATACAAAAATCGCGAAAAAAAAGCAGTACATGTATGTTTGCCAAATGTTCTGAACAGCTGATATCTTTTTCGCGATTTCGGTTTTGCTCCCATAATAAAAGTTGTTGGTTAACATGAGCACAATCCCTTGTTTAAGTATCGAACACTAATTACCAATCACCCTATATAATATAAATATTATTGGTTAGAAAGTTGTTTTAATCTTTGCTTTGAGTCAAAGTTGTGATTGCTCTTGCCTCTGTACAAAAAGAGGCCATGGCCCTGCAGTGGGAAAGTAATAAGCTAGTATTATTTATTTATTTTTAAGCATTTGTAGTGTATGTAAATGTAATGGTATTTTTCGGAACATCGTTTTCACTTTCATAAAACTAAATGTTGTAAATGTTGTTGTTGCAGGTAAAGAATAATTAGTAGATTTTCTCATTTACAGTATTAGTAATACTAATTTATTATGGCCTTAATTAAAGTTCCTATACAAACCTATGGTACCAATTTTTAATAAGTTGCATTTTCTATCCCATGGCATGGACCACCACCAGTATTACTTATTTTTATATGTATAAGACCTCTTGTATTACCTATGTTCTCAAATAAATTGATTGAAAAATGTATTCCTAAATATTTTAATGAATTAGCAGAATCATTTTGAACAAGCGTTTCATTGGAAGTTAGTGTACCGAATGTGAACTTAAAACATTTGATATTATTTGTAATGGCGATTTAGAACCCAGCTCTTCTTCAAAGCGCAAAATAAATAGTATTTTAATTTATGTAGTTCCGCCGGTTGATTACATTACTGTTACGAAATATACGAGATCTAAACTTAAAGTAAAGTCAAGGACAAGAATTAAAATATAAAGAACAGTCAGTTTCTACTCAGTATTTAACATTGTAATAAAATACTACAAGACAAAGAATAACAAAACGAATTTATTAACATTTATTGTCAGATATTATTCAAGTTTTCATTTACATATTTGAATAATAATATTATTTATTCAAGTAAATTTGTATCAAAAATAAATTAGTTATCTGAAAGCGATATGGTCTTTATAATGTTCATCCAATCGTGAGTTGAAAGAGCTTTCAAATAGGAATGATAAATGAAATTTTAGCTCGCTTTTCCTTCATTCAACTACCGAATACTAATAAAATCATTCTATTGAAACTGTTACAAAATCAATTATCAAGTGTCTTGGAGGCTTCGTCGGGAACCGGAGCAAAGAACATGGAACTGCATTCAATTTTATATTCGACTTTTCTATTCGTCCATTAAATGATTCGTAGACATTCGATCCGATTGGATCTCGGATAGATTTCAGTTAATAATGGAAGTTCAAGAAACACTGGCATAGAGCTGATTCATGCAGTTGCAGTGGAAACTGGTTCCTGTTTTATGCAGCGTTATCTTTTCCTCTTGTTCTTTATTTTTTTAACCAGATTTTTTGCAGTGCCGACTATTACCTGCCCCGTTGGTCTCTTCCTGGGTCAGATTATCATGTTAGGTAAAAACTGTTATTGAATTTGGGATAAATTGTCCGAAGTTTGGAAGTTGGTGGTGTGTCTCGTAAAGCAGGTTGTTATGCATAGTAAGGTCGTACGGGCGTACGACTTAACTCGCACTATGACTTAACGTTGACGTAATGCTATTCCTACTAAACGAACGAGGCGAACACGGGGCGCCGCGCGGGAAAGCGGGAGAAGGGTCGCATTCTAGCGAGATGCACAGATAAGTCGCACGGGTTGTTTAGCTGTTGGTTCTGCAGCGAAACTCTCGACGGTCTATAGTAAGGAAAGTGAGAGTCTACCTGTGTTGGGTACACACTAATATCAAATATTCCCAATACCGATTGGTAACAGTGACCGGAGTCTTCAGAGGCAATCTTATTTATTTTCATTGTACTCATCGTTAGGACTACTGCTACTATGTAACTCTAACCCTGAACAGTAAAAGATCATGAGATTCATCAATTTTATCAAGATTCGAATATAAACTGGTGCTTGCTTTCCTCACGGTTTTATCGGTTAGGTTACTATCAACGCTCACTGTCAAGCGTGATGTGTGCTATTCCAATGTATGTATAGGCTATATTTCTACAAACTCCCAACAAAATCTGTTGTTGTGGTGTAGTTTTGCATGAAAAAGTAACAAAAATCCATCTATTCATAAACTTTTACATTTATAATATTAGTACCTATGATGAATAAGCTGTTATTTTTACCAACATCGACGGGCTTTTTGGTCTAGTGGTTAGTGAACCTGACTGCTACGCCGGAGGTCGTGGGTTCGATTCCCACCCAGGACAAACTTTGTATGAGCATGATTGTTTATTTTGTGTCAGGGTGAAATTTATCTATTAAAATTATGTACAAAATATATCAATTATAAAAAGCTCTGCTTAATTTGGGATCGAAAGGCATGTGTGTATCTCAAGATATTTATTTAAATTTTATTTATATAGTTACATAGGAACTGTTACTAACACAAACTAACTAAATTAAAAATGATTTTGGTCTGAAATAGCTTATTTATTTATTTTTGTCGTGATCTCAGACTAGATGGTCATAATATTTAGCATAATGAGGTCATTGTATTTTATTATAATTATTGCATTTTGTACACCAAAATCAAGGCTACATACTCTTCTACGCAGTATTTACATATACATAGTTTTTTGTGTACTATGTCTGAGTATACTTTGCATACGTTTTAAAGTAAAAATAAGTACGAATGTTAAAATGTTATCTTGTCGTTCGTAGTTGGTTTCACACTGTAGAAACTGCAATACATCTGTGATGTCCCCACCATTTGTTTACGGTCTAACTAGGTCATGTATTAGATAGGACGGGGAAAAGATCACAAATCTTTGCAGGCGTTAGTGGGTTAAGGATAGTCGGAAATAAAATATATGTTTCGTATTTTCACCTGAATACAGCAAAGCAAAAGGAGGGTTATAATTTTAATTGGTTTGTATGAATTTAAACCTTCGAACGCGCGTGATTCGAACACAATAAAAAGACAATAACAGTGCGACAGCCGGCTGTCGGTTGGTCGTTGAAAGTTTAAGGGTGTGTTTGTATGTTCATCGGTATCCTTACAACTTTTAAACCTTCGAACACACGTGATTCGAGACACAAAAGAAAGACAATAGCAGCGCGACCGCCGGCTGTCGCTTGGTCGTCGAAAGGTTAAACTACTTATCCTAAACTAGCTTTTGCCTGCGACTTCGTCCGCGTAGAATAATAGTTCCCGTTACCGGGGGATTTCCGAGATGAAAACTATCCGATGTCCTTTCTCGGGTCCCAGACTATATATGTACCAGATTTCATTCAAATCCGTTCAGTGGTTTAGGCGTGAAGATGAGACAGACAGACAGACAGAATTACTTTCGCATTTATAATATTAGTACGGATTAACCAATAAAGTATGTATTATTGGAAGCTTCTTGATTGTCCGATGTAAAAATCCAAGATGACGGTTATCAGGCATCCAAACGTTGTAATTTTTTTTTTACTATTAATTTGAAAGTTTTCTTGGCAATAACATGGTCTCTATGTTTATGCAACCACTGACCTAAAAACGTTTACCTAAACCATATTTAAAACCTATAACTAGAAATATTTTCTTGTCTTGTACCTACCTTTTAGATCACTTTTATGTTGTAGTCCGGCTTGAAAATGGTATAATTACATAATTTGATTTTTTTTTTATGTAAATAAATGAGCCAAGTACTTTCGAGAACATTCCTTTAAAGTAAAATCAAATTACAATAAACTTACCATGGAAACAAGAACGTACTGAATTTCATTACATACGTACATAGATATTTCGTAAGATTTTCTCTAACAAGGTTTAAGATATTCGTGTATTTGTTGTAGTGTATATGTTTTCAGTGCTGTCAACTTGTAAGTTACCGCATTCGTGCCAAACGTGGTTTCCAGGAGGGTTTTGGCAATGATCGCGGTTTGGCATGATATACATGTAGCTTTGTGTTTATATAAAAAAGTACATTCTTAGAAACAAAAACAAAACTTGAAAAAATAATAATTTGATTCAGCTATGATAGTCGTCTTGGAAATGTAAAAGTTAATGAATTATGATACAGTAAAAATACTTTGCTGAGTTTTGGTTTAAAATGAATTTTGGATTTATTTAAGGTAGGCATCTAGACATAAAACTTTTAGAATAGAAAGACAGGTACTACACAAAACGTATTACACATTGCATCAAATGCACTGAATAATCAATGCTAACATGCCATTGCCCCTGACATACATTCAGACAAATAAAGAAGAACATACAACAGAGGATTAGGAGAAGGGTTCAAAGGTACCAACGTAGCCCAAGAAAACTATCTTAATAAGTACAGAACTGATAGAATCAGTTTGAAAACAGTCGTTCTAAGTTCTGTCGTGTCTATAAGAAGTCCCGCTTATAAGAAAGGAGCGGTTACTTCGAAGTTAACACACAAATATTTGTTCTGCCTTCAGGAAATGAAAGTTCGGGCGACGGAGGCGTGAACTTGTGGGTAGGAGACAATACAATTTCTTGGTCGGTTGTGGGCTTAGAAATCCTGTTTCCTGTGTTAATTTTCTAATATTATTTTACGCGGTTATAAAAGCTTATTTTACTTAGAATTTAGACAGGTACTTATAAAATATTTGTTAATCAGTCGGTTACACAGAAAAATATTAGTAAACTTTAGTTGTTTGATCTCTATGAAGAAGAATAGATATCAAATAAACTCCATGTCACTCTTTTTTATCGTAAGGTTTTATTAAATCTTTGCTACATAATTCGTGTTTCTTTTATATGTAAAGTTGTGCAAAGAATTAAGCCCTGGTATTTAAGATACGGCCAATCTAAACTTACCGTTCACGAGCATGACGTGTTCAACTGCAATCTGACAAATGATATCAATAATAATCTTTTTTTAAATCATTGCTTTGAATTTAATAAGGTACAATGCTTTTTTTAATAATTATGCATTACCAGCATTAACACCGGTCGTCTTTACGTATATGAATCACTTCACTACAAAAGGACTGCCACAGGGCACAATTCTAGGTCCCAAAAATATCATTACCCATCATCACGATTGATTAAGATATTAAGTCTATATACTAATTTTATTTAGACCGTACAAAAAAACGCCGTAGTATTTTTCCAGCATACCCAGCAAAACTTCAACCACATCTTTAATTAAACAGGCTGAGCCACCATTTAATATCGGTTAGCCTGATCTCAACTGGCTGGGTTTAATATAACGTGGTGGAGCGTTTTTTCTCGACGTTAATTCAATCCGTATCCTAGCCGTCACAACGACTCCGGATAATTGACGCGCCGTAACGGTTGGCTCGAACGGACCATGTAGACTGGCTGTAATAAAATGCAGCGTAACGTTAGATGTCAGGAACTTTTGTGGTCCTTTATTGCGGAAAAATCTTTTTTGTTATTCTATTTCTTCTTTTCTGGTCTTCTTTTGTTTTTGGCAGTGATCGTTATGAAATAGGTAAGTTGAGATAACTGAGTTTACACTGTTAAAGTGTAAGGTTTAAAATTAGTGTCGCCTTGAGCAAGCGTGGTGATCAATGCTCGTGACTTTTCTGTACCAGAAAAGGCCTTTGCCTGCAGTGGGACAATTATAGGCTGGTATTATTATTTTGGGAAAACATGTTTGTTGATTAGCTTTCTAGCTTATTATATTATTATTATAATTTTTAATTTTACTCTTTTATAACTGCCACGCTTCCCTGCCACATATATTTATATTATTTAGATTATTTAGCATATGTGACACTCGAAGTAACGTTACGGACCGTAAAAACGAATCATGTAAAAGCCGTCAATAAAATCCGTTCAGTATTTTTTATCCATTCATTCATCCTCACAAATTTTCACATTTATAATATTATATCAGTACTTTTTACTTAACCCTATATGATTAAGTAGCAAGTATGGATACAGACGTAATCTATACAGAAACATTCAAAAGCATTACAATCTTCTCTCAAACCGCAGAATATTCCCCGTCGAGTGTGTACGCCGCTCAATATTATCGGAGCGGACGTAGGGATGGGTGGCTACGTGATCAATTGCCACTGACACCACCGCCCTTTTGTCAAGAAACAATAAGCGCGAATGTCTTCAAATAGATCCGAAGATAGCTCACCGCAGTTTGTGTCGGATTCAGTGAAGCCTTATTTTTTACAAGCACTTTGATGTGTGTCTGAAATACTGGGAGTTTTTAAGCTTTATTGACTTTAGGCTGGAAATTGTGTCTACTATATTTGGTTGAGGAAATCTACAAACAAAAATCAATGACTTTACATGGAGAAAAGTTGAAAATGGCTTCGCGATATTTTTTTTTGCTTTGTGAACTATTTTTTTATATAGGTAGCTTTTTTAACATTTAAACCTAATTAATTGTAAATCAAAAAACAATCGTTTTTTCAACACCTTAAAATAAAAAATTGTAAGGCAATTGATTTGACATAATGAAATATCACCTTACAAAATCTATGGGAAACTTACGTTTTATTAGGTTATAGAAATATTGCAAACTATTTACTAAATAGTACTATAATACTGTTGTAAAACTACTTGGTATTAAACCTTTTGGTACTAAGTACTTTTTAATAGGTAATGCCAATGAAAAAACCTTCGTACTTACTTGATTATATAGCAACCATCATATATGCTGTTTTACTGTTTTAATTCTTTTCAACATTATTCCACAATACTAGAAATTACACAGATTCCAACATACGTTATCAGCACGAAGGCTCTCTGTATATTTTACAATCAAATTTAAAAGGAGATTGGTGGTGAAAAATATACATAGTTACCATGTCTGCTGCAGTTTCTGGTATGTCCCTTAATGGTATTCCGATGCTTTGTAATAGAGAAGGATACACAGTGTGGAAATTTAAAATGCGAATGTTGTTAATGCATGAAGGTTTATTGGAAACAGTAAGCAGAACAGTTGTTGAAGGGAATAAGACGCCCGACGATGTACGTAAGGATGAAATGGCTCTTTCTAAGATATGCCTTACTGTAGATGGTGCTGCTATTTCGATTGTTCGACCAGCTAAGACCGCAAAAGAAGCGTGGGATGCTCTTCAAAAATCCTACGAGGATCGAAGTTTAGGTCGTAAACTTGCACTGGAACGCAAGTTGTACAGGTACTCCTTATCTGACTTTTCTGACGTAGAGGCTTACTTAACGGCAATAACTACAACAGCACTAGACCTAGTCGATATTGGCAAGACCATAGAAGATAGTTCTCTGGCAGCTATTATATTGGGAGGTGTGACGTCTCGCTTCGAGCCCATGATCATGGCGCTTGAGAATGGAAGCGTTGAAGTCACAACAGATTTGGTGAGGACTAAGTTATTGAGCGAAATGACGAAGGAGACTAAAGATGATGTGACTGCGTTGCAAACAAAACAAGTTATTTGTTTTCGGTGTAAGAAGCCTGGGCACAAGAGCCCTAATTGCCCTCTCAAAAAGAAGGAGAAAAAGGCAAAGGCGAGTTGTTCTACAGAAAGTTGCTCTAAAGATAAGGGACTAGTGATTTCAAGTTCAGGAAATGTCACGAAATTGGCTTTGGACGGTGTCACGGAACTGGCTATGTCTGCACCTAATGTTCAGATGTCTGAGAAATGGATTATCGACTCTGGTGCGACTACTCACATGACTCCACATGCTGAATGGTTTAATAGTTACCGATCCTATGATGGGAAGATAACTGTCGCAAATGGTAAAAGTTTGCCGGCTGTGGGCTTAGGAGAAGTTGCGATTGACACAAATACCGATTTCAAGAAGATTTTTAATGTTGTACATGTTCCTGATCTAGATTGCAATTTACTATCGGTTAAAAAAGCAGTAGAGAAAGGTCTCGTGATTGTTTTTGATAGTAATGGCTGTAATTTTTATAATTCTAATGATGTTTCTTTTGTAAATGATCCTGTTTTGCATGGTTCTATTTGTGGTGGATTGTACACTTTAGATTGTACAGTAAAGCCGCAAAGTGTTTCAGCTTATAATGTTCACACTAATTTGTCCCAGTTTCAGCTTTGGCATAAGCGTCTAGGACACCTCTGCCGTATTGGTATGGATCTGCTCAGAAAAGGTCTAGCTGTTGGTGTGGAGTATACTGAGGTTGACAAGGAACCATGCGTACCTTGTGTAGAAGGTAAGCAGGCCCGGAAGCCTTTCAAAAGGATAAAGTATAAGAAGGCATCGTCACCATTAGAATTGGTCCATACGGATGTTTGTGGACCCCTGTCCACTGAATCTTTTAGAGGAAATAAATATTTTATTATTTTTGTAGATGATTATACACGTTTTATAACCCTTTATTGTATGTCATCTAAGACAGAAGTTCAGAAGTATTTTTGTGCTTTCCAAACACTTGTTGAGAGACAGACTGGCAATAAGATTCGAACTCTTCGTTCAGACAATGGGACTGAGTATGTCAATAAGGAGTTGACAGACTATTTACAGGCTCAAGGGATTCGACATGAAACGTCTGTACCATATAGCCCTCAACAAAATGGGGTAAGTGAACGTTGCAATCGTAGTATTGTGGAGAAGGCCCGTTCCTTGCTAGCACAGAGCTCTCTGTCGAAAGCTTTTTGGCAGGATGCTGTTGAGACCAGTGTTTATTTAAAGAATAGGTCACCTCATCGTGCACTTGATGGTAAGACGCCATATGAAATGTGGTGTGGGAGTAAACCCGACCTGGCTCATTTAAGGGTGTTTGGTTGTCGAGCTTTAGTTCACGTGCCTTCATGCCAGAGAACTAAGCTAGATATGAAAGCTTCTGAATGTGTATTCGTTGGATATTCAGACGATCCAAGGAGTTATTATTTCCCTAGTGTGGAAAACCCTCGGAGGTTGATTAAGTCACGGGATATTACATTTTTTGAAAATAACTTTTCAGGATTGAAGGATAAGCCTGTTCAGCCTAATCTTGTTATGAGTCCAAATGTCATTAACTGGTTTTCACAAACTTCTTCAGATACCACATCGCCACTGGTGACTTCTATCTCATCTCCTTCTACTTCATCTTCACCTACTTCAGAAGACATGGAGATGACCCCGGTAGAGCAAGCTGAGGTTTTTGTGGACGCGACTGATGAATCGGGTGACGTAGGTGACGTGGAGTCTTCACATTCGGGTGAACAAACTGATCTGTCTCTGGTTCCTTCAAATGAATCCAGTGATGTTTGTCCAGAAAGACGATATCCTACACGAGTACGTAAGCCTCCAGATTTTTATTCACACGGCACTCTCGGTGATGACTTGTTATGTTATGATCCGAAAAGTTATCGTGAAGCTATTAATAGCGTTGATAAGGATAACTGGATCTCCGCAATGAAAGATGAGTACAATGCCTTGTTGAATAAGCAGACTTGGATATTAGTGGATAAACCAAATAAAAGGGTTATTCCATCTAAATGGGTGTTCAAGATAAAGAGAAACGCGCATGGTACAATAGTCAAATATAAGGCGCGACTAGTTGCAAAAGGTTTTAGTCAAGTTTGGGGGACTGACTATAATGAAACTTTTGCCCCTGTGGTTCGAAATTCATCTCTGCGTATCCTTATAGCGTTGGCGGCAGAAATGGATTTGAAGATACAACACATGGATGTTGATACCGCATTCCTCAATGGGGACTTAGAGGAGGAGGTATACATGCAACAGCCTGAGGGATTTGCTGAGCACGGGGCAGAAGGTAAAGTCTGTTTGCTCAGAAAATCCATTTATGGGTTGAAGCAGGCAGCTCGAGCCTGGAATATTAAATTGCATCAAACCCTATCAAAAATTGGCTTTGCACGAACATCTGCGGAATCATGTGTTTATTTGAAAAAGTTTGGTAGTAAAACCATAATTCTCGCAGTCTATGTCGATGATCTTATTGTCTTTTATAAAGAAAAAAGTTTATTTGACATTGTCAAAAATGACTTGGAAAAATTTTTCTCTCTAAAAGATTTGGGACAATTGTCGTATTGTTTAGGCTTAAATATTATCCATGATGACGATAAAATCGTGGTCAGTCAGAAGAACTACATTCAGGCAGTGTTGGAGCGGTTTAATATGCGAGATTGTAAGGAGATGTCTACACCTTTGGAGAATAACAAGTTAGAGAAAGGTAATCCAACATCTCTTGGTGAATATCCTTACCAAAACTTGATAGGCTGTCTCATGTACCTAGCTGTGAATACAAGACCCGATATAGCTTATGCCACAAGCTATTTAAGCCAGTTTAATAACTGTTTTGATAAGAGACATTGGTTGGCCGCTAAAAGGGTGTTACAGTATTTGAAAGGTACTGTGGATTACTGTATTACTTACAGGAAAGTTGGTGGACGTCTGTGTGGATACACGGATGCTGACTGGGCGAACTGTGTGCATGACCGCAGGTCTTACACCGGTTATTACTTTACGCTAGCAGGTGGACCTATTAGCTGGGAGTGTAAGAAGCAGCCGACGGTAGCCTTATCTTCTACAGAAGCTGAGTATATGTCCTTGACCAGTGCTGCAAAGGAGGCTATTTTCCTCAGACGGTTAGTGTGTGACATTACTGGTTTTGTTGGTAGGGTGTTGCTATACAACGATAGTCAAAGTGCACAGAAACTTGTGCTCAATCCAGTCCACCACAATAGAACCAAACATATTGATACGAGATATCATTTTATTCATGAAAAGGTTACAGAGGGTCTTATAGACATAAAATTTATACCTACGGATAAAATGACAGCCGACGTTCTAACTAAGCCCTTAAGGCGCGTAAAACATCTTAGGTGCGTTGTTAATATGGGTTTGATAAATAGGTAGAATAATTTTCTATTTATTTTTGGTCGGTTTATATTTTGTATCTATTTAGTCTGGTAGTAATGTTCAATTTTTTCTATTGTGTTTAGCATTACAACTTTGTCTTTTTATTTCCATTAAGGGCGGATGTTGTAAAACTACTTGGTATTAAACCTTTTGGTACTAAGTACTTTTTAATAGGTAATGTCAATGAAAAAACCTTCGTACTTACTTGATTATATAGCAACCATCATATATGCTGTTTTACTGTTTTAATTCTTTTCAACATTATTCCACAATACTAGAAATTACACAGATTCCAACAAATACAATACAAACACACGTACAATAAAAAAAGGAATTCTGATGTAAGTTTGTACCAATAATCAAGTCTCCGATCTTTGATTCAGACAAAACGAAATAATATATTTGCAATATATTACTTAAGTAACATGTGGATTCCAGCTGTGCCTCCGAAGGCTTTCAGCGAGGTGACTGAACTGATGGGCAGATAAATGAAGAGACTCCCACACAGTAATGGTTCTGAAGAATGAAACCTGAGTACCTCAGAAAACGCACCCTTTCAGTCCTCGTTTGTAAGTAAGGTCGGTACTTTAGACCTTCGTGAACTATAGGTGACAAAGATATCTGCTTAGATTTTTGTGAGGATGATTGATGGTAAAATTAAGAAGTAAAGTTTTTTTTAGAAAACATTGAAAACACTCGAAATTTTACCAGTTTTTTTAGAACACGTTGCCCAACACTCAAATTTTCTCCAAGGCCATGGGTGAGTTTACAAGCATATAAACTGACATCCAGGCCTAAAACAAATACCTTTACATCAATCAACTATCATTGTTCTGAGTCAGAAACACGCCCTCGGCTAGCGCTGAAAACCAGCGCCGTGGACTCGCACCTGTGTACGGGCCCGGCATTATGCTGAGCACTAGCCTTTACGTGCAATAAATAAGTTTATTAGAATAGATAAGTTTTTTTGCTGTAAAACTTTTGCATGAATAAACTGTTTTTCTTTCTTTCTTTCTTTCCTTGCAAGAATCGAACCCGTGATACGCAGCGCGGCAGTCAATCACTTATCCACTGCACCATCCTTGTCGTCATGTGTGATAGTCTCGAGTATTTAAATGTGGTACAAATGTCCCAAATGTTTTACAAGGAAAGACTCCCTATCGACCTTTACAACTCGTTACTGGGTAAGACGCTACCCCTTGGTTAGACTGACAGACTTTCTGGCTTCAGACTATCAGTGAATAACACGACTATCGAAAATCTAAATAAATAAATAAATTTATTTATTTGCAATAAAATTACACACTATTACAATATTAATTACAATAAGTGACTCCATTTCAAAGATTTATGGTAATTCGTAACTGGATTTGGGAACCACTGCATCCGAACTAGGTGGTAACCTGTATCTCGGAGTACAGTCCATCCCCGTAAAAAATTGTACTATATTAAAGCCATTATAAATCATATAAACTATAAAATTACCACTGTCACGTGTGCTTAGTTATGTATGAGGATGCGTGTGTGTGAGTGAAGTGTGGGAGTGTTGGTGTTGTGAGTTATGTTTGGTGTGTGTGTGTGTGTGTGTGTGTGTGTGTATTTGTGTGAAAAAGTTGTGTTTGCGATCCAGTTTGTGTAAGTAAGTACCCATATAGCATCCAACTATTTGGGAATATTAAATAATTCCTCTGTCTGGTCATACGAGAGGGTTAGAAGATACTCGTGTACTTTTTTCTTGCAGTGGGACTTATTTAAAGAATAAATATCTAAAATTTTGTTAATTTTATTGTATATGTATGGACCAATGAATATGAAAAATCGTTCCACGAAAGATGTTTTTGGGAAATGTTTGCGTGTACAAACTGCATGTTTTCTGCGTTTAGTTAGGATGTTAGGATTGTATATGAGCTCAATATGTTGTTTCAGTATAACACTTTCTATAAATAATTGACGAACAGTTAGGACTTGGCATGACTGGTAAAGCTGAATAGTCGGATAGAGTATCGGTTTAAAAGAAATTATTTTTAAAATTGCGCGTTGGGCTATTTCTAAGCTTTTCATAACTGTTTTAGCAGCTCCGCCCCAGCACGAAATACAGTATGAGATAAGCGACTGGCATAAGGCAAAATAAATCTGCTTCAGTATAGACGGGTCTGCAACATGCCTGAGATTTTTAAAAACATAAATGAGTTTTCGTAGCCGAGCACACAGTAGTTTAATGTGGTCTGTAAAACTGAGATGACTATCTATAGTGATACCTAGGTATCTTATGCTTTTCACACGTTCTAAAGACATGCAAGCACAGCTCCTTTTATCGGAGCAGTTATGAGACACTATGCGACAACCATCAATGGCCCCCCCAAAATGGCGCATGCTAAAAGTTATATATTTTGTTTTTTCTGCGTTCAAAGTTAAAGAATGATCTTTGAGCCAATTTGTTGGTGACAAATTGGCTCAAAGATCATACTTTAAGTACGGTCACGTTACAGTGCGGGGAGGATTGCAATTGGTCTATAATTATTAATACGATTCCTGTCACCACCCTTATGTATAGGACGCACTTCAGATCTTTTCAAAGCTGTGGGGAAGACGCCGCTATCAAGGCAAGTATTGAAAATAAATGTTAGAGGGGGGACAAGAGTACCTATGTTATCTTTAAGAATCCTGTTAGATATTTTGTCCCAACCCACCGCAGAGTCAGGTTTTAGTCCTAAAATAAGACGTTGGATCTCATCTTCGGTCACGCTCTTTAACACAAGTGAGTTGAGCTGAGTGGGGTGAATCGGGGAGACACTACCAATGGATCTGGATAATTGGTTACCACGCGATCTTATGCAATCTTCTGCTAAAGTCTTGCCGACATTATTAAAGTAGTGGTTAACTTCATTTACAGCCAAGTCAGGCGTAGGACATATGTGTAAGAGCTCATCGGCATTGTCCTTGTCCTTACCGGTGTTTGTGATTGTTTTTATGGTTTTCCATAGCTTTTTGGGGTCATTTTTAACTTCTTCAATTAAAGACTTTTCATATGCCCGTTTAACTTTTTTTAGTAGAGTGTTACAGTAATTTCTATAACGCACATATGTTAATTTTAAAATTTCATTTTCTGGTGACTTTTGGTTTTAATATGCAACATATCTCTATTCCTCATACATCTTAGTAATCCCTGAGTAATCCACGGCTTGATAATTTATTTGCGCCTAGACAGTGCAATTATTTTTGTATTTTTCTGTAACGCTTCCTGAATACTGGTAATAATATAATTTATTGAGAGTTCTGGATCCTCGGATAAATAAATAGGGCCTAGGTCAATAGATGAAATACCTAATTTTAAAGATTCCATGTCAATTTTAGTTATAGTAGTAGTTGCAAAGTGGCGTGGATGTTTGAAATCGATGCACTTTAAGACTGGATAATGATCAGTTAAATTTGTATGAGGAATTATTGTTACTGTAGGAAATTGAGTTTTAATCAATATGTGATCTAGACATGTTCCACTAGCTTCACGTGTCACACTTGTATGGGCTGGCAAAAGCCCGTGAGAAGCAGCTAGAGTTAGATATCGTTCTCCTGAAGAATCAATTTTGTCAAAATTTATGGGAATGTTGATATCTCCCACTACTAAGATATTTTTGAATGTAGCCAATTATGAAAGGATATCATTTAGCGACATTAAGAATGCATCTATATTTTTGACTAAGAGTGACAACTGTGACCAACAGGTTTTTGTACTTTCTGAGGAAATGTGATGTCCTAGATCACTTAGAAAGTATATTATTATGAATGAAAAAGCCACAGTGGTACTTCCCCGGTTTCGACCGTACTAAATCAATCGTGTTTTAGTATAAAATAATATCACGGTATTAAAATATGATACCGCTTTTTTGTTCCGTTCAAAAGAAAAGTTACAAAGCACAGTTCTAAGAAAAAAAAAGATTAAAGATAGATATTGTTTGAGCCGTACTATACATATTTCAGTACATTTTCCTCAAAAAGTTTAATGAAATACGTCTATATTATGTATTTTTGTACAACTCTATTCATGTTATGCTTTTCTAAAAACTGGTTTTTACAGTTCTTTTGAAACTGTATTAAGGCATCCTCAAACATAGCTAATGTTATCGCCAGGCGATATAATCACAAATCTATACATATAATAAAATCGTAGGAAAGTCAAAACTGTACATTGAATATTTTTTTAAATGATTACTTGGGGCGTGATCTACAATCGATACCGAAGCCAAAAATATAGTTTTTAGAATTTTTGTCTGTTTGTCTGTATGTATGTCCGGGATAAACTTAAAAAGTACTGCATGGATTTAGTTCAAATTTTGCAGGGATATTACTAAGAGGTCGGGTCAAAACATAGGCTACATATTATCACGCTATCACCTACGGGGGAGGAGCTGGAGCCTTCACGCTAACGACGTCGCGGGCAGCAGCTATCTTTGGAAGTACTCAACGGATTTCAATGATTTTTTTTTGTTGTATAGGTATTAAGTCTGGGCGACATTTGAAACGAAACTTGAACCCCTGGTGCAGGACCGCAACAGACCAGCTAAACTATAAGAGATACAAAAATGGCATCAAAGCAAAAATTGCTTCACGTGATAAGCAATTTCTGTTGAGAGAATAAATTTGAAGATCTGGAACACCTGAAGTTGAACTCCATGAGCCCAGCTAAACTATAACATATATAAGTATGACGTCTTAGCAAGAGTTGTTCAGCCTGATGAGCACTCTCTGTTGATGCATAATATTGAAGACCTAGAACTAACACCTAATGTGGAACTCCAAGCACCCAACTACACCATAACACATTAAATAAGAATGACGTCTTAGCAAAAGTTGTTCGGTCTGATAGGCATTTTCTGGTTATAAGATCGATGTTTAGAAAGATCTAATGTAACAATCAAAGCTATCATTGATTTCAATGTATAAATAAAATAACTTAAGCTGGGTACTCCCAGCCTCTCCACACGATGAAGGCGGAGAAACATGCATACAAAAAGGTCGAACAGAGAACCTACTTTTTTTGAAGTCGGTTAAATCTATTAGTGTTATATTCCCCAGAATATAACGAACACTTTACTGAAAATCTCATCAAAATCGGCTTAGCCAAACACTCATACAAACAGGTTGAACAGAGAACCTACTTTTTTTAAAGTCGGTTCAATGATGATGATCTATTCTTAATCAATTTCATGCTTTTGTTCAGTATTTATCTATGTGATTATTGCTTTGTAAGTAATTTAAATGTTCATGTCGTTGTATACCTAATTATGATGATGTAAAATGGTGATGTAAAACTAGCTGCTTTTAGGGTTCCGTACCTCAAAAGGTAAAAACGGAACCCATATAGGATCACTTTGTTGTCCGTTCATCCGTCTGTCAAGACCCTTTTTCTCAGAAACGCGTCGAGATATCAAGTTAAAATGAATATCATTATACTTTTCTTTTTTTTTTGTTGAGTGGGAAATCATCAAATGACTTCTCCCGCCGTAAAGGCGGCGGGAGGGCGTGTCAGACTTTTACTGACTAAAACCCACTCATGTTCCTTCGGTTGCCCCTTATGTTCCGGGGTCACGGTAACCATTATATACATTCCGTAACCCCGGCAGGCGTTGGCCCCGTTGGGCCCCTTCCCAGGCTGACTCTCCTTGCGGCGCGCGAACACTAACGCGCCGCCGCAATGGGGCCATTACTGGCACTCCATTGCGGCCTCGGTAGTCGCGGCGGCAGCGGCGGACGCGGCAGCAGCGGGAGCGGCGGCAGGGGGCTTTCCTCCCTTTCCTCTGGTCCTGGCGGGTGGGGCGCAAGCCCTGCCCCCAGCCCGGTGATCGGCCGGCTTGCCAGCTGCCGCACATACGGAGCAGTGCGGCGCGGCGGTGCACGAGCCGGCCTTGTGACCGGGCTGACCGCAGCGGAAGCAGTCGCCGCTGCGGTCTACCTCCGAGGTGCAACGGACACCGACATGGTGTCCTACCTGGCACCTGAAACACCTCAAAGGCTTAGGCTCCAGCAGCTTGACCTGCGCCGAGGTCCAGTCTCCCACCAGTAGTCTGTGGCCCTTCCCCGCAATTGCCTTTGCCGCCGGTACGGGGCAACTCACGATAACCGCTCCCAACCCGGAGCGGTCGAAGCGGATGGCGCCCACCCGCACGTCGCTAGCAGGACAGCTCCCCGCCTTGGTGACGGCGGCCACCAGCTCCTCGCTCGTGACGGAGTCGTCCAGGCCCGTGACGCGCATATTAATGCGCATTGTAGGCCTGGACACTCGCACCTCTTCCGCCTGGAGCGACGCCCGCAGCCTCTCGGCCAAGGCATCGGCGACGGGGCCGCTGGCCACCCCTGGGACCTCCAGCATGCGGGCTCCAGTCGCCGTGACCCGCAGCCGCACGCCCTCCGCCGCGCCGATCTCGGCCAGGTTGACCGCCGCTTTCGCCTTAGCCAATACCGCCCCGTAGGTCACCCCCTTCTTCTCCGCGTCCGGCTGCAGGGTGATTACCACCGCTGCAGACTTAGGGGCGCGGAGCCTGGCCGCGAGGCTCTTGGCCTTGCGGCGCTCTTGCCGCCGCTGCCGCTTCTTGGCGGCCCTAGCCGCCTTGGCCGCCTTTTTTTCCTCCCCGGCGACGCGCCAACCGGGTTCGGTTGGAGTCTCGGCATCCGTGGGAGGAGGGGGAGGCGGTGAGGAGCGCTGTGCAGCTGCACACGCTGCGGGTGCCCCCACCACTCTAGGCTTCGCCGCCTTGCCCTTTGCCGGCTCCGGCGCGGCGGCACGCCTCGACGTCCCCGCCACTGGTGCCGCAGCCACAGCGGCAAACGATGCCGCTGGCTCTGCCGCCGACGCCGCCGGGACCGCTCGACTGGCCGCGAGCGGGGGCCGGAGGGCAATGCCTTCCAGCACCGTGAACCGGCGCTGGAGGTCTGCCATGCCCTGCACCAGGGTCTGGATCTGGGCCTGGAGCACCTCCATAGGCTCCTCCGTGCGGGTCCCATCGCCCCGGAGCCCGGCCAAATCCGCGCGCAGCTCGCCATTCTCTCTGCGGAGCGCCTCTATGTCCGCCCGCATTGCGGCCAGCTCCTGAGACGCCGGCAAGCTGGCCTCCTCCAACACTGCCTTCATCGAGGCGGTGGCCTCGACGATGGCCTTGTCTTTTGACCCTTTCTTCCTTTTGTAGGCCACCGACGTCAGCGCCGCTCTCACCACCCTCTCCAGTTCGGTCTGGTACTCCGTGGCGCTCGTCACGGCGGCTGGCTCATCCCGCGGAGCTGGCGCAGAAGCCGCTCCGGGGTGACGCCCCTCCAGGGCGAGCCTTTCGGCTCGCAGCGCAGCCTCCTGCCCGGGGAGCTTACGCCCCCCTCCTCCAATCCGGCCCGCACCCCGCCTGCTGGTGGGGATTTTGGGAGCCGGAGCCATCACCTCACTGTCGGAGGACGACGACGCGCCCTCCGACATTGTCCGCTTCCTGCTGCGGTCTCTCCGCCCACGCCTCGGGCTCTCTGAGCTCGAGCTTTCTGAGCTCGGGCACATCTTCGCCGACCGCACTTCCTTCTTCCTCTCCTTCCTCTCTTGTTTTTTTTTTTTTTTTCTTCTTATTAGTGTCCATACTTGATCCCACGAGTATGGGGGATTTAAAATGTACACCCAGGGCAACCCCCTGTCCCTGGGCAAGTGTACATTTATAACCCAACCAGAGGGTCCACCGGTTCCCTGGCTGGGGGTGCGCTAAAGACTGATGCGCCATCCATAATAGATGACACTACTCCTCAGCCATTCGTACCTTCGCCACGCACCAGAACTTGGTATTAGAGGTAATTTTTTATAGAGGTTGTCTTCCTCGCGGCCCGGGCGGTTAAGCCAAGGCCCTCGACCCCCGTCGAAAGTCAGAGACATGACCGTAACAGTCTTCGGGGCTACGAGATCAACGGGGGCAGCTAGGGATGACGACCCCCAGCTGCCTGCTCTGCGGCAGGGTGAGTGCACGCAGAGCCCGTTTCCCGACTCCAACACACACTGCCCTCTGCTACTCAGAGGGACAGGTGGTGGAGTCCTCCGCGACAGAATATTGGCAAGTGGGCAACGAGACCCCACAGGCACAACGTACCCAATGTCGAGTCGTTGCCCACCTCCCAGGGTGCACCGTCCCTCGGACTGGTCTTCGCCCCGGAAGAATCCATAAGCGAACTCCAGCCCTCGGGCACACGAGGAGGTTTTCTGTCCAAGCACCCCAATATTATTATACTCAGGTCTGCTATCTCTCAAAGCTTAAAAAACGTAAGATTACCGGAGATCTGCTTACTATTGCCCTAAATACTTTTAGAGTTGCCAAGTCACGCTACAAAGCATCGGTAGAAAAATCTAAAGGAAACTTGCTGCGGAAAATCGTTGATAGACTTGAAAAGGAAGGTCCTTGGTCTCCCTTATATCACGAGTTTAAAGCAAATAGATCAGTCGACCTTGCGTACATTGAAAATATTAAAGTTAATGGTGAGCACACCACCGGTATCGAAGAAACAACGGAAGTGCTACTTAATACTCTTATACCTGATGACTCGCCTGTACACGACAGCGACTATCATCAACAAGTCAGAGCGTGGGCTTCTGTGCCGCCTGAATCACCTTCGTCAGATCTACCATCCACTGACGAATTCATAAACGTTGTCAGAAAGCTACCGGTCAACAAATCTTCAGGGGAAGACAAAATATCTAACAGAATGATTAAAGAAGCGTGTAAAACAGCGGCCGACGCGATCTTAACTGTTTTTAACCGATGTATTGCTGAAGGCGTTTTTCCTCGAAACTGGCGCCGTGGTTTTGTACGAATAATTCCTAAGAGTGGCGACAAGCCCCCGGACGACCCTAAGTCATACCGGCCCATTACACTTCTACCATCTTTAGGAAAACTCCTGGAACGCCTTATCGTTCCACGTTTGTTACCAAACGGACCTAAATTTCATAATAATCAATTCGGTTTTACTATAGGTAAATCTACCGTCGACGCGGCACTTTCTGTTAGGAAAATCGTTAATTTATCAGAGCATAAATACGTAATTGGGATCTTTCTGGATATTTCTGGGGCTTTTGATAACGCATGGTGGCCCATGCTATTACTAAAAATGAAAATTCGTGGTTGCTACAAAAACATATATAATCTAATTTACTCTTACTTTTTTAATGGTTCTGCAAAACTTAAGCTTGGACATTATTCTATGACTAAAGCACTCACCATGGGATGTCCTCAAGGTTCAGTTATCGGTCCTTATCTTTATAATCTAGGTTTTGATGATTTTCTCGCGATTCCGCTTCCAAGCGGCTGTTCACTAACAGGTTATGCGGACGATGGCCTGCTGCTCATTCAGTCTACCCAAGCAACAAAATTATCCTATAATGCAGGTGTTACAGGCCTCCAGCACTTATAATGTTCTTTTAAGGGTTTTAGTATTGGCTGCCACGCTTGTAATAGCAAGAATGGAGTTAGTTGGGCCTTATAGTATATCTGATCTTATACATTTACTTATAATTACTTATAGGTTGAAATTAAGGGCGCAATATAAGCTTGAGTAACCTATAAAAGTATCGCGAGGGTGTAAATGCACTCAAGAGTATATAAACTGGTAGGCTATACTTATAACTGCTATCAAGAAGCGTTATAAAACTACTATAAGTAAAGTACGCTAATAAGAGTGATAAACAGAACTAAACATACTGGAAACTATTTGAATTTATTACTTGGTTTTGTAAGGGCTTATAAGTTCACTTTACAGATCAATTATAATTAAAATGGAGCGGTTTTATAGTGGTATAAACCAATATTGTTATAATCTTATGATTTTGACATTCGCCATTTTATACACAAAGTACGCCTATAACGGTTTGTTAATGTATTTGTTAAAACCAACTTTCTCAAAATGGCGAGTTTTCATAGTATGTTTACTAAAACCAACATTATTTAAAAATTCAAGTTAATGAAATCGCTAATTTCAAGAGGCGTGTCAAAATTTTGTTAAGAAACCTATTAGACTTCACCGAAAATATACGTGCGCCAAGTACATTCAAACACATTATACATTTTGACTTACTGTTAACTAGCACTCTACCCATAATTAATGTTCCAGTTAATATAAAAATTTATAATATTAAATGGATGAATATTAATCTTTACAAATGTGCGCACCAACATTAACATATATAGAACACTTTGTATGAGCTTGTAAGGGAGTCAATGTGTATGTTATTGTCGTGTTTGGTTCTATTAAGCGCTCATAGTTAGCTTCGCGGGAGGAAATAGTTCCACGTAGTCCATCTATAAGATCGTAATTGGTCAAAGTGGTGTCCACCAAGTCTACTATAAATATTTAATAAGGTAAAATACGCCTATAAATTGGGCCCTTTTCCGTGGTTATAATTGCTTACTATTCCGTTATAGTCCTAATAAAATGGTGGTTCCAGGATAATTACTAGACCACATTTTGCTGCTTGGGTAGTACTCGAGCTGGTCTTGAGAACTTGGCTGACGCTAGCCTACGTTTAATATCTCAGTGGGGTACTCGCAATCGTCTCACCTTCGCACCACAAAAAACCTATCAACTTATATTAAAAGGTAATCTCAAATCGTGGCCCAGTATAAAATTTAATAACGTCCCGGTTAAAAAACAACAATCGGTATGCTACCTTGGTCTGGTGTTAGAAAAGAACTTTTCATTTTTTGAGCATATTAAAACAGTAGGCGAGAAAGCTAAAAGAAACTTTTATGCCTTGACGAGGATATCTAAATCTACTTGGGGTCTTTCATTCTTAACCCTCAAAACTATTTATGGGGCTACCTACTTGGGTTGTTTGTGCTACGGTGCACCTGTTTGGGCCGATAGAGCTACTATAGGGGCGGCACGTCGGAAATTGCTTCAAAGTCAACGCTTGGCTTTGATATTTTTATGTAAAGCGTATAGGACGGTTAGTACTGAGGCCCTACCGGTACTTGCAGGTGTGCTTCCAGTAGATCTTGAGGTGCAGCGACGTGCTGCAATGTACTACTCCGCGCGGGAGGCCATTGACACTAACTTTGTAACACAGCGTGACCTTAATAGAATTTCTAGATTACTGAAACCGCAGACTGAAGTCTGGGAGGAACTTTTATCCGAATGGCAGAGTAGGTGGGATAATTCCACTAAGGGCCGACACCTCCATCTGTTCTTTCCATCCGTTCGTGAGCGGCTGGCTAGGACTTGGCTGGAGGTGGATCACTGTGTTGCCCAATTTCTCACCGGTCATGGCAATTTTAAGAGTAAATTATATTCCTTTAAACTAGTTGCTTCACCTTTGTGTCAATGTTCTGCATTGGGCTGTGAATACGAACAATCTGCACATCACATCTTATGGGAGTGTGTCCTTTGGCAGAATGAGCGCAATATAATGTTGGATAGTATACAGGTTACATCTGGTGTCGTTTACTATGCGGACCTTGTGGAAACTAAAACCAATTTCCGTGCGTTCAAGCGCTTTTGCCATACCTATTATTGGAATCAATTGTAACTAACAGCTCACAGTTTTAGGACCCAGTAATTTTACTACAAACTGTATTCCGTGGTGCTAGACAATCTGGGCTTCTCCCAGTTGTGATTGCCCCTTTGTGCCTATTGGCCTAGATCTGTTCTGTCTCCTGCTTGTTATGGAGGGAAGTGGAAATACTTATTTTTCTTACTCCTCCGCAGTTCTTTCTGATTAATTTCGTTGCGGGATCCAAGACAGTTGAATCGTTTCTCCGGGACTCGTCGAGCTTCATTGCTTCGGCGCTTTTCTGGCGGACTCCACTGTTGATTCTGGCTTTCAGGAGTTGCAGTGGTTGGGAATAGTGTGGTGGGATTGTCCCATTTAAAAAAAAAATATCTCTCAAAGCAGTGAAAAAATCAAGTTTCTAAATCAACGCAATAAAAAGATACGGCGGTTTATATTGCATATTTAGACATTTGCAAGGGAATCAAAACCTATAGACCCATTCCCATTGACCTAGTATCATGAAATTTGGAAAGAAGCAAGGTCATGTAGCACAAGTAAAGGAAAAACTTCGAAAACCGTAAATTTGTTGTTAGTTTACATCCGTCCGTCCTTCCGTTCGTCCGTCTGTCACGACCCTTTTTCTCAGAAACGCGTCGATGGCTAACAGGAAAGCAGTGGAGGCCGTGAACAGAACCATGCCTGCAAGGCAATCGCAGAAATGAACACTTGATGGGTGGTGTTACAGTTCTGTTCAGTGGCGATTTCCGGCAAACACTCCCTGTGGTGACGCGGGGGTCTAACTAGGCTGACGAGGTGAATGCTTCGTTGAATAAATCTTCGTTGTGGTCACAAATTCATAGGCTGCGCTTGACCATCAATATGCGAGCTCAGCTCGGTGGCAATCCACGTGCCCAAGAATTCCCAGATGTCCTTCCAAGTCTCGGCGAAGGCACTCTACCAGAGGAAAGAGGTGAACAGGTGGTGCTCCCAGAGTCTCTCGGTAGAGTCGTGGCCTCCTTATAAGAACTCATTTATTGAGTGAATGGGGACATCAGTCGAATACCAAACCAACAGAATTCTTGGGTGTGCCAGCGAGCCATTTTAACACCCAAAAATGATCAAGCTGCAGCCAAATGATCAAGCTGCAGCCAAAACATTCTCTCGAAAATTGAGGGAAACGAAGTAGTTTATACGTCCATAAACACTGTAGTCGATCAAGATGACGCCACATATTATGCCGTAGAAATCCTAAACTCCCTTACAGCAAGTGGTCTTCCAGCGCACACCATCAAGTTAAAGGTCGGCGTCCCGATCATGCTTCTTCGGAACCTGTCCCTTCCGAAGCTGTGTAACGGGACCCGGCTCAAAGTCATCTTATTGCAAAGGAATATAATTGAAGCGGAAATTCTGCAGGTTGTGTGCAGTGCCCTGTGAGTGTGTGCTTCGCTATGACTATTAACAAGTCGCAGGGGCAGACGCTGAAGGCTGCGGGTGTCGACCTCAGGACGAGCTGCTTCTCACACGGGCAGCTGTACGTCGCTTGCTCCCGCGTCACGAGTCCTGTTACTCTGTATATTTTAGCTGTTGAGAGCAAAACTACAAACGTAGTTTACAGAGAAGTTTTGTAACAATTTACAATCGTTAATATTTTTTTTTTAACGTGGAATGTAGAAAAAATTTTTCAAGTGCGTGTCAGGCCACGCACGGAATAGGGTTCCATAACGAAACACTTCGCATTAACAATTTAACAACGATTTTATTTCATTTCATTATAGCTTTCTTTTAAGGTTCAATCCAAGAACTACCATCATGATTTTTTTTCGAACCAGCCGTTTAACTTTGAGAGAGGGGGGAGACTATTTTGACAAAAAAACTTTTGAACGTTAAATATCTTTTGTTGTTTGTTTGTCTGTATGTATGTCCGGGCTAATCTCTAAAAGGACTGCATAGGTTTACTTAAAAATTTGCATGAATATTACTAAGAGGTCAGGTCGACATAATTATGAGCTACATATATAATTATCACGCTATCACCTACGGGGGCGGAGCTGAAGCCTTAACGCAGACGACGTCGCGGGCAGCAGCTAGTTTTTAAATAAAAATTGTGTCAACTTAGGAAAGACTACCAATAAGACATTTTAAAATCAAGATAGATACTTTTGTGTTATTTGCAACATTCGAGATTATATTGCCTGAGTTGTACTCCATGGTTTTAGACACGTGTTTGTTTACTGCAAAGTTTCGGTCGTAGTGAGATATTATATGGCTCATGAGCCAGGTAACATATATTATTTCAATCGGACTTGTAGTACCAGAGATTAGCCTGTAGGATACGTTAACTTTGAACATTCATTTTGCTATTAAAAATTGAACTATGAGAAGCAAAAGTTTATTTTTATATCATCCGCGACAATATTGTCGCGACGAAAACATTGCTAGAGTGTAAAGAAGCCTTTAGTATTCCGATTTAAGGAATGCAAATAGCGTCTGCCTGATCAACTGTGAGGGGACTCCCTCTTACAATTCCACAGACCTACCTTACAAACACAGACAGCAAATACTACTACTAATAATGTGTGTCTGTGTGGGTGTCAATGAACTGACTTGACACTAAAATGAGTTTTTCCTTATACAAGGTGTGGTTCGTTTTTTTTACTGTAAGAGCATACATATTGTAATTGTTTTTTTATAGTAGTAATAATACAATTATTTATTAAACGCAGCGTGGACAGGCCTCCCGCAATATGGACTGATGATTTCATCAAGATCGCCGGTTCCTGTTGTCCTGCCCCACCCGCATCGGGTGGCGCAGGACAGGACCGATGCATGTGGAAATCTTTGAGGAAGGCCTTTGTCCAGTAGTGGACGTCTATCGGCTGATGATGATGAATATAATTATTGACGCTACATCAATGACCAAAAGTTATTTTATTTTTAAATAACCTTCAAAATTAATGTAATGTTTCGCCCCTCCCCGGCTTTTTCCAGAAGTGGGATTGAAACAAAACTATGAATATTAGAATACGGGAGCGAAGCATTAACTAAACACATAGAACTGCAAAGTGTTGCTATGTACTGATTGTTCCTACTTGATGTCGTACTCGCTACATATTGTGACATAAACCGAGCTACTTAATCGGTTGTCAGGCACAATGATAAATGCTTAAACTCTACAGTATTAACACTCATTGTCATTAGTGTTGCCGTAGTTTGTGCTCAAAGATATATCAAGGCAGTTTTCGTTCATAATAATAATTATATGTGTGCTATTTTAATGTGCTTAAAACGTTTTCAATTCATATGACTGTACTTCTTAATTTTATCCAAAACTTAACTTCTTCTCTTCATTAGTAGAACTTGACAGTCTTTGGGTAGAAAGTGTGATCTGACATTTCTCGGGCACTATAAAACAGGAGACAGTCATTGCGTAACAAACATACTAAAACAACATGCAGACGAATTAATAGCTACCTTCCATCCTTTTAAGAATCAGTCAAAATATATACCTATCTTTAAATCAGCGAATGTTAACTAAAGACGAGCCATTTATTACATTAGTAAATTAAATGAAAAAGAATATATTGTAAGAAAATTAAGAGGCTGATTCAATGGAGCCCCTTGCGGGATTGTTAGGTATAAACCTTTATAATTAGCCAGTCGATCTTTTGGGAAATTAATGGCCGCTTGCGGGCACTGGGAAATATGACCTCTCTAGAGAACCTACGCTTTTAATTTTGAACTTATCAATTTACTGATGCACGGTTTTTTCTTCAGGGTTGTGAGGAGTTTTCTTCCCAAAATGGGGCTAATATGTAAAAGAAGTACATTTTTAAAGCATTTGTTTTGTTAGTATGCCATACTCATATTCGTTTTAAAAAGTCTGAATCAGAATAAAATTAATTTACGATTAAACAACATCAACATCGATAAAAAACTAAAAGTAAATCTGCCAAAGTTTTTATTGTTTTTAACCGACTTCAAAAAAAAAGTAGGTTCTTTAAAAATAATATTGCAAAAAACCAAGGGTTTCCAAGTAATTATGGCGATTTTAGTGTTTGTTTTTAATTTTGGTTCAGAGATATTTTTTTGGCAGTTGGTAACCCTCCTTTTTTACAGTTTAGAGTTTTCGCTGAGTGTGGCTGTAATTGTCATTGATAGCACTCGCTTTGTTAGCTCAAGAGGACTTTCAAAAGTCCTCTCCGTTTTTATACCCTCTATTGACTTAGTCTAGACATATTTGGTAAATAAGTAATTAAGATCTATAAAGTTGAAACGGGCCATAACTAATAAATTAGCATTGCTGTTGATATTTACGATCTATAACTTGATTTCAAAATCTAAACGATTTATATATGCACGGAATTTTGCATTATAAATGTTTATAGAGTAGAAACATTTTTTAACCACAATAAATTATTTACAGTTGTCATATACCTTTTTAGTTAACGCAAAATACCCTTCACCACTAAGGGCTCACTTCACCGAACGTGGAAATTTTAATTCATGATGAACTTTTAAGAATCCGTCTTCGAGCGTGTTCTAATTGTTCGTCTGAGCACCCTCAACAGAAGGACAGGGCACGTGATCAATCGCTTTGTGGCGACCGCCGCCTGCTCTAAGGGTGTGGCCACTAAGACAGCTGGCGGCGACGACAACAGCGACGTGTTTCTTTTACTGTGGCATCTAGCAGTTTAGCTCGCTAAGGCCCCTACTGCTTAACCGGACTATCCTATGGTTACCAAAAGGGACTAGGCCTCCTGCCAAGTCGAAAACTTAAACTAAACGGCACCCCCAGTGGGGTATAGGCCTCGGCATAGGCCGTCGTTGATGGACAGCAAAGGCTGGATCGGTCTTCCATTATTTAGGGCAGAATTTTAAGCTACTAGCTCAGCGACGCGACTAGCTCGTTTAGCAAGGGACGGGGCGACGCGTTTCAATGCATGGGCTTATATGGAACTGTGCTCGAAGTTGGAGGTGTGGGAAGCGGCGCTTTATATGGAGCTGGTTTTCGAAGCTGCAGCGAGAAAAGCGGCGCGTTCAAACGAAAGATTTATATGGAACTTGCCTCAAGAGAGCGGCTCCGGGAGCAGCGTGCAGAGTACTACAGTCTTGCAGTTTAAGCTCATTTTAGACTATGCTATAATATAGTAGCATATAGCAAAACAATATCGTTTACCATGCATTTATTAGAACACGTTCATAATCTGGTAAGCTATATATTACAATACACGTATGGTGTGTGATGTGATATTTTTGCGCTATAAACTATATGCTATTATATTATAGCGTAGCCGAAAATGTGCTTTAGTTTCCTCAATCCGCTGTCGCGCCCGCTGATTTAATGCCCGCAGTCTAAAGACTGACTATTCCAGACACTTCATTAGTTCAGAAAATTATGTTCTCTAGGACATTGCAAGGGGTTTTGAATGACAAAGCAGTATTTATTATCGCGACCTCATCTCAACGGCTCAGAAAATTTTATTTCCATCTTAATTAAGAATTGCAGGCACTGAAAATTAAATCTCGTGGTGGTCTGTAAGTTAGAATTTTAAATAGTGCTAATTGTTGTTAAAATTAGTCTGATTGGTAACTGAATGAAGTGCGTTTAGGTTTAGTTATATGTATAAAAGTAAATAAGAAAAACCGGCCAGTGCGAAACGGACACGCGCTCAAATTTTGAAGTTTTTACAGATATATATTGCCGCTTTAACAAATAAAAAAAAAATGTGAAAAAAAACATTATACAAAATAGTTTTATTTGATTAAAAGCCATGTATTAACAACACCGCGCCAACTGAGCTTTTCAATTTCCATTACAAGCCAATAGATGGCGCAAGCCAATTGATTCGTAGCGTAGCTTTTATGGCGTGTTTTGCCCTATTGTAGTATGGTATGAAATCTTTCGTGTTTCCGACGCGTATGTTTTATATTGTATGGTTTATTTACAACGAACTTTAAGTTAATTTACTCAAAAATGAAAAAAAAAAAACTGGTAGCTAACTTAACTCTACGATGCTATTCTTCATTTGAAAAGATAAGCAAACATACATTATTTCTTTATCATAAAATACGGAAAAGTGTAACTCAGCCTCGCACCTAGAGTTGCGTAGATTTGTACGTGGAGAAATGTTGTCAGGCATTCTAATATTAAATAATAAAAAAGCAATAAGTAATTTTTTTTATGGAGGTCTTACTAAACGATTTCGATTTTTTTCTTTATTTTTTTTATAAGTCAATGCTTTTAAGAAAATGTATCCTTTATATGATTGGGATGCTAAAATATGACGCATAAGGCCATAGCTTTTGACTGAGTGTACTTTAAATATTGTTTTTACGTGAGTAGGAGGTTCCTCCTCTATTTTTAATAAACAGGGTCTTTACAGGCGTAAACATTGATAAATAGACAGAGAGATTAACCTTTCAATGACCAAGCGGCAGCCGGCTGTCACGCTGCTATGGTCTTTCTATTGTGTCTCGAATCACGTGTGTTCGAAGGTTTAATAGGCAAACAGACAAACAACGAAGTAATCATTAATCTAAGGGTTTATTATTCTTTGTTTTAAAATGAACCCTAGAAATGTGCTACACCGAGACATTATATTTACCGAGTTCAGATATTTTAGACACGAACGTGTTTAGTACGGAGATCGCTAAATGCGATAGGTTTTATGAAACAAGGTGCAACTTAATAGTTTTATAGCAACTATAAAAGAGAATATAGCGGGTTCGCTGAATGAAAAGTAAATTGTTTGGCGATAAAACGCAATTATGTTGTATGTTTAGATGGCTAACTTTTGTGTTATTTTAAAGACTATAAGTGGTTTGGTTTGGATTTTAGCAGCAATTTTTGAGGTTGTGTAATTTTCACTTAATGGTTCAGTTAATGGTTTGATGTTCTCTAGGTCTTTTTTAAATTATGGATAAATAGTTTTTTTTTATAATTGTAAAGGAAAAGCGCCTAACGTCCCACCTAAACCCACTGCTGTCTTTTCTACAACTCCTAAAAGCCAGAATCAACAGTGGCGACCATCAGAAAAATTAATACATTGTCCTGGTATTGAACCCACGATTCCGGCTTGGTATTAACCACTACACCAACAGACCTATCAACACAACGTCGTACGTGCCAAGGAATAACAACGAGGAACAATATTTATCTCGACCTGAATCTCAATTCAAATAATCTACATATTTATTCTCCGTCACCAATTCATTTAATTTTAGTTAAGGGAAACTCGAACATTATAAGCTTTTTACTTTACCAGGCCTTAATTTAGTTTCCCCGTGACTCTTGACTAACTTCGGCCTTCCATTATTGGTTGAACTAAAAGTTCGGCGCTCACACAAACGGGCCGACGCACCTACCCACCTAATTTGAAATTCTTATTGGCTCTCACATTTGTGAATTAGATTGTGTTCGTAGATTAGTAATTCGAAGAATAATGCTGACGTTTTCTCTGGGGAGACTTTTTTATTTCGAGATAAGCGGTTTTCGTTCGGAATTCGATGTATTCTATTGTAATGTAGTCCTTCGCTGAAAATGCTTTTCTAATTTGCATGTATTTTGTGATTTGGAAAAGATTTCTAATTTATTTAGGAGGTGGGTTCTGTTTTAAAATTTAATGTTGGTTAGTGCTTCAGCTAAGGAAAAACTTAATGACTAAGCCAATGTAATTTGGCAAAATTATGTGTATTATTATTTTTTAATTTGAGTTTTATTCTTTTGTTCTATTTCTTTTTTTTAACAGTGCACTTGTCATGTAGTCTCTGCATCACCTTGGGTGGAGAATGCTTACTGAGGCATTAAGTCCGTCTTTGTACATTAATTCATGCATTAAGTTTAAATAAATAAATATTTGTGTACGTGCAAATTATCGATTATTTAACTCAACTTTGTTTTTTAAGAAAGCAAAAATTCATATTTTCGTCTTTATAAGAGCATAAGTACATTGTTTCATAGGTGCTTTTATTGCCTTTGATTGCGATCCGACTCAATTTCTGTATTGCTGTTCAATGGAACTTCATTGGACAGCAATACGGAGCACCGGGCAGATGGAGGTGGATGGTTGGTGGTGGTTTTACACAACTAATTTCTTAATGCATTTTTTTCCTGTACTCGTACCTTAAGACTGATTCTAGCATTTGGCAAAGACAAGGTTCATGGCATGTACTTTTTTGTGATTTGATATTTCCTTTTGACCCCTTGACCTCCATATTATTATGTCCTTGGATAAAGCAGTCTTGATTAATAAATATATGGGCATAAAGATAGTCAAACAACGAAGTAAACCATTTATTGGAGGCATGGAGCCCTATAAGCCAATATTACTGCCAATTTTAGGAATTGAACACGGAACCCACTGCTACACACGCTATCGCCATCACAATCATGTTAGCTCGAATAAAAACAGTCTTGACTCTGTTCTGCGCACAGCCTAAATCAATAAACTGGATAAAACACACATCTTATTAGTTTCCAGCAAACGTATTGGGCAAACATTTTGTACTATATTTGTTCAATATATTATTTTTGTCACATCGAAAGTTTGATGTTACGGAAAATTTTATACACGCGAGTGCAAACACTTTGGGCCCGAATAAAAATAAATGTTACTGCCGAAAGCTAAATAAAACTCGACAAGATAAGTGTTTTATTTCTCTGTTCGAAATGATTTGTGAAATTACAGGCACATTTCTATTCGGTCTAGGAAGGTGAAACATAAATCTAGGCAGTTTGTTCGATGCACAGAGAACTTGGGAATAGAAGAAAACATTTTTTGTTGTTTTGTATTTTAGAGAAATGAAAATTTCGTAAACTTTAACGTTTTTGTATTGGCCAGTTTGCTACTGAGGCTGTTCACAAAATCTATACAATTAGGTAATAATAAATTGCGTATGTATTTATTTATTACTATATACAAAAAAAAAATCCCGCCTGATTCTGACTCCTTACATTTTAAACCTTTTAATAAATGTTTCTTAGGTAATTTCGATAGATGGCGTTGGGCTATATAAATCGTAATGAACCACATGATCGTGTTTTTTATTTATTTGAACTTCTAGTACAAATGTACATACAAAGGCGACCGCAATGCCTTAATCATTCTCTAACAGTCAACCCAGGTCGTACCTACTTTTAAAACTTTTTAGATATCTTGTTCCTTTGATTTACTGATTTTGACTTTGGTTATTGGCACCGTTGCCGCGTGTCTGAGCGATTGGCTGGTACGCTGCGGATCGTGCGTTTGAAACTGGCCATGGACAAATTTTAGTAATGCCCGCAGCTTTGTGTATGCTGCATTAACGATTTCACGATAAAAAGGATAAATAAAAATTTGTTAAGTACTAAAAGCATAAATCTTGACAACTGTAAGTCTAAAGCAATATATAGCAATATATAGCATCAAATTTTTATTAAATCATTTACAGGTACAAGAGTCGGCCAGTTAGACAGAAAGTAAGAACTAACAAAGGTAGGTTTCTATGTAGAAGAACGAGCAAGAAACTTTCTTTTTAATCAAGGTTTTATCAAGTATTGATTAAATTATTCTTCAAAACCTGAAGACCAATGGGAGAATCAAAAAATATTCACTCTTATAGCCATAAACTGTAACTGACCGAGTATATGACGCAATGCGGAAACATGAATTCGCGTTATAAAATAAACGCATACTATTTGGGACCATTGTGGAATATCATTTTAGATAATATCTTTTAAAGAATATTTAGACCAACTGTATCAGTCGCCTCCAAGGAGGTCTTCAGACTACTCAAATTTCATGGTTTAAAGCATAATTATTGTTATGTAGCCTACCTATATAGGGCAATCGCAGGAACATGAGTGGGTTTTAGTCAGTAAAAGTCTGACACGCCCTCCCGCCGCACCCAGGACGTAGTCATTTGATGATTTCCCAACCACCAAAAAAAAAATGTCTCTAAAAAGACAAAACTTGAGCCACATTATCATACTAATATTATAAATGGGAAAGTGTGTCTGTCTGTCTGTCTGGCTGTTTGTCTTTCTTTCACGGCAAAACGGAGCGACGGATTGACGTGATTTTTTAAGTGGAGATAGTTGAAGGGATGGTGAGGAACATAGGCTACTTTTTGTCTCTTTCAAACGCGAGCGAAGCCGCGGGCAGAAGCTAGTATTAATATAGATAATTACTATCACAAATACTGGTCACGTAACATAAATAATATTTATTATTTTTCCTACTTTCAGACTTTACCTTTGTATCTCTTTGCAAGACTAATTAACCTCCCTATTCATAAAAGACTTGACAGTAATTATTATTTTTTGATAAATATACTCAACCTGTCGTTGAAGGAACAAAACGAAAATGAAACAAAACAACAATAATGATCCATGAAGAAACTCTTAGATTACTAACATTAGTGTAGACTGTCACGGTACTATTTTTTTCAACGTCTTAAGTCTAGCTTAATATTTTAATAAAAAGTGTAGATAGGTTACTTACACGACATTATATCTTCAAAAACAGCACACTAACGCACACATACAATTACACGTTAAAGTAGGATGGCATGATTTAAGTATTGCAAGTGAAAAAGAGACAAATATATTTTGGACTGAGGTTAATGGGGTGAAATGTGGGTAAAATAGCCACATTTTAACCTGTCACTGTCTGACTGACTATAACCTATCTACACCTTTTTACTTAGGTATAATATTGCTCTAAGCCTAATCCCCCGTAAAGACTAGTCTCCTAATAATATGAAGTGTTACCGGGAGACACATCTCCCAGTCGATGAGGTCCGCTAACATAGATCAGTCAGATCACGTGCCTCACCACTTATCGCAAGTTGCTCTCGTAAAATAAAATAAATTGCCAACGAGGACTTGCCCAAACATAGTCGATACTCCGTAATACGGCGACGTGAGGTTTTCAAGGTTTGCTGTTGACTTTTTATATAAAAGATCAACTAGTCTTGTTTTTGTATGATATTTTAACCTTTCAACGACCAAGTGACAGCCGGCTGTCGGGCTGCTATTGTATTTCTATTGTGTCTCGAATCACGTGTGTTCGAAGGTTTAAGGTGCGTGCATATTATAAAACATAACATGTTGTAAAACATTAATTTGGATGGACATATTTAAATATGGATACTGAATGTTGCAATGTTAAAAAACAACGTTACATAACGTGGGCGTATTATAATACACACGTTATACAATGTTACTCAATCTGTACAATAATATGAGCTGATCTGTCTGATAATAGGGATGTTGACTACATCAAAAGAATGACATTCTATTTAGTCCGTCTGTTAGACAGTCCAAAAATACTGGACACATATTTTTTGCTTGATCAAATTAATAACAAAATACAAAGATAAAGAGCATCAAAGTTCCGGAGAGGGGGCTTGTGACGTCACTCCTCAGTGAAAATTATACAAAGGTGTGACGTTTCACGAAACTTCAACGCACTGTATCGTCGTCATTTTTTGTTAACGAAAAAAAAGAAAAAATACGTGTCCCAAATTTTTTGATTATCTATCTGACGGACTAATTACTTTTTTTTTTGTCATCTCGCCTATCGGATGACAAAACAGAAACATCTACATTAAAAAGCTAAATAATCGCGCATGCAATAGAGACTTTCAAATTAATTAATTATCGAAAAAGTACGGACAATTTCACGCTAAGTTACATTTTTGTAACTTATAAGTTACAAAAATGTAACTTAGCAAGATAATACAACCTTTATTTTTACACGACAAAAGCATCTTACATTTAGTTCATAAATAATGTCTGTCACTTAAATTAATCTAACCTGTAATAATTGAGTTAGGGCGGCAATGAGTGTCTAGAACAAAACAACACTGAACAAAATACCTGTAAACATTTCCAACCCAAAAAAAATAAAGGTCTAGTGAGACGGTTCTGCCAGCGCGATTATTCGTAAACCCCTGTGTTTTGACCTGACAATAAAGTTGACCATTTGAAGACTAATGATTGTAATCCTACCGTTTCTTCTCATAAATATTTTCGCACCCACTACTTTTTTCCGTACATTAATCTTCTTTACAATGGCCAGCATTACTTTATGTAGAGAACTTTATGTATCTAGTACTTGTGCTCGTAACTTTTAAATATTTGTTTTTGCAGGATTTATTAGGCTATTACTATAGTAAACACTGCTTGTTTATATTAACTGAACTCGTTATACTTCATTCTTAGACGAAGGGGACGCCATAATGTTTTAGTCACGTGCTGTTTTAAGTAAAGTAAGGGTGTAGGAAGCGACAATTTAGATGCCCACCGGTGCGTTTAACTGGAGACCTCGGAACCCTTCCGCATAATATTCTAAAGAACGCCATCGATAGGTTTTCAGTGGGTGAAGACTCATCCTCCTCGCCTTTCGTTGCAAAATTGCAAAAGGGACTGTTAGATTGTTTTCCCTTTGATAATCAAACGATATTATGCTCTAACGTTACTGATAAAGGAACTGTTTTATAAAAGACTATGAATGTTATGCTAACTGAACAAAGCGTTTCAGACAAAACATTGAAATGTCACATTTAATAAAATTATGATAGTACATTAACCTTTCATGTTTTCATTTCCTTTGAAAACCGACACAGTCAAGGGTACCATACCAACCCAACCCTTTCTCTGTAAGATCACAAGATACACGTCAGTACGTCACAGTGTCTTGACACAGAAAATTCTGTGTATAATTTGAGGGCATCAAGGTCGGGTGACATTGTCCTGTGAATCGCCCACGGGACGTTTTAAGATAAGCAATAGCTTTCCTATCGCGTTTTATGGCACATTCGATATTACGAGAAATAGTTTTTGTTCCCTTGGCGAGGACATCTCGCTAGCTATATGCAGGGTCGGATTTGTTGACTTAGATTCGGATGCAAAGAAAAATGGTGCCTGTTTTCTTTTAATGTGATAACTGTGTAAGAGGGCCTAGCCAAGTGGCAAAATAGAAAACAAAAACGAATAGATTGTCAAATGTATGCAATTGTCATTTTTTTAAGCTTTCGCTTGATTTTGACATCTCCATACATTTGACAATCGTTTTCGTTTCGCTATCTATTCTACAATGCCACTTGTCTAGGGGGGCGATTTCCTTTACGGGAGTTATGTGTTCTTTGTAGAGGTGGTGCTGTGCATATACTATTAGGGGTGGTTTGTATAAAAAAAAACAAAATTTAATATAAAAATATATATTCGCTCTATAATAATATTTTAATGTAGATCAACACTGTTCGCAAAGAAAAATGTCTATTATCTATTGATAGGCATTATTATTAGAGATCCCTCTCTACATAGGCTGACAACAATGTCAACAATGTTGTTCAAAGATGATGCTTGCTTATTGAAGAGGATTAGACAATTTTCTTTGATGTACAAGATAAACATAGAAAGTACACACATTGACTCTTGCCCACAAATCAAACGAATATGTAAAAATACGTATCGGACCTCCAACCTCATGCATTAGAGGTGGGTGTCTTAACCAGTAACCCATCACAACATTACTAAAAAGAGATGCTATTATACTTACACTGTTATATTCTACGAAGCGGGACCCTATTCAAATTGCGCCCACTTTTCTACCTAGTCCAACCCTGTTAACCATTGAATTCCTACGAGTATATTTGAGGTGTAGGGTACACTGATGTGTGCTATTAGGGAAAATGGAAAAAGTTGTTTCACTATGAGTTATGGTTTATTTTTACTCCATGTGGGTGTTAGGTAAACCTATTTCCATGCAGGGCACAGCATCAACATATAAAACATGCAAATTAAAACATACGAAACGTCAACTTTGAAATGCCTTCATTTTGTTGAACACCTACGCTTTCTGTTTTATAACTTCACTAGCTTTTTATCAGCTTGATATCTCGACGCGTCTCTGAGAAAAAGGGTCTTGTCAGACGGACGGACGGACGGACGGACAACAAAATGATTCTATAAGGGTTCCGTTTTTACCTTTTGAGGTACGGAACCCTAAAAATGAATTAGAAATATCCCATGAAGGCCATTTGCTAACATCGTGGTACGAACCACTGGAGCTGGGAACAGTTAGTACATATTATATTTCACTAAAAAAACAGTACTATCAATGTCTTTACTACCCTTTCTGAATATAATATACTAACGCAGACAAAGTCACGAGAATACAGAAGCCAGTTACATTATTACTAAACAGGAACCACGTTACAAGCTCATGAATATGAATACATTCTGATTAATAAACAGTACGTTGCGAAATCATAATCTATGGAAAATTAATGAAAATGATGTAATACCCCCATGTTATGAGGTAAATGCGTACATGAGTTATGAATTTTAAGTGTTTCACACATTTACATTGAAACTAGCTGCCCCCCGCGGTTTTGCCTGCGTGAATGTTCACTTCCATTCACAATTATACCCCGTTTAGAGTCGAATAAAAAAAAACGTTTAGTGAATATTTAATAGGCGAGACGACGAAAAAAAAGTAATTAGTCCGTCATTGAGATTATTATAAAATTTTGGACACGTATTTTTTCTTTTTTCTCGTAAACGAAAAATGAAGACGATACAGTGCGTTGAAGTTGTGCGTGACGTCACGATCTGATAAAATTTTTGCATTACGGTGACGTTAAAAGCCTCCACTCCAGAACTTGGTTGCTCTTTATCTTTGTATTTTTAGGGTTCCGTACCTCAAAAGGTAAAAACGGAACCCTTATAGGATCACTTTGTTGTCCGTCTGTCCGTCCGTCCGTCCGTCTGTCAAGACCCTTTTTCTCAGAAACGCGTAGAGACATCAAGCTGAAATTAATATCACATACTCAAGTCTGCTATCTCTCAAAGCAGTGAAAAAATCAAGTTTCTAAATCAACACAATAAAAAGATACGGCGGTTTATATTGCATATTTAGACATTTCAAAGGGAACCAAAACTCAAAACCTACAGGGTACTTCCCATTGACCTAGAATCATGAAATTTGGCAAGAAGCAAGGTCATGTAGTACAAGTAAAGGGAAAACTCCGAAAACCGTAAATTTGTAGTTAGTTCACATCAGGCGTCCGTCTGTCCGTCTGTCTGTCAAGAACCTTTTTCTCAGGAACGCGTCGAGATATCAAGCTGAAATTAATATCACATACTCAAGTCTGCTATCTCCCAAAGCAGTAAAAAAATCTAGTTTCTAAATCCACGCAATAAAAAGATACGGCGGTGTATTTTGCATATTTAGACATTTTCAAGGGAATCAAAACTCAAAACCTATAGGGTACTTCCCATTGACCCAGAATCATGAAATTTGGCAAGAAGCAAGGTCATATAGCACAAGTAAAGGAAAAACTCTGAAAACCGTAAAATTGTAGTTAGTTGTCAGGCGTCCGTCCTCCCGTTCGTCCGTCTGTCAAGACCCCTTTTTCTCAGAAACGCGTCGAGATATCAGGCTGAAATTAATATCACATACTCAGGTCTGCTATTTCTTAAAGCAGTGAAAAAATCAAGTTTCTAAATCAACGCAATAAAAAGATACGGCGGTTTATATTGCACATTTAGACATTTTCAAGGGAATCAAAACTCAAAACCTATAGGGTACTTCCCATTGACCTAGAATCGTGAAATTTGGCAAGAAGCAAGGTCATGTAGCACAAGTAAAGGGTAAACTCTGAAAACCGTAAATTTGTAGTTATTCCACTAAAAAACAAATTAACGGAACCCTCGTTGCGCGAGTCCAACTCGCACTTGACCGGTTTTTTTTATTATTTTGATGAAGCAAAAAATACGTGTCCCGTATTTTTGGCCGATCTACAAGACGGGCTAAACAGAATGACATTTTTTTATGTTGTCGTCATCCCTATTATGTACTCTTCACAAAGAACACATCTTACAAGTTTCATGACTTTAGAACCACCGCTTTGGGCTGTGCTGTAGTGCGTTGATCCAGTACCACCCAGTCAGTCAGTCAGTCAGAGAAAACTTATATACTTACTCGCATATAAAACTTGAAGTGCTTGTACACGTCACTCCTGATGAATTGGCTACCCGAGGTTACGGAATAGTTCTAATAATCACCTCGGACCCGGAACATAAAGGGCAATCGAAGGAAAAGAGGTTGGTTTTAGCCAGTAAAAGTATGACACAAAGGGCGGGGGAAAATGTCCATCCTTAAAAAAAATGGCTATTCCGACAGTCTCTCATGCATAAGGGTTTGTATTTTTTTTGAAGTTTAATAAGGACACGTTAGGCCCGAGTCACATCGGAATGGCAGCGGCCGGCAGCGGCCGCCCGCGGCGCCGCGAGGCCGCCAGCGGCCGCCATCGTCGCTAGAACCAAGAGGCGCGCGGCCACCCGCGGCGCCGCGGTCGTCCGCTGACGGCCGCTGGCAGCCTCGCGACTTTTTTAAGCTTTTCAAGCGATACTAGTCTTTTAAGAATGTAGTTAAAGTTTAAAATTATTTCACACTGAAGGTGCTCGCCGCGCCGCTGCAGGCCGCTGCCATTCCGGTGTCACTCGGGCCTCTGTCATCCCGTGTTTCGAAAAGCGTATAAAATTATCGATCTTTAACCATAGCCAAGGACATTCAAAGGCCGGAAACACGAGAGATCCTTTAGACCAGCCTTTGACCCTAAGATAATTGAGGCAAACTAGGAAGATAATAAGGTTTACATAATAATATAGTCGTATCGCCCTTTGCCACAATCTTGAGTGGTTTTGAATGAATGAATATAATTATTGCTACCTACAAGTTTTCATTTCATTCTTCATGAAACACGTGATTATTTTGGTTCAAAAGTAAACACAGACACTTTTACGCAGCGAAAAATCCAAGTACTACTATTAATAAATCCTTCAGTTATAAATATTACGAAAGCTGAAAAACATAACACATAAGATACCATTAACTCAAATTCCATATCACTAAAATCCTCAACCTATCACGCACTATTTCAATTAAGTCCAAAATCTCTTCAACATCAAACCGACGAACCTTTGTGCCTGTAACAAAAACTCAAGTGTGAGGCACATTGCCTTCCCACAATTAAATTACTGTTGTAGGTACAGTTGGCTGTGCCTGTGACGTCACAAAGGCCCCATGGGTCCCGCCACCCCGTACTCACTGCCTTCATTACAAATTCAAAGGCTGTTTAGTCATTATCACATAACACCTGTTGTCGGCCGCTTATGTTGGGTTACATTTAAGCTGATGGCTCACCGCGGAATTTTTATTGAGATTTTTTTTTAATAATCTCTAATTTTCGCCCGCGAGACAGTAAAAATGGTGCCGATTTCCTTGTTTACAAACTAAAGTCAATTTAAATTTAGTGTATCTTTTTCTTTCCATTTCAACAAGAAAAAGACAGAGGAGAAAATATTAGCTAAGTTCTGTCAAATTAGGATAGGTACACTGTAGGCTATTTAGATGCGATTAAAAACATGGCCACTAAAATGCGTCAATTTAGATCAGGCGCTGACTAATTTGACAGGTCTAAACTAATTTGTATTTCCATTCGTGAATAATATTTCAGGAAAAGCCTGAAATATTATTTACGACTGTCAAAATACTAAAAGTGTAAGATAGAGACAGAAACGAAGTTAAACCCAAGTAAGACAGAATAAGTAAGCGTTACCTTAGAACGTGCTTAGCTATGTATTATTCTTGTCACGCTTACACAACTGTCAAACTACTAATGTCAGTTTATAGACAAGGTATATTTAGGACATATTTGGTAAAAATTGTGACGCTGTTTAAAACAAATATTAAGCTGTGATTTTTCCAGTGTCGCTAATTCTACTAACCGGAAAATCAGATCTGTCAAGTAATTGATAGTCAATTAAGTCGCAATAATCAAATTTCAATTAACGATCGAAAATTTGTCAGTGTGTTTGATTAGTGCTCTTGGTAAGTGGCGCAGTTCCACTCCAAAAATCAACAGGCTAAATAATAGAAATAACATGTTGTGACAGGCTGAATAATAGAAATAACATGTTGTGATAGGCTTGTTAAAGCGTTGTTATTTGTCAATGTGTTTAATTAGTACTCTTGGTAAGTGGCGCAGTTCCACTCCAAAAATCAACAGGCTAAATAATAGAAATAACATGTTGTGACAGGCTGAATAATAGAAATAACATGTTGTGATAGGCTTGTTAAAGCGTTGTTATTTGTCAATGTGTTTAATTAGTACTCTTGGTAAGTGGCGCAGTTCCACTCCAAAAATCAACATGCTAAATAATAGAAATGACATGTTGTGACAGGCTGAATATTAGAAATAACATGTTGTGACAGGCTTGTTAAAGCGTTGTTATTTCTATGACTCAGCCTGCCATGTCATCTTGGATATCACTTGATAATTAGGACAAGATATTCAAACTTTGCATAAATTGCAATTGCAGCGGCAGATCAATTACTGTCACTGTCTTACAACTGACAAACAATGATTGTAAGAAGCAGACGTAGAATAACGATGATTAGTACGTGACAAGCAATATTCATCTTCACTTTAGCTGTGTTTGTGATGACTTGATGAGGAATTGGCATAGCAGTGGTTGGTCAAAAGTTCGTTACCCATAAAAGTTTTGATGGTGCAACTTCACTTGGCGTATTTGCGTCATTTTTACAATTTATACTCTAGTCTTATTACAATAAGGTTGTTATGAGGTTGCATCAAACACGCAAATATTTTGCCAAAATGCCAAGTGAAGTCGCACCACAACATATTTTGTAAACGCATCCTCGAGACCGGAGGTATACTTAGTGCACATTGTTAATCCATACTAATACTGTAAATATGAAAGTGAGTACGTTTGTCCGTCTTTCGCGGCAAAATGGAGCGACGTAAGACGTGATTTTTAAGTGAAGATGGTTGAAGAGATGGAGAGTCACATAAGCTACTTTTTGACAATTTGAAACGCTAGCGAAGTCGCGTAGAAAAGCTAGTATAAAATAGAACTTTTTAATTCCAAAGCACCGTGTATACCCACCTTAATGTAACACGGCCTTCCGTGCAGCGTGCCAGTGAGTGGGCTTTGTGCTTAAGCAAAGATCAACTTGAATTTTTCATACATCAACCTTCCCGGGACGATCTAATCTGTATTTTTGCACGAGCCTGCATGCTTTTCGTGTCATTGAATTAAAAATGTTACATGGGTTTATAGGTATCTATGGAATATATTATTATAAGAGGACATGTCACGTCGCTGGTCACTGTCGCTGGTATATGTATTGTTTATTAATAAGTAGAAAATATTGCTTGAAATTATTTATTTTTTTGTGTTAAAATATTAGTGAAAAAGCTACAAATGTAACAGGTGTCGTGAAAACAGTTAATATTTCAGTTATATTAAAACAAATTATCGTAGAACTTAAAAACTGGTTTTTAAGTAGAAATATCTTGAAATAATGGTGAGCGTGAACATTTTTGACGAACCATCTAAATCCAAAACGGTTTACCTTTTTAAAAGGTACGGTGCTACAGACGGACAGACAAACATACTACGCACATAGAGTTCAAACTTATTACGTACTTTTTTTGCGTCGGTTAATATAAAAGGAAATAAAGCATTAAATTAAATACTAAAGGGTCTAGCCAAGTGGCATTGTAGAATAGAAAACGAAAACGAATAGATTGTCAAATGTATGAAGATGTCAAATTGTTTAGCGAAAGCTTATGTCAATTCCATACATTTGACAATCTATTCGTTTTCGTTTGGGGGGGCTGATGTTGTAACGTTAAGACTACAGCATTGAAATTGCGGAAAAAAATATATTTGTTACATAGTGAATTTTTCAATGAACGGACGATATCACTACAAACTTTTATAATAAATATTAAGTATTATTTGACCCGCGTAAGGTCGCGATGTATCTAGCTTTAGTACACAATAGATATTTAGAAGTGGTATATAAAATACTTTTTGATAAAATATTAAATACATTTACAAATACTAAGATATTATTGATGAAAACTTTGAAGTTAAAGGTGTCTGACAACAATAAATAATTCTTTCACGCGTTCATTCTTTTTCTGATATTTCATAAAATTTATTACATTTCATCCAGCAAATTCACCCTCTTAAGATATCTATAGACATTTTGGTTTAGACCCAGCAGTCAATGTAATGTAAAGAAGATACCCTAAGACCTCACAGGACCCTACTGAGTGGTCTACTATTATTATAAAAGAGGTTCAGTAAAAGAAAATGTTGGGCTTATAAGTAAATTATGATCTTTCCGAATACCCCGCAGTTTATATGGGCTGCGTTATCTAACCTAATGTGGGTTCCTTGTAATCCGTGCTATCACCCTGTCACCAAATCTCCAAAACAACAATGAACACAAAAAAGATCAATGGAAATTGGCTTTCCATTCGTTTATATTTATCGAAAGAATTAATCTTTTAAACGAAAACATAGAGGGATGAAAACGTATTTATCTATATACCTACGTATGCGATACAGCTCTTGTTTGTATTATATTAAACTCGCTCCCCAGTTTCAAGTGCCTGCGACGTTACCAAGTGGCAATTTGAAATAGGAATGGCTGATTTTTTCATATAAAACGCTGCTATGACCCATAATAATGCCTCCCGTGGTTGGTAAACTTCACACAAATGGCGAAATTAAACGAATACGCGTCGTCATAATATAGCTGGAAATCTATTTTATTGGAATTTCAACTTTATGCCTTTGGGACGATAAAAAGTAATTTTATGGTCACGTAAAGTTTACATGTGTTAAAATGTTGCTTTGTGCGCTGCACGAACGTTTTCTTGACGGATAATGTATGTTTTGTTTGTTTATACTAAGGATTTCTTTTGAAATTTTTTTGTTAATATTTCGTAGTCTTGGTTATCAAAACAGTCTATGTCATGTCTTCATGGGGACAGATGTTATAACAATAAAAAACCCATTAGTTAGGTTATTGTATTGTTTTGATTGATATATCAATAACTAAAATTTCTTCTTAAAAATATGATCAACACATTATTGACACAATTTTAGCAGACTATGCAATTCAAACCTTTAAACACACGTGATTCTCGTCTCTCAAAATATTTTGTTACATAAAAGCCAGGCCCAGCAGAGTACCTTGACAGTATTTCTTCAAAATTGTTAGAAATAGAATTGTTCTTGGAAAAAACTATGTACGACATTGTTTGCTTTACTGAACACTGGTTAATGGATTATCAAATGCTAATTAATTATGCGAACTATAATGTGGGCAGTTGTTTTAATCGTAAAAGTATGCTACGTGGAGGTTCGTTAATCCTAATAAAAAACTGCTTAAAATCAAAACAAAGGAGTGACATAGTTGGACTATCAGTAGACCATTGCATTGAACTATCCTGTGTTGAGCTGGATAAGCATATCATAGTGTGCGTGTACAGACCCCCTAGCTACCAAAATTATTCCATATTTGAATCGATAATGGAAGACGTGTTAGCGAAACTTGCAGCGTGTAATAAATCAGCAATTATTTGTGGCGATTTTAATATTAATATTTTAGAGAATAACTTAAATAGCTGTCGATTATTTAGTCTTTTTAAATCGTTTAACCTCTCTAATGTTTTTGTAGAACCTACTAGAGTAACTCCAACTAGTGCTACCTGTATCGATAATATTTTTTGCGATTGTGACTATTTAGATAAAGCCATCGTAAATTACCTGCCGTCTGATCATAACGGGCAATTAGTTTCTTTTAGATTTAAAATGCCTTTGAATAAAATGTTAATAAAATTTAGACCAAAAACAATTGGAAAACTAAATAAATTCAATAGCACCCTTAAGGTTAAGCTGAGTGCTCTGACTTATAGTAAGAACGATTTAAATATCTTGTATAATGATTTCTTTTCAGTCGTTCGCCAAGAATTCAATAAAATTTTTGAGAAAAAAACTAAACAAATTAGCCCTAAATTTATTTTTAGTGATTGGGCAACAAAAGGAATTCGGAAAAGTAGAGAAAAACTCTTTGAGTTGTATGGCCTTAAGCCTATTATTAACACTGAAATATTTAACAAATATGTCACAACATATTCAAAAACATTTAGAAACACTTGCAAGGTAGCTAAAGCCTTATACATTAGCGACAAAATCAAATCGGCAGATGATAAAATAAAAACTGTTTGGAAAGTTATAAATAGCGAAACAAACAAGAAAAAAGTGCTTAACACGGAATATACATTGAATACATCACGTGGTCCCCTATGCTCTAATTTAGAAGTAGCCCAAGAATTTGTGGATTTCTTTACCAGTATTCCACTTAAAACCACAGAAACTTTGAATTCCTCACCGGATTACTCAATTACTTTATTAAAAGCTAACGTCCCAGGCTGCCCGGTTGAGTTTGAATTCAAGCATATAAATCCGATGACAGTTATAAAAGCTTTTCGGCAAATTAAAATCAAAATGACTGAAGACATATGGGGTATGTCTATAAAAATTTGTTCATCTATAATTGAAACTGTAGCACCTTACTTAGCTTCAATATTTAATCTGTGTGTCGACAAAGGAGTCTTTCCGGATGTAATGAAATTTAGTAAAGTTATACCTCTGTTTAAATCTGGGGACAGTAAAGATACTAATAATTATAGACCCGTGTCCGTTTTGCCGGCTTTCAGCAAGGTGTTTGAAAAGGTAATGCTTAATCAAATGCTCATTCACTTTAACTCCAATAAGATCTTACACGAGCAACAGTATGGCTTTACCAAAGGACGTTGCACGACCGACGCCGGTGTGGCTTTATTAAAACATATATTTACAGCTTGGGAAGAGGCGCAGGATGCTATAGGAATCTTTTGTGACCTTTCCAAGGCATTTGATTGCGTAAATCATGACACGTTACTGCTGAAACTTGAGCATTATGGACTGGGTAAACTTGCGATTAATTTAATGAAGTCTTATTTAAACGACAGACAACAGCAAGTGCAGATAAATGGAGTTAATTCTAGTGGCTTGAAAGTAGAAATGGGGGTTCCACAGGGCTCAATATTGGGTCCCTTCCTCTTTTTAGTGTATATTAATGACCTGCCCCATTTATTTAAACACCAACCTCATATGGTGTTATTTGCCGACGACACTTCTTTGATCTTTAAGATTAATAGACGGGCCAATAATCTTGACTGCGTAAATAACGCCCTCACTCAGGTCCATAATTGGTTTACGGCAAATAATTTAGTATTAAACGGTAATAAAACTAAGTGCATTCGATTTTCTCTACCAAATGTCAAAAGTAGCGATTGTGATATAGTTCTTAATAAAGAGAAATTAGAATTTGTAGACAAAACTGTTTTCCTAGGAATCACGCTTGACTCAAAACTACAATGGGGTGCTCATTTAACATCCCTTGCAGGTCGGTTAAGCTCAGCAGCATTTGCTGTTAGAAAAATTCGGCAATTTACTGACGTAGATACCGCAAGGCTGGTGTATTTCAGCTATTTTCATAGCATTATGTCGTATGGTATCTTATTGTGGGGACGAGCTGCTGACGTTGAGTCTATTTTTATTCTGCAAAAAAGAGCCATCAGATCCATATACAATCTGCGTATGCGCGATTCACTAAGGGAACTGTTTAAGCAAATCAACATCATGACGGTACCCTGTCAATTTATCTATGAAAACATCATGTATGCAAGAAAAAATCTAAATCTTTTTGGTAAAAGAGGGCAAAGGCATAATTATAATACTAGAAATAGGGACGAATTGGTTCAACCAGGATTTAGGCTAGCTAAAGTAGACTCATCTTTCATGGGGTTCTGTTTAAAGTGCTATAATAAAATACCTCCTCACATTTTGTCGCTGAATGAAACTAAATTTAAAAGTAAAATAAAACGCACACTATGTAGCCAGGCATATTATAAATTGAGCGATTATATCGCTGACAAAAATGCTTGGCTGGATGCTGGTCTAGCTCCACAACCGTGTAATTGATTAGTATTCGACGATATCTGATTGTAAAACTACAAAAATAATAGTATTGTATCGAGTCCAAGTGTTTGTTTTATATAAATTCACATAGCATACAATGTGAGCACTATGTTCTTTACATCTCTTCTGTCTATCATTGACTGAATATACTCTGGCAGCTGGGAGTTTGTCATGCTCACTCAAATGTCTCACTGACGGTGGCGTGTGTGTTGGATCATTTGGTTCCCTTCAAAATGGTTGAGCTATTTGGTGCCAATCCATACGTCATGTCCGTGAACGGGCGCTGTCTGCTGAGACTGGTCATCTCTTAGCTGCCACAGTTATTTTAAAATTTGTTTTGTTTATTTTAATATTTCTAACATGTCCGACTTGTTACGTTGTTCTCACATAGTACCTTAGATACAACAATGAATGATGTAACCAAATTATTGTAATATATTGATTTTAAAAGAGTGTCCATGGAGTTTCTTGCTCGCTCTTCTCCATGAGACCTACTCCTTGGAACGAGCAACTAGCTTCATTTTTTTTGACAGACTGACACCTTGACGATTCAAAAGTACCTGTAATTGGTTTATGTGAATAAAATAGTTTTGAAGTTTGAAGTTTGATTCGAAACACTATAGAAAGACAATAGTAGTGCGACCGCCGGCTGTCGCTTGGTCGTCGAAAGGTTAAATGGTTTTAAATGTACTAGGTAACTTTATTCCATTAGGGATTATAATTCAGTAGTTACGTTACGGCACTAACTAAATGACGTCTGGTAACTTCTCAACTGACACAGATGTTAACTACTACGTCTAAACCGCTTTAGTCAATTAGGCTTTCCCAAGTATCAATCGGAAACTACGTGACTAGCTGGTCTGCAGTTGGCACCACTGCTTGTCAATGTCAACGTCAGGGTGACATTGACACCCGGTACGTCAGGCACCGTGCTGCGTCAAACGATAGTTCTGGTTCTGTTTTCTTTCTTTTCACGTTTCATGTTTGTTACAAAAAAATTCCAGGGGTATTATTATAAGCAAAAAAGCTTGACGTTAAAATCGGGTAAAGAAGCGCCGAAGAGGGCTAAGTTCAACAGTGGACTCATGCAGGCTACAGCTGCTGAAAATAAAATGATTTTTTGGCAGTTTATGAGCACTGCAGTTCAGACTCATGAAAAGTTGTCTAAAAATAAATCTCTTTACATTTTTTTATAGGTACCCAATTATGAAACACACATTTCTAGTTTTGCCAACTACATTCCTAACAATACTACAAAATAAAATGAATGCTAACAAATACGATTAGACAGGCACACGAGCATGAATTTGATCTGTTGATTCAGAAACAGAGAACAAACATCATGTATTTTCCTTTACCCAACTAGAATTCACTTCACAAAAGTATTAGAGACAATGCCGACACAGAAACAACAGAACTTTAAAGAAAATACGTATAGAAAACACGTGTAGCTTTATGCAGAATATAATACTAAAGAAAATAGGGAATAAAAAGCGAATGTCACCACAGTAATGTGGTTTCATTTGCTGTGCGCTGCGTTGTGTAACGCAAGCCTTCTTTTATGCATGCTGCCCTAGTACAACAAATAGCCGGGCGCATTTTCTTGTTAGTTTTAATCAAAAATTTATTATTTGTTATGATGTTAAAACTGGTTTTTTTGGTCTGTGTCAATTTTAGACTTGTTTTTTAACCTTTTGCCATTTTCAATTTATTCTGACTAAGCCCCCATAAAGTCGCTCGTTCCGGTTGTCATCCGTAGATTTTTGACAGTCGTTTTTGGTAGTCAGAAGCCGGTAGTTGTTTCAATAATACACACTGGTATCTAGCCAAAAGGTTAGTCAGACAACTGCGTAAACTGATATGATTTGTTGTTTATATTTCACTGAACAAATTACAGCTTAATTCTTTAGCTCATTTAACAGTCTGTCACAATAACTATTGTTTTAAGAAACCGTGAGGACAATAGTAGTTAAAACTTCAGTAAAAGAATAACCCCGCAGACTTGTAGTTTTTAATTTTAAGTAAAGTTGCTCGTTATGTTCCTCCCAAGACTGCTCAAGTCAATATCAAGCTAAATTTAAAAATATTTGCCCGCCTTTAAATTATGGCGCGGCGCTGACTTGTACTAAAGTTAAGGCTCTCGAAAGCTATTTTAATGCACACGAAGAACTTTTTACAAAAAACGCCAGACCTTTTTAGTCCCTCCATCGCAAAGTACATCCTTAATTAAGTAAACACCAGACGATTTCTATCCGCAGCTATTAACCCGAGATTTCTATGCGCGATATTGAAATATGTATAAAAAAACCTGCAAACGAAGTGCGAAGGGATGCTTCATTTCTCATTACTGCGGTTATCTTGTTAGTGCCTCTATAAATAACCCCGCCTCGCTAACAAGCGGACATTTTTCACACAAATCGCGGTGTAGTGTGAAAAGTGCTTTATTTCAACAGTTTCTGATTGAAAGGTGCGAGAAAATGAGTTTATATATTTTTTCGTTGCAAATAGACGTGGTTAATGACTTTCTAAAAAGGATAAAAAAGTTGTAGGCTTGGTAAGATAAAATATTTATATAGTTTTATTTTTAGAAAAATCTTGTATGTTTATTTTTTGTTATGGATGGGAAATCATCAAATAATTTCTCCCGCCCTGGATGTTATAGGATACCAGATTTCACAACTTGGTCGCACCACCAACAAAATGTATGGAGGGTGAGTATTTCGCTTCACCAATTGAACTGTATCAAATGAAGATGATTGCTCGTTATTTTGTCATAAAATAATTCTCTGGTTTATCAAAAGAATAAAAGAACTAACAAAAATTCTAGGATACTCCGTAGAGTTTCTTGCTTGTTCTTCTCCATAGAGACCTACCTAAGTTTTGGAACAAGCGACTAACGTTTTTGTGAGTTAGCGCACCTTTACAACGAACCCAAACTTTGACAATTCATCGTGATTTCATAATTATGTTTTGACTGAAATGCCTTAAATTTATTATTTTTTAAATAACATAATATTTTAACTAATGCTTTGATTTATCAGTATTTATCAGGTCAAAAATGCATTTGTTAAATTAACGTCTATGTGTCTCAAAATCAATATGAAAGATCCTGTTTATCTTCATTTGTTCAACATTTTGTTGAGTACTTGCATTTAAACATAAGCAAACAAACAAGCAATCAAAGCGTTGACCCAGGCTGTTGAAAATTCATGGTATCTTCAAAGCATAAACCCGTCAGTCCTGAGTCCTGTGGACAGCTTGGGGCTTTGAATGGTAGCTAACAAACGGTGCAGCATTGTAGAACTTAATCGCACTAGTCGACAATAACGTATAATCTGGCCTCAGATTAGTCTCTCCGGAATCGTGTGACGTCATACATAAATACAAATGGGTGTAATGTTATGTAGCTTTGTGTATTCATTATCTATCAATATTAGGTTTATAAAAAAATTGTGAATGAATAAATATTTTAACGGTTAACGGAGCCATTTAATATATTTTAAATTTATATTTTCATAAAAAATAAATAATTTAAAATTGCATACAAAATAAATAATTTCTCTGAATAAATAGAGACCTTTGCCCCGCAGTGGGACAGTAATAGGCTGGTATTATTATTTATTTATTAATACAAAACTACGCTAGTTTACTACGTCGTATTTACCAACTTTTTTTTTCATTTAAGCGGCTTTCATTAAATGTTTATTAAAGGCAAGGCAAGGTCTGTCAAGATTAGCTTTGATATTGTAAGCATAGCAGAATAACTAAGAAAATTTCGGAAAAATTGAAAATGTAATCTTTGAAAGTTCTGCTCCGATTATAAAAAATCTTTTACCATGTGCGCAAGCCGTAATCAGAATGTAGTTTTTTTTTTATAACTTATGGGCTTGCTCTTGGTCCCAGACTAGTCCGAGGGCATAGACGGGGCCTACGATGGAGCGAGCTCACCCAAAAGATGCCTATGCACTCTTCTCTTGAATACATCCGGGTTATATGCTTTTGGAAACACAGACGCCGGCAGAGAATTCCATTCCTTTGCGGTGCGCATAATAAAGGATTTCGAAAAACGCTGCGTGCGGATTCGAGGAATATCGACCAAGAAAGGGTGGTATCCTGCCGTACGTCTGGATGTCCGGTAGTAAACTAAATAAAATTAAATGTTTAGAAATGTTTTATCTATCTTTCCTTTTTATCTATTACAACTTTATCTACGTATCAAGATTTCATTCACAGAACAAAATCAAAAGCACGTTTCTTCTTAATAAATCTACAGTGGATTAAAAATTAATATTAAGTAAACATAACTCCGGGAATAAGTTCTCATTTCTGTGCAAAGAAACACGGAAGCAATCAACTACAGTGCGTCCAGCAAATATAAAACTTTAATATTCTCAAAGGGAAATTGTAGAAATCCTCGTTTTACCTGCAAAATGGTTGCAGAAGAGATGTATATAAGTAAAGAAACGACGGCAGATGAACCCTCGGGTTAGGTGGAGGTTATAAAGATAGACTTAAGGGCTTATACAAACAAAAATAAAAAAAAAATAGTTGCTTCCAAATGTTTAATTTATCTTATTATGTAACACATAACATGTATTATACAAAAATGCCCCGCTTTGCGTGGCTCCAATTTCGATGTGGTTAAAAATAATCACGACGGTAACGGAACTATTTGAGTTGGATTGCTTTAAATCGAAGTATTTATTTTGCTGCTGCTGCTCCTCGCGGTTTCACTCGCATTACGTTAGGTTTTTGGTTACTGCTTCGCTTCCGTTTAACCTAGCGTGATATTATATAGCCTATGTTACTCGTTGACAATGTAGCTTTTAAACGGTGAAAGAATTTTTAAAATCGGTTCAGTAGTTTTTGACCCTATTCATTACAATCAAACAAACAAGCATACAAACAAAGTTTTCCTCGTTACCTAAAATATTAGTGTAGATAATAGAAATGTAGGTTTGACAATTACAACTTTTTAACTGATTTTGCTAGCCAAAATGCTTTTGGCTAGCAAAATCAGACAGGTATTGCTGGTCAAAAGTAGTTTTGACTGCGTTAAAAGTTTTGATTGTCCCGTATATGTATAAATTATACGCAGACACAGAACACGTAATCGTGATCATTGCACAAAGATTTGCCCTGAATAGGAAGCGGATCCAAAACGATCAGCTTAACACTCAAGGTTATCAATCAGAAAATCAAAATCCAGTTAAAAAACCTATAAGTTAACTGTGTTTTGGAATTATTATTTTTATCCTATTCCTTTCCAATGATTGACATCTATCTATTTATTAGGAATCCCAGCTTGAGACATCCTACGCCTGTCAATTGTTTAGTAGACAATTTGCAAAATGGAATCCCATTATTCCCGAGATGTGCCACTAATAGTTAATTTCATTAAGTAATAACACGGCTGCGTCGTAATTAGACGTTATGTGTTAGATCTGTGGACGCTAACCGCTTAATCAAGGTAGTTAGATTATGTTAATACATACATTACAGAACTTCGTGAAATCAAGTGTGAATGCTCTAATTATATGTTTATTATAGCGCTTGTTAGAGTGTAGTGGGTGCGAATAGCGTTAGCGAGGCGATGTTATATTGACAGTTGATTCTAATCTGATAAATGTGCTTGCCTCTCAAATAATTTGTACGAGCTCTTAACCGAATGAATGCCAATGTGATTTTTTTTAATTCATGTGTAATTACTAAGTTTATCAAGAACACTACTGACTCACCATGCATCGGATAACAGTTCAGTTCAATTGATGAAGATCTGATAGGCAGTCGCTCTAGGTAAAACATTGGTATTCATAGATGTAGGTTTAAGTATTCGAAAAGAAAGAGGTAAAGATATCGAAAATTCAAAAGTACCTATAGTAAATGGTTTATTTGAATAAAGTAATTTTGAGTTTGACTTTGAAAAACGCAGTTTAAGTAAGCAGGCATTTCTTCCTACTTGTTTATGGTCGACTTTCTAATGCTGATCAGGCTCAAATGATGAAATTATACACATTTCAATAAGGAAAACAATAATACAGGAAATACCTTCAATTTTACTAGTACGATACAAACAAACCCAAAAAAAAAACAAACCAAAACTACTTTCCCAAACCATTTTTAATTCGCAGATAAACCTCTCGAGAGCACTATATCTCTAGCAGCAGACACAACAGACACGGTGTTTAAAAGTGGCACAGTGCCAGCGATATCTCTTCCGAAAACGCTCTGCTCGGACAAAATAGCAGATAATTGGAAAACGGATTTCGTACTCGGAACACAGTGTTTTATGCACATATCGCTTTGCAGCTGACCTATTTTTACTTTATTGGCGCGTGTCATCGATACAATAGCGTGGAAGAGCTGAATTAGAATATTTTATTCGCTGCAATAAAATTGAATTTATAACTTCTGGTATTTTTGTGAAAAAATTCGGTACCGTTGTCTATTGTAAACGTTTTGTTGAATTTATCTGATGGATTGGATAAATCGCTGTAGTTTAATCAACGCTTTGTACTCATATAGTGGGATGAAATTTTACCTCACGGTCACTTCATTCTGGGAGTTATCGGGTTCAGCTCTACTCGGTCGTCTAAGTCATGCATAGTATTATTATTTTAGGAATTTAACCAGGTGTCGTTGTGGCTACTAAATGGACGTCGACGGCTGATCTTCGGACCTTATGGCCATTGATGCCGGTGTTCCTTAAGGGTCTGTCCTCTCTGCAACACTATTCCTGCTCCATATAAACGATATGCTAAATCCTAGCATAGTCGGTTACGCAGATATCAGTACTGTTGTAGAGAGGTATCTGGCCAGCGCAAAATACAGTAGGGACTATATACGTTCACAGAGAGAGACCATGGTAGAGCGAGTGAACTTTGCCTTGAGTCGTGTGTTCCAATAGGGCGATGACAATCTAGTGCAATGTTCTCAGCCAAACGGAGCCCATTCGACCTGGCTCCTACTTTCCGAGGTGCATCTGTAAATGGATACCACCCATTCTTGGTAGATATTCCTCATATTCGCACCCAGCGCTTCTTAAAATCGTTTATAATGCGCACCGCAAAAGAATGGATTTCCCCGCCGACGTCTGTGTTTCCAAATTCATATTACCCGGAAGTATTCAAGAAATGAGTGCATAAGCATCTATTGGGTAAGCTTGCTCCATCGTAGGCCCCGTCTATGATCGGGCTAGTCTGGAACCAAGAGCAAACCCATAACAAATAAAAAAAAAAAACTTAGCCGTTATGACAGAGTATATTTTACCCATGAACATCACTATACTATAAATCAAGTTTGTGGCAATACTAGTCACCTTCACGTACGACGTGTACGTACACGTCGTAACTGAAGTTGGTCAAAGTGGTCATTCGTAGTCATTTGACAATCCATTATTCGGATAGCCTGAAGTCGTATTACTCATCATGGTGTACCGTGTTACCCAATAACAGGTAGTCTGACAGCCACTAAGCTGTAAATAAAACAACTACATTTAGTTCAGTAACCAACGTTGGTAGTCCTAAATTCAGGAGTATGAAAATTGTCCAAATTCTTTTGTCACACCGATAAATCTTTTCCTAAATCACTATGAAATATAATACAGCTCTAAGTTATAATAGTGGTGCCGTCAAATAGAAAAGTTTAAACATGGCGCGGTAATATTTAAAACTTTCTGTTGGAACTGGGACAAACATTGATTATGTAGGAGTTGCGCTAAGATGAGAACTGCAGATGCTTAGGCGTTATACGAGTTTGTTGATAATCCTAAACTTTCTCTATATAACTAGCTTTTGCTCGCGCATGTCAAAGTCCCCCTCTTTTTACCCTTTTACGCCTTTCGTGGTAGAATTACCCAAAATTCTTTCTTTGTATTTATTCTAAAAAAAAACATATCCTTTAAGTTTCATGTCTCTAGTATCAGCGAGATTGAGCTGGGCGTTGATATGTCAAAAATTAGTCAGATTACTATTTAATATAGGTCTTAAATTAGATAAATAAAGCGTTTATTTAGCGCAATATAAGACACAATACATACAGGCAATAAACACATATCGTATTATATATTATGATCATCATATCTGAGCTCAAACCATAGCATTTATTTCACTTAGACTACCTATATATAGACACTTATAAATGTCAAACATTTGGTAAATCAGTAAAATTGAAGCTAGTTGCTTGTTCCAAAACATAGATTGATCTCGGTGTTGGTGCAGCAGAAAACCAGTATTTTCAATTCTCTGACCATTACAATTATGGGTAGCAAGTTGATTCTTGAACACTTCCATTCTTGCGTTTTTGTAACAACTATAAAAACACAATCCGGACTATCAGTTATACATACTTTTAAACAGGTATGGACTACGAAGACTGGTCCAAGTGTCATCATCATCTCCCTAGCCTTTTCCCAAGACTGTCCAAGTATGCAGAACAAAATTTAAGGTATAAATGGGTGCCTAAATATTATGCATAGGTACTTACTTTTTTTTTAGCTTTACACTCATGTGATAGGACGACAATTCAAGATCCCGGGACAGATGAGGCGCAATATTATCAAACTTACGTGCTTTCCTAGGTGTTTTTCCACCAAATTCTAAACTACCTAATTTTTCCAAAGGATAATTCAATTGAACTGCTAATCGAACTTAAATTTTCATGTTTAGTTATTGAGCTTGTGTCCATAAGATCAAAATAATGAACAATGAATTTATCTTTCTGTCCATAAGTTTGATTAGGTTTTATAAAAACCCAAATTTTCGTTCAATTTTCTAAATAAGATACAGGCAAAGTTATTAGTTATTGGTAAGCGCTTTTTCGCTTACAAATTGCCTTCAAATATATATTCAGAGTTTTAATAAAAATATTAAACAATTCTATGAATTTCAAATACGGTTCAAATGCATGTAATAAAATGTTCAAAGAACTTTCGTTGAAAAATGTTCTAAAAAACTTTATTCTGCGATAAAACTTCTTTACGAAGCTTCTCTTTTTTATATATTGTCCAAAACAATACTTTTTAAATTCTAACCCAAAATTTTATGGAATTTATGTTCGAATTTGAAATTTGAACCCACAGGTTTTTATAATAAAACTTTAATCCATCCATACTAATATTATAAATGCGAAAGTAACTCTTTCTGTCTGTCTGTCTGTCTGTGACGCTTTCCCGCTTAAACTACTGAACCGGTTTGAATGAAATTTGGTACAGATATAGTCTGGGACCCGAGAAAGAACATAGGATAGTTTTCATCCCGGAAATCCCGCGGGAACTGGAACTATTCCACGCGGACGAAGTCGCGGGCAGCAGCTAGTGTTTAAAAGAGGGTTTTATATCTTATCTATCACATAGAGGGAGATGTCTTTCAATACGTATTTAATCCTTCAAACACACGTGATTTGAGACACAATAGAAAGACAATAGCAGCTCGACAGCCGGCTGTCGGTTGACCGTTGAAAGGTTAAACAATATTAGAAACTCTAAATATTAATATAATTTTTTAATATTTGTATTCAGTTAAAAGTTAAACTACAACAGTTCAGTGAGTAAAATAATTCAGCAATAGTCAATCAAATTAAAAATAAAACTGAAAAACTACCGTACACTGCGCGTGTCGGCCCGAACTTGCCCGAATTTATTTCAAAAGGACGATTCCTGTACTAACACAAACCGTTTTCTTTAACACAAATAGGTACACACCTATGACAATAAAGCAGGTCACGCCAAAACAACACCCGTAAAATAAGAAAAAAAAAACCCAGCAATATGAGCATCATGAAAATAAATATAAATCCTACTTCACACGAGGACCGTAAAGATATCTAGTCTCCCACTTCTCACAGCTAAGATTTCAAATACACTCCTTTTTTCTCAACCGCAATAAATCGCATCGAATCGCGGCAATATATTCCAAGGTTTGCTTACTACGTGTGGTAGATTCTAAAATATGTGTAAAGAAAATTTACCCTTTGACTAGGCCACGAAAATACCGCTTAAAGCGATTTTCCGATACACATTAAAACAGCCATTTGTAGTTTTACAAAAATCGACTTTACCCTGACGAAAATGAAGTTGATTTTGTCTTTGCTGCTAGATTTTGCCATCTGAAGTATAGAGCAAAAACGCCATAAGCGTTGCGACTCGTGGCCCCCAGGTTGCGATCAAAATTATGGGTAGGGTAATATTGCGCCTTTGGCGGATTTTATGAATCGATCTTTTTAAAATGCATCATTTGTCAAGTTTGAAATTGTTATCTAGGATTTTACCTAAACGAATCGAGATCACGTAGAATTGGCTACTGAAATTGAAGATGAACGTCTAAGAAGATAACAGAGAAAAATATATGATAGAACATAACGGTGTTAAATTGAATTGTAATTTAAAATATATTTTGTCTAGGCTCACATTACGCATGACCTTTTTTAATATATTAATTTGATAGTGTAAATTGCTACAAAACAATTTTAAATTTTTTTTTTTCAATTTTTATATTTCAATCCAATTTGGATCGCTTGCTTCGTTCAAATCTGTTTTAACGCTTTTCAATTGTTTATTGTTAAAAATTGCTCTAGAGTTTACTTTGCCCATCAACTTCAGCACGACTCCTGATCCTGAAAGAAAACCAGTTAAAAACGTTAAATACAGAAGAAAATATCAATTGATCCTTCATATAATAACACATATATCAATAAACCATTGACACATTAGATATTGACACATATATCAAGGGTAAAAGGTGTAAGCGTTCGGCCATACTTCGTGACGTCACGGGTAAGGCGACGCTCCGACAAGGGTTGACACTCATGAAGAGTGTCGATACCCAAGGGAGCGTAGATTATGTTTAGATACAGACCTTGAGATTAGAGGCGGCTGGTTCCGATTTAGTGGTTCGATAGTGTATTGTTATTTGATGAGGCATTGCTTTGGTTTGGTGGGTGTTTAGGTTGGTCCGATGTTTCTTGGAAAGTGTTAGACCCACGGTCTCCTAAAGGGGCTGCCTATGCACCTAAGCAAGACAAATTAATATTAAAGGCTAATCCTTGAGCTTATTTTGGCACGTGTTATCAAATCAAATGTATTGTCTTACTTAATAAATTATTACAGTTATAGTGACCCTAAAAACCATCAAAAATATTATTGTTTTGAGTGAAGCAGGCGAAACTCAGCGAAACACCTACTAAGCCTAGAAAACTATCGTTTTCAATAAAATTAAAAAAAAAAGATTTTTAAAGCATTATCATGAAGTCTATTCAGAGAAAAGATAAGAACTATTTTTCAGTATCTTACTGCACTTATCAAAAGGCCAAATTTCAAAAACATCATTATTCCTATCTCTTCAACTGATTTTTCACTTGTATGATCACCAATAGACGCAGAAAAGCATTCAAACAAGGGATACAATTTAAATGATCACCAAGAAAATCTTATTGCTAACCAAAATGGATTAATGATCACCAAATTTAGCTAGGTTAGGTTAAAACTGTGACCACACAACGTGTGTGACCTGTGACCAGATCTACTAGTGATTCATATAAAGTTTCAGTTTTCAGTCAAATTCACATAAAAACCAAATTGAATTTAGTTTATAATATTTTAAGAAACGTTATTTGGTGACCATTTATCCATTTTGGTAACCGTTTAGAACTTTTTTGGTAGTAAAATTGGTACTTTTTTGAGCGGTGTTTAAACACAAGCCTTAAACAAGTCCTGATGTATCGGATGTATTACCTCTTTACCATTATATTGGAGGCACGGGAATACACAAGAAGCGATAAATATTATGCATATTCCATGAAGAGTAAGCACCGACATCGGCAAGATTCAAATAAACAAACAAACAACATATCTTTTATGTTCTAAAACATGCTGACCTGCAAATGTAAATATGAATATTTTACTGTCGTATCATGAAATAATGCGTAATAACATTGGTTGTTGCGTATTTGAATAAATGAAATTGTAAAAATTGACAATTTAATTATTTCCAGTACTGAAATCCTTTCCAACTAGCTCCTGCCACTCATCAAGTCCTTGGAAATAGTAAGTAAAAGCTTCTAACAACAAAAAAATGTATAATGGGGCTAGTGGCGTAGATGTCGAGAGTCGCAAGGCGACTACCGGCCACCGTAGGCGCGGGACTGCGAACGGCGAGCGATGGGTAGCTCGCCGCCCGACTGGGACCAGGCCCGTGTCGACGGCGCGATTTGTACCACGCGCGCCTCAAAGCGCACTCATCACGTGAAGAGGCCCTCTAGGGCCAATGCCTACCGGGGTTGCGGAATAGTTCTAATTGTTACCGTGGCCCCGGAACATAAAGGACAACCGAAGGAACATGGGTGGGTTTTAGTCAGTAAAAGCAGGCGTCCGTCACTCGCTCAAGGCCACACGTTTTATGCCTACCGCTTCGCGTATCGTCGACGATACAACGAACACCGGGCTGTCGCGCGCCCGGCTGAGTGCTCGCGCGTCACGGGTACAGCGCTGACTATCAAAATGCCGAAACCACGTAATTATTGCGTAATTATTGTGCAATTCCCCTGTTTCCCAATTCTCCTGTTTCCCTTTTGATTATTTATTAAAATTATTCACGCGGTTTTGGATATTTTCGACACTAAAATATATTAGTCGGGAATTCAAGGAACGAAAAATATGCATCAGTCATTTTATCAAAGTAAAAAATATTTGATCAACAAATAAAAAATAAATTGTTTTCCTAAAACATTCGTTTTATTACCATTATCATCATACGTATAACCCTAGCAGATTTGCTGGACGACACGCACACACGTTAGTCGCGCGGCGGGCAAAAGAATCTCAACTCTCTTTGTGCGTACTTATGGTACATTTCTCCTTGCTGCAAACAACTGGTATTATAATTATGATTTTGTAGGCTATTATAGCGTAGGTATTTTGGTTTTTGTATTGGAGTGAAGTATCTGTTACGTAGTAACTATTTATTAATCTGTGGTAAAAGTCAGATACTCAGATACGAAGGGCGGAAGAAGTAATTTGATGATTTCCCATCCCCAAAAAAATGGGACTAAATTTTTTCCAAAGCTTTTAATAGGAATAAACATAATTATATTTTTCATCAATAAAATCTACACCTTCAAAATTTAATTCGTGGAATAAGATTAAAAGCATTTAAATCAAATGGAATGATAAATCAATAAATAGCAAGTCCAGTTTAAATCACTATGCTTCATAAAACAGTCTAATAAAATAAATTCTTTTAAGCCACACAAAGAAGTCGTCTTAATTCAATTTTGCTAGATCAACACAAAAAACTTAAACCCTTAATGGCTTTGAGTACTTACGGAACATTAAATCAATAGAAAAACGGCTATAAATATACTTTCTATCTTCAAAATAATTTTTAGGTCCACCCCTTCAAGCTAATAAAACATTTTCCTTACTATAGCTGTGGAGTATTGAGCGAATAAACAGATGAAAGTAACTTAAAATTGATGAAAACTTTCAGGCAATCTGTCATATAGAAAATGATAACATCTGCCAGACGGTACACGGAATTACAGATCTTATAACTACAGTATTAAGGGTTGTTATAGCGTGTACTTAACAGTTGGTGAAGGGTGTTTGACTGAAGAACTCCTAACAAAGTTTGACAGCTTTTGTATAGATATCGACCAGAAAGACTGTCTGATGAACGTTAATCAATCAATCACTAATTAAATGATTTTATGGAAAATATAATTTTCTGATGGTTTTGCGGATCAACGGAAAAGTATTTTGCATTTTAACGAGTCTTATAAAAATAATATTTTTGGTGGCTTTAAGCAGGCGTCCGTCACTCGCTCAAGGCCACGCGTTTTATGCCTACCGCTTCGCGTATCGTCGACGATACAACAAACACCGGGCTGTCGCGCGCCCGGCTGAGTGCTCGCGCGTCACGGGTACAGCGCTGACTATCAAAATGCTGAAACCACGTAATTATTGTGTGATTATTGTGCAATTCCCCTGTTTCCCAATTCTCCTGTTTCCCTTTTGATTATTTATTAAAATTATTCACGCGGTTTTGGATATTTTCGACACTAAAATATAATAATCGGGAATTCAAGGAACGAAAAGTGTGTATCAGTCATTTTATTAAACTAAAAAATATTTGATCAACAAATAAAAAAATAATTGTTTTTCTAAAACATTCGTTTTATTACCATTATCATCATACGTATAACCCTAGCACATTTACTGGATGGCACGCACACACGTTAGTCGCGCGGCGGGCAAAAGAATCTCAACTCTATTTGTGCGTGCTTATGGTACATTTCTCCTCGCTGCAAACAGCTGGTATTATTATTATGATTTTGTAGGCTATTATAGCGTAGGTATTTTAGTTTTTGTATTGGAGTGAAGTATCTGTTACGTAGTAACTATTTATTAATCTGTGCTTTAAGTTAAAAGTCGGGTGTTTTCTTTGGTAAGTTTGACGTCATAACGTGTATACATTACGGCTCGGCTACGAAAGTTATAATGATGAGGTAACTTCATTTCCGAGGTTGATAAAGACTTCAAATTTTCCCTTCTTAGATTACGTTTTTGACTTGTCCTATCAGTGTGCCTAATTGCAGGGGAAACACCTATTTTACCACATATGTATTAATAAATACTATTTATTCAAAAATAATTATACAACAAGTGGAATACATTTTTCTTAACTGTATAGAGACTTTTGTTGTAATAATAATATCATTGTATGACAAACAAACTGACGGCTTACTTGTTCTCAAATGGTCGCTACCATCTATAGACATTTGCAATTATAAATGCCTCGAAGATGCGTGAACCAGAGACAAAGCTAAATATCTCAATGGCCTGTATCAGTACCACCCAGTAGCGAGCCCGGCTTGAACTAATAGTATCATAACATTAGCATTAGCAAAGGACAAATATAGTTTAAAGAGTTAATAACGACTTGAGAAATGTGTCAATTTGCTGGGATTTTTCTAAATCGTCAAAATCTGTTGTATTCGTACAAATTTTAACCCCCATGCGCTTCACTGACACCGCCCCTCCAAAATAATGAAACAGACCCTAAAAACCCACTCATGTTCCTTCGATTGCCTTTTATGTTCTGAAACAGACCCTTCAAAGAACTGCCTTCTATGAAGCCAATCCAAACAAAAACACATCTGCAAAATCTTTAGACCCAATTATTTTATCAGAGTAGCGCCTGAAAAAGTTATGAATCATTTTGCAGCGGCAGCGCAGACGAAGTAACACGATTTATCTCAAAGAAAAGGAACGCAATAAAATAATATCATACATTCAAATTAAAGCTGAGAATATGCTTTTTATCGTCTCGGGTAATACGGTTTTACGAATATACGGTTTATTACATACACTAAGACGTGTGTATAAGGCTATATGTATGTATAACCTGCCTAATTTTTTCTTAGGCTGAGTGTAGACTGTGGAAAAAATGGCTTACTGGATAAGGTAGTGTTGCTGTCATTGACAAAACATTGCCATAGTGAAAATTCTACAGATAAAATATTTTGATATGTATGGAAAAGTAATTTTTGTTTTTCTTTTGCAAATTAGAATAAAATATCATGACTTTGATTTAGAGTCAAAATCAAGTACTCATATCAGTGGCGTGCACAGGGTTTTATGACAGGGTAGGCAGCTATTTTTTCCAAAATATAAAAAAGGTTTTCGCTATGAGATGGTAAAAAAAATACTAGATGATTTAAAAGTATTTACAGTTTAAATAAGAAAACTAAATACCTACCTACCTACTGGTTTGGTTTTGTAACAATTGAAATAATTAAGTAAACCAACTCATTTAGAAATTAAATCTACACGCCTAACCGTTTTTAAATACGATTTTTTGATGTTATTAACTATTCAACCTTCGAACACACGTGATTCAAGACACAATAGAAAGACAATAGCAACGCGACAGCCGGCTGTCGCGTGGTCGTCGATAGGTTAAATAACAGACACGTAAAGCAAAATAATTTCATTGTGTGTATACAAACACGCAGCGAGTAAAAAATATACCTATTTCGTAATTCTTACATTCACTCATTAAATTTAGGGGTTATAGCTATTACCTTTTTCCTGGGTTAATTCTCGTAATTCAGGTACACATCTCGAGACACTTCCGAAACCACCTAGCTACTTGTTATTTGAAGTTTTCAATAATTTCGTAATTCGTAAACCTAACATCATAACTTGCAACAAACTCACATTGTCAACACAAACCTCACAATCGAACAACATTTCACAATATTTTATAAACAAAACAAACAAAAATTGTAAAAACGTTTAAATAAACTAGTAATCGAATTAAGCAACAAATCGGCCTACCTAAATATTTGCGTTTCAAAACAAATAAACAACATGGACCCTTCTACATTATGCAATATTCTAAATTTTGATGGATAAAATGTTGACAAATTAAGTTGCATCATTTCAATCGTACTTAGCAAATGACTTTTTCAACTTGTCGTATAATCTCTCGGTGACAGCCAACAGGCGAAATATTTGAAATGTGTCAATCAATAGAGTGGTTGTCGTTGTAGTCCACGTCACGAAGTGGCTCGTGATTGGCTGAAGGCACAGCCTAGCTGGGGAACTACTTGTAATGTACGCGCGTTGATGTGTGCATTTCACAGACACGAAATGTACCACTACATGTGCACATTTATGAATGAGATTTAGGCAGAGTTTAATTCTGCCTACAGTCGTTCTACGAGACGCAGCGCTGGCGCGCCTGTTACGAACGCGGCGCGAAATTTGATTGTACACTATGATTTATTGTTGTTCCTTTATGTTAGGGACTTTTACAATTTTTTTATTTGTTTTATATTTTTTAGTTTTAAAATATTAGGATTTACATCTACTGGGTCTGGGTGAATTAGTCTAGGGTCGGCAGTGCCTTTTTGCCTATATGGACCGCACGTCCCTGACTCATATAGTAATAATGAGAATGCTGAAGTTATATTATTTTGTTTGTTTAAACACGCTTATTTCTAAAACTGAGAGTCGGGTTGGAAAAATTCTTTTGTTTATGCTAGCCAGATTAATGAGTAATAATAGACGCTTTGATAATATCACACTGCGTGCTGCAATTTACGCAAGCAGGACAGTAATCATAGACGCAAGTGAAACAGCTTCGAATCAATAAATGTATAAGTAGCTTTTAAATATCATTTATAAGAAAAATATACTGAGTCTACTTGCCTCTTATAAAAGAAAAAAAAACCGGTGTGTGCGCAGACTTAATGTTTACCGTTTGTTTATGTACGTACTAAAATAGTGTAATTTATGGCTGTTGGCATTTGTTTTCTTTATCAAGTTAATATTAGTATACTTACTACATTAGCAAAGGTAGTTAATGATGTTTTGTTACGGTAGTATATTATGTTTGTTGATTATGAAGCTGTTGAGTGGTACAGGTTGCCAAATATTTTATATTTGTTTTTTACTTGAAAAATCGCAACTTTTTCAAGTGGCTGTTAAGCCCTGGCCTTATCTAGTAGTAGTCATTAATTTTTATCTTACCTTATTGCTTTGACAGGTGTGTGAAGGTGATAGTATGTTTTAGTGCTTGGCTGAAACACTTCAACAACATAATTATTTTTTTCAGCCTTAGAGAATGTTGAATGGCATTAGACCGAAGTTGTGTATTTTTGTGTAAGAATTGTTCAAAAATAAAGACTCCATTTTAGAGTCTTCTTCATCGGAATCTTATTATCATCTACCTATATCATTTCAATTTAACATACTCGCAATATCGCATACTGTAAGTATGTTGTGTATCTTATACCAATAAATACTGTAACTATGAGCTGTATTTTTTTCTAAAAGTTTTAAAATATATGTTATCTCATCTTATTATTTCTAGAATCTACAAAACATAAACTTGTATACTTTACATTATTCCTTACTAAATTACTTTTCAACTCAGTAAACACGTAAAATGTCCTGAGCCCTGCACCTGATCATGCCCCAACCTTGATAGATTGCCGTCTCAAAGGACCATAAAAATAAGGAAAGAATGTCAGTGTTTGTGCATACACTTGTGACATGATTCAAATTTAAACATTCCGAATTAATTGAACGGAAAGTTTTTAAAACGCTTTCAGTAGCAGCACTAGTTAATAAATGCTATACCAACAGTCAAATGTCAAAGACATTTAATTTCGAACAAAGCTGCAAATTGCAAAGAGAAAAAAGTAAATCAAAAACCCGGCTAGAATCATAAACAGAAAATAACTTTAGAGCACATTTTTTAGATTTAATTTACAACGCAATTTTGTTTAAAGGATTTCGTCCCATGTATGTTTTGTTTAGTACCCGTACTATATTGCGACGAATGTCAGATAATAAAAATTCTTCATGCAATCTCCTATAAAATGGTTTGCTGCAAGAGATATGGTTTTCATTGCTAAATATTCTCGTATTTTTCTTGTGTACAATAGTCTAATCATGTTTTATTGCCCGTATATTTTATTCAAGCAAATTAAATTTTATTTTCCGCACTGATCTCGGGATTGTAGGAAAAGTGAATTAGAACATAAAATGGACTTGGTTTAATATTACAATTGAATAGACTAACTTTATCTGTGACTAAAAAACTTAGACTCAGTATACATTTTTTTTTACGGCTGCTTAGACCAGAGGCTAGGCTTTTGCCAATTTGGCAATGCCAACGTTTTTTATTTCCTCAGGCATAAAAAAAAATTTGGTATTATTTTGTAAAGTCAGGATTGTCCACAGGTCGCAGTAATTCCAGCAAGTACCAAAGTGTTTTTTTATAAATGTATTTTTTTTTAATTTGCCTAGAGCTTTGTCAAAAGTAAAAGAAAATGTCGTGAAACTTTTTACTGGATGTTCTGATGACGCCTTTAGGGACTAGTGTTAAACATAACTACATTTATCCCATCGTCAGCTTTTATATTTTTTTTTTTCAAACTTTCTAACACACGTATGACTATAAAATTATTTAAATTATTCACGTGAATAAGTTTGCCCACAAAATTCCAGAATAAATATTCAATTTTACCAAAAAGTCGGTTTTCCGGTAATTATACCATGACACGGTTATTTAATGTTTCAGTTTTACCGAACATGCTCCAAAAATTTTATGGCATTTCGGCTAGCAAGATGTGGGACACATTTTATTGGTCACGCTATGATGGCATTCTTTAAATACAAGTATGGAGAAAATGTTATTATTGTATAATAATATTTTGGTCATTGTTTATGGTTGTATTTATTTTACAAGCTAATATTATATTACTTTGGATAGCACTAGGTCATCCGCTCTTTGAGTCTGCTGTCAAAACTTATCATGGTTGCTTTTGTTTCTGTACCGAACGGTCTATATCAGATCCAAATGTAGGTGCTTTATCTCGTGATATTTAATTTTAAAATTAAACGGCCAATTTTGTAAAGAGAGGAAAAGAAAAAGCATTAAAAAAACTTCCACTAAGATTTTCCGGTAGGTATTTGTATTCGAATCTATTGATTTTTCTTTATAATGAGGCCAATTGTATAAAGAAAAGAAACGTAAATAGAAAAAGCAATAAACTAAATTCGACCAAGATTATTTTTTTTTTATTATTATGGGCTTGCTCTCCGATATCCGATATTTTTAATCTTTTTTTTTTTTATCCGATATCTTGTTATCCGATATTTGTATCAAGTTTATATTCGAAGCTTCCCAATTTACCACGCTGCACTTTCCTCTAGCTCAGTACAGCGTCTGTGACTATAACTAAGTGGACTTTCTATAACTCTTGAGCATTTCCAGGCGAGTTTCGAATAAAAAACAAAATCAAAATGACTCTTGCTTTAAACCAACGGTCACTGAATATCTCGAGTACCTTCGGCTGTTTCCTATTAAAGCATATCTTTTTACAACGAACACAAGCGGTGAAAGATGGGCACGGTGCCAACGCTGGCCGTTTTACAGTTTAATAACTAAGTCGCAATAAGCCCCTGAAATTTAGGGAAACTCGAATAACTGATTAGTTTGAATTGGGTTGTTTTTGAAAGCCTGCAGGCTGTGATTTTTCACTGGTATATGTCTACACTAACGTAAAAATATTGCTTTGACTGTTGACAGTGTAAATACTGTTTATTTAAATCAATCGCGAAAATTAAACGTATATTATATCCTACGTTTGAAGCCTCTCCTCCTCCTCCTTTGTCGATTCTTCATTACTGAGGATCGGGACTCTTTTGAAAAAACTTCTTAACAGTTTCTCTCCATCGGCTTCTGTCCGAGTCATCGTGGAGGGCCGTGCTGACAGATATCTCAAGGCTTGTTGATATCTGATCAGCCCAACGTTTGGGGCTTCGTCCACGAGGCCTTTTGCCTTCCACCTTTCCTGTGACCACCAGGCGTTCCAGGTTGTCGGGGCTTCTACGAGCTATATGGCCGAAAAATTGGATCACTCGACACAGACACGTCGCAGAGAGCCTTTGGGACCGAGTAAGATTTAGCTCCTCTAAGATAGATGCGTTCGTGCGACGTGCTGTCCAAGGTATTCGTAGTAGACGGCGCCAACACCACATCTCAAATGCATCTATTCGCTGCCTATCCATGACCTTTAAAGTCCAGCTTTCAGCGCCGTAAAGAAAAATGGAAAAGACTAGAGTACGAACGATAGACACTTTTGTACGCTTTGTGATGTTCCGGTCTTTCCAAATTTTAAGCCATTCTTTGAAAATTTCTCATCGCCTTCTTAGCCTTTCTACAAGGGCCGACTTCCAGTCTCACCTGATCCAGCTGAATATCAATATTTTTCTATAGAGCCACTGCCTTTTCAGTTACTTGGTAGCACGATATTTCCTGGTTAGACTAAGAGCCAGACTTTTTGGCTTCTAAAGTTATGACTACCCGTATCTACTGTCAAAGATATCGAATAACAACCGAAACCTTCACCTACATATTGAATAATCGATGTGAGTATATAATATTTCAAAGGGAGAGCAAAATCAGCTCAAGCCTCTTTAATTCAGCTGTCGAATCTCATCTCTTTTTTAACTGTCGATGCTCTTCTCCCTCATCGAAAAGTCGAGTCTCATCGTTCTCAACAACATCCCTTACGCGATAGGCTTTTCCTGCGCACACCATTATCACCACAATATCAACATTATTCCGCCATCGTATTAACTTCAGAGCAATAACGCATTAAATAAGATTGCTGCCACGAGGCTGGCCGTCTTCTCTACCATTAAATAACTCCGTACCCTCAATTACCTTTTACTGCTTCCGTATAAAGATAGACAGCACTAATACATCCTTAGTTTTGTTTGTTCGTTCACTTATTTTGTTTTTGTTCTAACGTTGAGTTATTGGTGAAATGGGTGATTAATTAGAAAGGTATTTTCCTTAATTAGTTTGTTTTGTCATGGTCGGTGAACAAAGAAGCGTCGGTGCTCTATCTTGTAAACTCAGCGGTTTGACGGCGTTTAGATCTTGCTCAATCTTTATTGTCAGTCTATAAATATCCGGGTCTGTCTAAAAATATCCTGTGACACAAATAAAGTCTTTTTACGAATTCAATTACTTTTTTATTTGTTTCCTTTTTTCTACTTATTTAGTCGAATATTGAAAGATCAGCTTTGGTCTGTCCTTAATTCTTCGAATAGAAAATTCTGATTCTCCAATATACATTAAAAATAATAAAACCAGCCTATTACTCTTCCGCATAGGCTTTTTTTAACTGTCTTATAGAGGGCGAACGAAAATTTATCACCACGCTTGCTCATGAAACCAGTTTTCTTTACGATATGTTTTTCACCAATATTTGTGAGGTCCGAGATAAACTTGAGAAAGCATATACAAATTGAAAAATTACATAAGTGGTTGCCCACATTCTCTCACATGAAAGATACGTCTGAACCACAGGGCTATCAAATCGAATAAATTTTGTGAAAATGAACATCTGATAACACCACTTGGCAACTAAGCCCCCAATAACTCACAATATGTAAACAAAAACAAAATCGTAACAATATTTGAGTGAACCGACTCAATTGATTGAATAGGAGTCAATGAGTTCAAGCGATACATATTTGTCTTTCGCACAATCGTCGTTACGCTCGGTGGCGCTCAATAATAGTTAATTCAGTTCAACATTCACTCACCCGTTACAATAAACACGATACAACTGAAATATCGATACGAATATTAATTTAATACCGCAACTGGATTTAAATAAAGCGTATTTTGAAGTTCAACCAGCAGAAAGTGCATTCATGTTTTTATTTAAATTTGACAAAATGCGAGGAAAATTCTTGTAAAGACAAGATGCATTTAAAGGTCCTGAGACAATTTAATTCTTCGTATCAGATGTCAGCATTTAGAATTTTGCTACCCAAGCAATATTTCTGCTAGTGTCATAGTATTTTCAAACTGAAAGTACAAAATAGAGCCGGAAATTTATATCAGCACAACTATGTTTTAACATGTAAGCTGGCTTAACAAGTGCATCAACGTAGAAAAAATCGATTTGATTTTCGACTCGGAAATTACATCTTTTCAGTGAATCGTTTGTCGTTGATGTCAATTGGGAAATACTTACTACGCAAAATTTACCCTTAAAATCACTGACGAATTTGTTGTTCAATCTATGGTACATAATAAATCACTAATGGTCAACTATTAAGTACATAACCAGGTATGTGAAAAGCAGTACCTAAGTTTACTTACGTTTTGATCGTAAGAAAAGCACGAGCTTTTCTTATGCGTTTAAAACGTGGGTAAATAAAACTGGGATACATAGTTCGTGCTATGATCCAAGTTTTAATTTGGTCTAAGGGAAATAAAAAAACGAATGTGACATTGGCTTTCGCAGTGTGTTTTAAGACTTTTTTGTGAACTTTTAATTAACACAAATAAAATGCGTTCATAAAGGATATAGAGACTAGGACTAAAAATATAGGCATCATTTTTAGGAGAGACGAAAACGGTATAATGCGTATATAAGTAGGGTCAGCCGTCTCAATTATGATATCAGTTTTATTATTATAGGTCTCGAAAACAAACGATCAAGCTTGTTTGGGATCAAACCCATACCTATATAATACATAAAGTACGTATTACTACGAAAATTGTTTGTCGACGAATTATGTTACAGAAATGTTCAGTGGTTTTTGAATGAAACGAAACTTTTCAAATGTTGTTTTGTGGCTTTACGTTTTCTGTGTTCTCTGAATTACTTTTCAGTTACAGTTTTGACCGCAAACAGGGTACGGCTGAAAATTCCGAAAATTTCAAACCGCAATCTGGACTTGAGTTGTGAAAAGTGCTCAATTTTAGGGGTTATTAAAAATATTGTTTTGTCAGCTCTATTGATTTATGAAAGGAAGTTGCGTTGAATTGAAATTCAATAACACACCTTTTTTGGGCAGTCGTGTAAAAATATAGTTTGGATGGTTTAAAAACCATAGAATGAGCGGTTGATACTGGGCTATATTTGGATTGTACTAACTAACTAGTCCATTTATTGGACTGCAAGAAAGAATGAAAGTTAAATTACTTACTTGAATGTAAGTTTGAATTTTGTTTTGTATTTGGTGCAAAACATGAAACAAGCAAGAAAAGAACAATATTACAAAAAAAAATTAAAGTGACCAAGCAGTGCGTGTCTCTGGTTTGCACCAAATGGGTGTCCAGCTTAGCATATGTCAGGTATAGGCTCTGCTTACGCAAGCTAGATATTGCTAATTAATAAAATTTTAGTATCACGTTTCTGAACGCATCTCACATATTAAGAATAGAATTCCTATTGGACGACATTATTGAGCCAATCATACTCCTTTTTCTTGTCCAATCCAATTTCCGCACTGCAAAAATATGCTACACCGCGGCGCCAATGAGCGACGCTTCCGCCGAAGCCATTTTGAAGAAGAAGCCATCAACATCCGCCCTCTTGCGAATCAAGACGCCAACCGCTCAACATCGCATTTTTTGTAACTCCGCATAAAATCGCTGTACCAGTGTACCTGTGCTGCGTATAACTTAAACTTTTTAACGTGTCGGCCGACACCAGTGACAAAGTGGGATAATACAATCGATTCACCGACGCGAGTGCAAAGAACCTGTGTGTGTCTTCAGATAAGTACCTACGTCGGCAGTCGGTGCTCCAAACCGAGATCCAGTGCTTCCAAGTAAGTCATACCTATATTCCCATACCTACTCCCATTTTGCTCAATTTACTGTGTCGTCCAATATACGTCATTCGATCCAGCATAAAAAAATATTCTCCCGCAAAAAACACAACGCTTATTGGTCCTTCGAAAAGCCGCTATATCCAACTTCACCAGGCTCAGCATATACCTGACGCTGGTATTCTGAAATGGCATATACATATACGCTTTGAGCAAGCCGTGGTGACTAGTGCTCGTGTCTTTTCTGATCGGAGTTCTGAAGAAAAAAGTCTCTACCCTGCAGTTTGACAGATTTAAGGTGGTATTATTATATAAGATAATTAGTAAAAGTAACAGAATTTTCTACTCCCTTTCCCCTCGTCTCCATCTTGACTGAACGCAATCGTTTTAACAACCCTACATTCAAAACCTTAAAACTCAAACAGAGACGCCAAAACACAAACTATACCCATAACACAAACTAGCATAAACGAAATCACATGAGCCACTAGCAGAGAAACGCTGCCTCATTAGGAGACAAGTTTAGCTGCAATTATCTAAAGCGGTGCACTCATGGTCATAATTTCAACTACGCAAATCCATTTTGTATGCTGAAAGTTGTCCTAGTTTGTTAGCGCTGAGACGCGGGTGTTTTTAAGCACTGTAAGCGTAGTTTAGATTTATTATTTATTTTTAATGTTGGAATTTTGTTGACGTAATGGCAGGTAATTGTGGGCGTGCTTGCTGATGATCTTACCGTTTATTGGTCCCCTTGGTACTGTTGGGGGTAATGTTGGAAGTGCTATGTGTGTTATAAAGTAATTGGTGTCTGTTTTAGTCTATGGTCTTAGTTCAATAAAATAACTACATTTTTTCGTGTTGATCAACCCAGTCACTGGGTGACACGATACCCCTTGGTTAGACTGGCCAGACTTTCTGGCTTCCCACTATCCGTAATGACTGCCACAGTTTTACAGACACAAGAACAAGATCCTTGAGTAGCCAGAGGAGCCGATGTAATTGTAACGTAATGTAAGTAAAAATCTATTTTTTGTAGCTAATAAAGCCAGTTGTATTAATACTAAATTATTGACAGTTTTCCATACCGTTAAAAGTTCTTAAAATTGCTGATAACTATGAAAGCAGTAGTACTTAACGACTAATTCAGTCATCAACCTCAGTCTGTAGGCGTAGCTACATACACGCGTATTCGTTATTATATGCTTGGTGTACGCCTGCTTGCAGCTTACTACAAACCTTGCCGCTCCATGGACAGAGGTAGGCGTACACCAAGATTATAAAGACGAATACGCGTCTATGCAGCTAGGCCTCCTTAGACACTGACACCGTTTGTCCACGACCACCGTCACCGTCACGTCAACGAGAACGAGATTATTTCGGACTGAGTTTTATATGAGGTGAAGTGATGTGCTGTGAATACGCGGCTATAGTGAATGTTTGTATCGCCACTTCGGCGTTGTCATTATCATTTACGTTAATGTATAGAAATATAAATAACAGGAGAAGTGGCAAGTGGGCGTGTCGCTGTCCGCGCAACATGCAATCGTGCTACAGGTCGTACGTAAGTGTCCGTGTCCGCGAACTAGTGTGCTTTCGAACGCCATCGTGTCAACAAATTAAAATAACGTATTGTTCAGCGATTTATTGCAAAAAGTGAAGCAGATACCAAAACTATGTCAACAATGGAATCACATTTCATATATTTTTTCCTATATTTGTCTTTAAAATCATAAAAAATAACAAATCGAAAAATATTTTCTGTTATTTCGTTTCTAAGCATCACAGCGACTGCATTGTTTCTGCTGAAATACATTGCTCCTTCACAACTACGCAAGTTTGAAACTTAGTGACAAGACAAGCAATGTAAAAATCACAAAACGATATTTAACTAAACGCAAGAATCGCGTGATGCGGCCGCTGGTTCTTGCCGTGAGTTGATGTCCATGTGCAAATCCTTTAGCGTAGGTTATCGACAACAAAGTCGCCTGACGAATAAAATATTGTTTGGGAGTTATTTGTTTTAATTTGTCCACCGTTTTAACCCGCTTGGAATATCAAAGTAAATACTAATATTTACCCTGTTTTAATTTTGTTTTATTATTATTAGTCATATGTGACCAAATATTACAGCGTCCTTAAATATTTCCCTCGGCTTACCGTGTTACGGTTCAAATGCATGTCGCGTGGCATCTGGACCATCGTGTCCATTTTGTATCAGTATTATACCATCGTAAAAAATAAACAAATAAATAAATAACCGCATCGTATTCATATTTATAAAATTCAAAAATGCTTTTAAGTTACACAAACCCAAATTTATCTATATACGCCATCTTTTTATTTAGTTTTACTTCCGAGAACCCAAAAAGGATTTGGTCGATGATAAATAGAAGTTTCGATAATTTTCCGATTTAGTCAATCACTAGCGCAAATGTAAAATAAATTGCATTTGCACAGCACGACGATAGCCATCAATGTTAATGTGTGAGTAAGTTTTACGGTGCATGGTAAATACACGCTGTGTAGGTGTTTTAAGGTTCATAATTGATTGTGTTGTACGTTCTAGTACAAGAAATGCGGGTGTGTGCGCCGCTACGTATCTATTGCTTTTACTGAACTGCGCGTGTAGTAGTTGCCGTGTGGTAGGGATAACAGGAGACACCCTGCCCTGGTAATCGAGAGGGCAGTAAGTCAAAAAAAGCGGTTTCGAGAAAACGGCGCGCAAACATTTTTTTTTCAATTTTTGCGTTTGTGATAAAACTATACACTCGATTTTTATATTCTATATATATTCCTATATTGTTTGCACGCCGTTTTCTCGAAACCGCTTTTTTGACTTACTGCCCTCTCGATTACCAGGGCAGCACAGGTGTCCGATACATTTTCGTCTACAGGGCAAATCTCCTTCTTTAATATATCTATGCGTTAATGTGACCGTGACGGGGCGGCGGTGGACAAAAAGCCTCACTATAACTGTGTATCACAGTAACTGACCCGACGGCAAGACAGAGAAAAGGTATAGCTAAGCAAAGTATGTGTTAAGAAATACCTACTTTTTTCCGTTTAGTCCACTCTCGACCCCTCGACCCCTAAAAAAAGATTTGCTCATTGGTTTCCTCTCAACCCCTTTTTCACTCCCTAGTCTATGCAGCGTCCATAAAAACAGTTGACATACGATTTCAAACGCAAGAGATTTTTTGAATATTCGGAGAACGGGTTATTGTACATTCGTCATAAAGTAAATTCGTCACATTTTTTAAACTCCATACATTCAAAGTTTATTCGTCACATGCATAAAAAATATGTGTAAATTCGTCACAGTACCTATTTTTTGCAAAAAGTACAGTTAGAAAACAAAGTTAGAAAGAGAGAGATATCAGGAGTCACAGGATCGATCAAAAATCGACAGAGTGCAATATAACCGATAGTGAGTGTGCGACTTTGTATTTAACAGGAAGACACTCATTTTATGCATTTGATAACTAGCTTTTTTTTTTTTTAAGCTTTTGCCCGCGACTTCGTCTGCGGGGATTAATAACTCCCGTTCCCGAGGTAATAAAAGAAAAAGAAAAAATGGTTGCCTGTAAAGTCGGTTTTACGGGCGAAGATTTTACGTGACAACGTCTTTTACCGATCATAGTTGAGTGGGAGAGAGACGCAAGGCATTCGGCGGGCCTCTCTCTCGTTCGGTGACTCATCGTAACGTTACCGAGCGTTACACTTTTTCATAAGTGACTCCCAGCCGCAACCTAATTTAAGACGTTGTCACGTCAAAAAAGGAAAAAAAGAGACAGACAGACAGAGTTAATTTCGCATTTATAATATTAGTATGTTTTTTTTTCTTTGCATGTTTTACGCCCTGTTATAAGTGCGCCTAAAAACTCTTTGAATTTGGAACATCTTAATGCTCAGTGCCAAAGAATCGAATGCAAATAATGAATGGCTGGTACGACGGCCAATACCAATACCTCGAGTAGAATCCCTCACTTCGCTCTGGATTCAAAAAACGCCCTCGCCGTAAAAATATAACTTTGCGCCCTTGTAATACAATCTACTATTTTTTTTTTAAATAATTATGCAACAGTAATAGTTTACAGTAATAGTTAACAGTAATAGTTTCTTTTATTTAAAAAAAAAACTATTACTGTTGTGTATATTTTTATGTGTTTAAGATAAATAAAGAAATAACGTTTTAAACATTATTGTTTAATTATCCTGCTGACTGTACGGAAATAAACAAAATGGCGGATTTTCTTTCATAAAAATAGACCTGTGGCGAGTTTACACATACTTATTTTCGTGACGAATTAACTTTGTGACGAATATACAATAACCCCGGAGAACTTATTTACAGTTTAATTTTGTTCAGTTTCATTCGCTCGGATTCCTCGCACCAATAAAATTAGCCATACAATAAAGTTAGTAGGTCATGAGCTGGAAATGGTTCACGTTTCTCTTTGGGTAGCATTTTCTCCTCTTAAATCCTACACCGGAATACCCACTTTCGTTTGGTACAAAGTACTCGTGCAAACGTACCCTTTATGTTCTTAAGGTACTACGTTTGTACGTTGCAGTCTTGTCTTAGAGTTTAGCTTTCTTGCGTGGTTTTGGTCGCATTAATTTGAGTTGGTGATTTGCCAGCTTTTAACTTGGCCATGTAATTAAATGTAGTTATTAGGTTGTTCACTATTTAGTGTTATTTTATTAATTTAGTTAAATTGGCGATATCGTAAAGGCCCATTCAATTAGAGCGCATCACATGTGCCAATGTGTCTTTCTCAATTCCTATGTAGTGTTTTAACTTTATGTTGAACGTCACAGACTTCGGTGGAGGGAAATACCGCGACTAAACATTACCTTTAATAATTATAAAAAATCGCTTGTTCTTGATTTTCTGCATGACAGATAGGTATATTTAGTGTTATTTCATTATTTTTGTTAAATAGGCGATGTCGGCTTATGGAATAAGGAGCTATCTTTTTTTGTGCCAATGTGACTTTTTCATTTCCTATAGTTTATATTGTTTTAAGTTTATGTTGGACATAGAAGCAAGCTTCGGCGAAGGAAAACATCACCAAGAATATTGGACTTTAATGATTATAAAAAATCGCCTGTTTGTGAAATCTTCAATTTTATTATATTAATATAGATACTCAACTCAACTTCGGTAATAACTAGTTCTCCCATAGGCAAAATCTAATTTAAAATATTTATAGATAAAGATTAGTTTTCACTTTGAATACATTCAGTGTTCAGTATTCTTTGTTCTATTCAATTTGAAATAAGATAACAATGTTAACTGTAATCGATATTGTTTAATATCTACTAAAACTAAAGGAGAACTGCACTGCACTGACCTCTCCTATTCCAGTATAAAAAAAAAATTCAACAAACAGACACAGATACATTTCATAGTCTAGATCCCGTTCAGTTAATGGTAAGGTATTCCTTCGGGTAAACGAAGACGAAGAGAAGTAAAGCCCAGAAGGTTCAGCAAGCACACACGCGTGTGTATAACAAGCGATATTAAATTGTTTCGAGTCGCAAAAGCACTCAATTATGTAGTCAGAAAAGTGAATGGTATGTAGAGCCGTCAGATATAACTAAAGTTTTTTTGAACACCATTTAAATGAAGTTTAAGTTAATTAAACATTTTCTAATCGTGTTATAAATCTTGAAAATTAAGAACTATGTATATTATAAACTTTTTTTAACCGACTTCAAAAAAAAAAGGAGCAGGTTCTCAATTCGTGGGGTTTTTTTTTTATGTATGTTCATCGATTACTCAAAGCGGACCGATTTGCAAAATTATTTTTTTGTTTAATAGGGTATACTTTCCAAGTGGTCCCATTGTCATGAGGTCAGGATCTGATGATGGGAACCCTGAGAAATCGAGGGCAACTTTGGAAAGTTGTAGGCATGCATAGGTTAAAAACTTAACACGTAAGTGTATATTTAAAAACATTTAAAAATAGTAAAAGATTAAAGCTGACCTGATGATGGAGACGAGAGACAGTTGAGGGAACTCCGCAACGATATGTATTAACTACGTCGTGTTTGGGCTTATTATATTCGTATTGACGAGGACTTTCCACTAATATAGGTATATAGTCATTAAAAAGCTAAAAATAAAAAAAAAACTAACAACAACGTTAAAGAGATAGAGGGTACATGGCTTGCGTTGTTGCAACAATACTTTATGATTATTATCGTTTTAAATAAGATTGTAAGTAGTTTGAATACACAGTCAACATTGGGACTCGACACTAAAAAGTAATAAATAAAAAAAACTTAAAAAAAAATAATAATAACCGCCTTCAAAAACTAAAAACACAAAAATAACTAAAATTTCGGAAGTCTGTGGCAACACAAATTAATTGCCAGAAGAGAAGGCACCGACTTCCGAAATTTTAATAATCAAAAAACCGCATCAAATACGGTGCTTAGTTTCAAAAATCTAAGCATACATCATAGACAGACAGTTTTATACTATGTAGTGATTAAGATGCCATCCATTGATATTTCAAAAAATTTAATTTACGTGTACATCTGACTGATCTGGATACCGATCTACTTTACGTATTGTACGTGAACCTTGTTAGTGTGCGTACGATCCGATATGAACCTAACCTTCTGTAGGCACCTATTCAGTGACACCACCAACATGGATCGTAGATTCGCAAACACTCCACATTTGCAAAGCGGAACGTTATCCATCGCTCAACTGCTCTTGCACATACATTTGGTGTTTTACTAAGTATATAAAGAAGTTGTGTACTTGAATGAAAAGCATTACACAACGCCGGATGTAAGTCAATATCGAAAAATCGTAAGGGCAGATTTTAAGGCGTGTCTAAGCTGCTGCTTTGGGGGTATGAGGAACAGAGCGTAACGACTCTTTAGCCTCTAATGAAAAGGGAAAGAAAGAAAGAAAGAAAAATTTATTTGTCAGAATGTAGTTACAAATAGAAAGAAAGAAAGAAAGAAAGAAAAACAGTTTATTCGTGCCATAAGATGGTAAAGTTTTACAGTAAAGAACGAAAAGAACAAAACGAAAAAGCAAATAAATACATTGAATTGAATTAAACATACAATTCTATTATAAACTTATGCACGAAAGGGCTAGCGCTCAGCATAATGCCGGGCCCGTACATAGGTGCGAGTCCACAGCGCTGGTTTTCAGCACTAGCCGAGGGCGTGTTTCTGACTCAGAACAATGGAGAACGTTAGTTGCTTAATAATAATAGTTGTTTTTTATAAAGAGTAGTCTCATACATTCTACTGAATCGGAGTATCCTCCGACCAAACGGATGTTGTGTCTGGTAGGCTACTGCATGTGCGTGTGGATTGAGAGATCCTTACGAAAAACACTTCCAATCCCAACCAAATTGTAAGAGCATTTAGGAAATAATTGTGCAAACTTCATGGTAAGGTATAAAATTTGTGAAACCTAAACAAAGAAAGTTAGAACTCATTAACTGGATCTCTCAATCTGGACAACTGAAGAAAAAGCCATAACGCGTATCCAAGAATATACTGCCTATGTGTTTATAATTTGCATTTTAAATAATTGAGAAGGATTTGTGCAAGCTGCTAAATAAAATTTCGATTCGTTTCAAAGCCACGTATGAGACTTATAACGGTTTAAATGGATCTCTCAGAGTGGACAATTTTCAATTGAGTGATCTTGTAAAACACGACCTAATACTGAAAAAGTATGAATAATTAACATCTTTATTGCAAATTATGCTTCTGGGAAAATTTGTGCAACAAAAATCGTGATTGAAATCTTACTGGTTCAAGAGAAAATGAAAATCTTGTTTTTTGTCGATCGTCCCAACTGAGAGATCCTTTTTTTGAACTATATTTAATAAACTAAAACTTATAGGTAGAAGATAAATGGGTCAGAAATTGTGAAAAAAGATTTCCTAAAATTTAACGCTTCAGTCGTTCCTGTAAGTGTTATACCTAAAAAGATAAATCATTTTTTACAATCCGTTAGGAAAACGTTGAGTAGGGTGACCATATCGCCGCGAAGGTTGGAATTATTACCGGTACTATTCAAATTATGATGCACTTTAAACGTTATTATACAAGTAATTTGTGTCTGGTTTCTGTTTCTGGTGTTCTGGTTTTAATTTAAATAATATAAAATTACTTTAAATTACATGTTTAAATGACAAGTTTCGGCAAAGTTAGGTACTGTATGTGTAGTGCTCTTAATAAGGAATTCTAAGTTCATAATTCTAATTCTTACACATAGAAAGTTCAGAAATTTTAAGGTAACCAAAAAAAAACTTTTTAATTTAAACTTTTTTTTTTTATTTTCTGTATTTAATCAATAAGTCCGTAGGACAAAGTATGTAAAATAACTGGTTGTAACATTAAATGCACTGCACAACGCCAGCTTCGCAAATTGCAATGAATATATACAACTAGCGACCCGCCCAAGCTTCGCACGGGTGTTACAAATCTTTAAAAATCCCGGCTTTTCTCTACTATAATAAGCACGTATTATACATATAAATCTTCCTAAAGAATCACTCTATCTATTAAAAAAGTTTTAAAGATCTAAGCATACATAGGGGTTATTCCCAGTTGTCGCCACTGTCAACGCCAATAGGGACAGACAGAGGATAGCGACTTTGTTTTATACTATGTAGACAATGTTAGCATGAATAGGGTAGTTGAACAAAAAACCGACAAAATAAAAAAGTATGTCAACCCTACTCAACGTTTTCCTAACGGATTGTAAAAAATGATTTATCTTTTTAAGTATAACACTTACAGGGACGACTGAAGCGTTAAATTTTAGGAAATCTTTTTTCACAATTTCTGACCCATTTATCTTCTACCTATAAGTTTTAGTTTATTAAATATAGTTCAAAAAAAGGATCTCTCAGTTGGGACGATCGACAAAAAACAAGATTTTCATTTTCTCTTGAACCAGTAAGATTTCAATCACTATTTTTGTTGCACAAATTTTCCCAGAAGCATAATTTGCAATAAAGATGTTAATTATTCATACTTTTTCAGTATTAGGTCGTGTTTTACAAGATCACTCAATTGAAAATTGTCCACTCTGAGAGATCCATTTAAACCGTTATAAGTCTTATACGTGGCTTTGAAACGAATCGAAATTTTATTTAGCAGCTTGCACAAATCCTTCTCAATTATTTAAAATGCAAATTATAAACACATAGGCAGTATATTCTTGGATACGCGTTATGGCTTTTTCTTCAGTTGTCCAGATTGAGAGATCCAGTTAATGAGTTCTAACTTTCTTTGTTTAGGTTTCACAAATTTTATACCTTACCATGAAGTTTGCACAATTATTTCCTAAATGCTCTTACAATTTGGTTGGGATTGGAAGTGTTTTTCGAAAGGATCTCTCAATCCACACGCACATGGCTACTGCCTGGCGGTTATTGTCGGGATTTTGTAAAACCGATGTCAGATGTAGTTCACGCGTTCGGCGATAGATGTCGTCACACTGCAATGTAACATGAAATGTAGCACGCAAGGAAAGAATATACCACCCAAATCGAGCTCTGGTCGTGCGCGTAACGTGGTCGGTTCGTGCTCGCAAGCCGCTACACAATGGGAATTACATTGCATGTTACGTTACAGTCTAGAAACGCCTTAAAGTTCGAAGCTTTGTTTTTTAGCTTGATGCCAAGATGCTTAATACCGGCCGATGTGGCTCCAAAAAAAGATTTATGTCCAACAGTGGACGAGTTATAAAGTCAGCTACAGAGAAAAGTCACTAGGAAAAACGAACCTTTTTGATTTGACTGCGCTGCGCTGGGACCACTGACATGTTCTTTTTGAAGTAACTGTGACCTTGAGATGTTGCCCAGTTGCACCAACAACCCAATCTAAAATTAGCAGTGACCGTTCTCCTTTATCTATCAGTAATACCCCATCCATATTATTCGGTCCATCAAAGTTGTTAATGAAGTTTAAGGCGCTAACGAGCAGATCGCAATTAGTTGAGAGAGTACACGTTAATGCGTCGCTTGTGTTCAGTTAACAAAGCTTATCGACTGCCCAAGACTGTGTTATCGGTACTTCCTTGGACGTTAGCGGCTTTGGTTTGCGATACATACGGGTTGAGAGAATGATCAGTTAATATCTCAACCCGTCATCTCCCAACGCATCATAACATGTCAGTATGGTGATGGATTGTGTCATAGCCACACACATCTAGGGTCCATATTGTGACGAATGTAAATATTTTCCCCATCATCTAAATGTATACATACTCTAAAGAATTGCGTGTTGTGAATTTCAAGTTCAAAAAATTTACTATCTTGTAATTTTTTTAATAAATACAATGTCCCATCCATTTAAATATTTCATGTGCCCAAACCAGGAAATCCTGTGTTTCAGGCGAGAGGAGCTAATCAATTACAAAACATAACAATACTTTTAAATTTAGAAACTACGTGTTTTTTAGGTATAACAAACACACGAACACAACATTGTAAATAGTAACTACGTTCATTTATTAGTACATTTAGATCGAGTTCCAAAGTGCCTTTTAATGCTCTAACCGAAATAAGTAACTTGACGTTTACTTCAACAATGTTTCCTGTAGAATTTTACTACAAAAGTTTAACATACTTTCAGCTTTCCCAACACCACGGCAGTGAGTACAAAATGCTAAAGCGTCACATAACGACGTAATTCGCCGGCCAGCCTCCCCCCTCACCCCCACCCGTCAACGCTAAAGACTTCCTGCACACGATAAACAAGAGATGTCGCCTTATCTAGAACTATAAATAGTTTACTCCTATTTAAGTTTTATTACGTAGTTACTTCGTTTGTGGGGAGCCTTTGTTGTTCACTAAGTTCTAAATGGAGGGAAAGAGTAATTATTAGGGTTGCCTGGAATGGCTTTAATATAGGAATGTCGTGATTTAAGAATTTATAATGGCGGTCGCTTTTGAATTTGAAACGGCGAAGACACTGGCCAGTGTCTTCTCTGTTCCAAATTCATGTGATTTCAGCAGTTTGATTCGTTATTTAAATATTTTATTAAGATTGTGGCCAGATTCATGTTCCATGACCAACGTGGGTTATTGAAATTCTCTGCAAATTATTAGCATCAGAAACAAGTGACGTCAGGGCCCCATTTAGATCGTGTGGAGCTGTACCTAATTGATTTCATTAACAGACAGACGCACTAATAGGGTATTTTCGGCGTCTTTCGAGTACTGAATCTTAATATTCAAATTCACCATGGCCCTCTACGGGGCTCCGGTGTGGGCGCCCAACCTAGCCACGGCTCCGGCCCGGCTTCTAAGGGCGTCCCAGAGGGTCATGGCGATTCGCATGGTGCGGGGATACCGCACGATCTCCTGCGAGGCGGCGTGCCTCCTTGCCGGCACCCCGCCGTGGGATCTGGAGGCAACAGTCCTTGCACACAAGTACGAGTGGCGCGTGGAAGTGCAACGCCGGGGCGAAGTCCCGCTGCCGCGGGTTATCGCGGCACGGCTCACGGAGCTCCGGCGGGATCTCATGGCGGAGTGGAGACAGCGACTGTCGCAACCTAGTGCTGGGCACGCCGTAATAGCGGCGGTAAGACCCCTCTTTGAGGAGTGGCTGGAGAGGCGCCACGGCGCTCTCACGTTTCGCCTGACACAGGTCCTCACCGGACACGGTCAGTTCGGGAGGTTCCTGTGTCGGATTCAGGCGGAAGCGACGCCTGGGTGTCACCACTGCAGCAACGGTCGCCTGGAGGACACGGTCGAGCACACGGTGGAGGTGTGCCGCGCATGGGCGGACCATAGACGTGTCCTCGTAGAGGCGATCGGCGGCGGTGACCTCTCGCGCCCAGCGCTGGTTCAGGCCATGCTGCGGGGCGAGACGGAATGGGATGCCGTCGCCTCCTTCTGCGAAGCAGTTATGCTAGTGAAGGAAGCGGCGGCGCGCGAGAGGCAACGACGAGCCTCTCGCCCCGGACAAAGACCCAGGCGAAGACGTCGAGAGTCGCAAGACGACTACCGGCCACCGTAGGCGCGGTTCTGCGGATGGCGAGCGATGGGTAGCTCGCCGCCCGGCTAGGACCAGGACCGCGTCGACGGCGCGTTAGTGTTCCACGCGCGCCTCAAAGAGAAGGAGTCAGCACAGGAAGGGGCCTAACAGGGCCAACGCCTGCCGGGGTTGCGGAATGTGTATAGTAGTCACCGTGACCCTGGAACATAAAGGGCAATCGAAGGAACATGAGTGGGTTTTAGTCAGTAAGAGTCTGACACGCCCTCCCGCCGCACCCAGGACGGGAGCAGTCATTGGATGATTTCCCACTCACCAAAAAAAAAAAAAAATATTCAAATTCAATTCTTACAAAAGGCGTGTCCTTCATGCAAGCAAAGACGCTTGTCTTCCACTGAAAACAAGATAACTTGAGCCAATTTATTAAAAATGTCAAAAACATAATATTTATTAATGTAATAGCTATTGATACCCAGACAACTAAATTACATACTTGAATAATTTATAAATACATACTATTACAGATAATTACACCGAACAAACAACCATGCTCATCGTTCAAAGTTTGTCTTCGATCGAATCGAACCCATGACCTCTGGCTTAGGGTCACTAGCCATTAGATCAGAAGGCCCGTCAAATAAAGGTAGTATTCAAACCAGTGACTGTAAATTAAGTGACAAAAATAATGAATTGAGGTTAGAGAATTACTAAGTGAGCGAATGAATGCGGGTGACGAGAAATCAAAAGAAACAGCAACTTACAAACATTAATTTAAGTTACTTAAAATACAAAATGAGGAGCATTATAGCATATAAAGTATATATATTAAGCATATATATATATATATATAAGCATATATGTATAGTATTTGTGAACGTTACGTTTTTGAAGTGAAAACTTCTTTAGCGGCGTTGAGCACTTTTTCTGTAATGGGTATAAAATCTTAAACTCGCGTCAGGACACGTCACCTGATCGAAAAAGCGTAGGACGGATGGATAGTAGACAGCTATAATCAAGTTTTCACTTCTGCCGGCACTCCCGGAGTGCAACCCGTCTTTTTTTTTATATATTTTGGAAATGATTTATTTACACAGAGCATTATAAGTCCAGTTTCCTGTAGTGGAGTGCCAATTCTAACCTAACCTATCCCTTTAGATAATAAATAACTTTTTCTCGTTTAAAGTTTGTTTACAGTCATAAATCATTCATTGCCTTTTCTATATTTCTAGCCGCTCACTTAGTAATTTAGTGTTATTAAAATTTCAATATCTGAAATGGATTTAGCAATAATAATTATTTATCGTCAGTTAAGTTAATTTTTGGCTTATTTCAATTCATATAGCTCAAGGTATTTAAACAGTATCTTATCACTAATCACTAATACCCTTACTAATAATCACTATGTTAAGTTATGTCATGAATAAAGCCTGTGTAACCATACATTTTTTGACGTATAAACCTGTCATAACTTTATGCAGCAATAGGGATGTTGACTACATTAAAAGAATGACATTCTGTTTAGTCCGTCTGTTAGACAGTCCAAAAATACTGGACACATATTTTTTGCTTGATCAAATTAATAACAAAATACAAAGATAAAGAGCATCAAAGTTCCGGAGAGGGGGCTTGTGACGTCACTTCTGAGTAAAAATTATACAAAGGCGTGACGTTTCACGAAACTTCAACGCACTGTATTGTCGTCATTTTCTGTTTACGAGAAAAAAGAAAAAATACGTGTCCCAAATTTTTTGATTATCTAACTGACGGACTAATTACTTTTTTTTTGTCATCTCGCCTATAAGACGCTAAGTGTTTTTTTTGTTTGTTTTATAAATTTCCGTTTTATAATAGTTAATTAAGAGTTAAGGCCGTCACCGTGACGTCAACGAGAATGAGATGACGGCGAGCCAAGTTGAGTATGAGGTGACGTGACGTGGGATGGACACGCGGCTATAGTAAATGCATGTATCGTCACTTCAGCGCCGTCGTCTCGTTTTCGTTGATGTGATGGGGACGGCGAAGGTAGAGAAATGGGCTAAGAGTTAAGAAATCTGTATTAGAATACGTTTGTGTGGTACGTAAAAAAAATATTTATTAAAAGTAAAAGTTTTGTGTTAAGCGAACTGCTAATATTTTTCCTAAATCGTAAAAATCTGTCTAACAATGCATGTTACTGCATCTAATCGTCAACATAACCCCTATAACAAACACAGTTAAGTCCAAAATGATTTAGAAGTTCTGCACTGCACCATCTCCGCCACAAACCACAAATTTTACAGAGCTTACTAAACGTTAGGATTTAGGCATTTCCACCGCTGAGTTTTGTCCGATGCGGTCGAAACACGAGTTTATCTTCGTTTTCTATATCTATCTTCTATACTTATAATAAAACTGTAGAGAGGTCAATTCTGTACATTGAATATATATTCAAAATTTTAATTGGAGGATGATTGGTGATCGATACTAATGCCAAAAATGCAATTAGTAAATTTTTTGTCTGTCTGTCTGTCTGTCTGTATATACACGCATGGGTCAAAAACTACTGAAGGGATTTAAACCAAACTTGGTACGATTGTAATCCATACTTCCGGGCAGGTTATAGGCTATATAACGTAACGCTAAGACACATAGGAGCCGAGCAGTGTAGCAGATAAAAACGGGGAAAAAATATTCCTTTTGAGAGATTTCGTTGCGTGCGCTGCGTAAATGGTTGAAGTTACGCAAAAATTATGTACTAAAGAATTGTTCCTCTTAAAAAGTTCTAAAAAAAAGTCCGCGACAGCGTATGTCTAATATTTATAGTTCACTCGCTATAACCATTTTTATGGCAATGAAATTAGTTCTAAAATAATTCATGATTTGCCAGGTTGTGTTATGTTTTCATGAATATAGTATTAATCCTAATTAATATAAATACGTTACCCAATAAAATATTTAAATTTTGTGCAAAATTGTCATTGACATCATTTAATTTCAATAAATAATATATCTTCGGAGACATCACAGTTTTAAAATTACTCCGCAGCAATATAATAATGGTACGTACGGGCAGTAAGAAAGCTGGCCGGCTCTGCAAGATATTCGTAGCTTATTCTTCAGTATAACACATAATATTGTTCTTCATTACATTGCGCCATTAGCCACAGAAGCCGATCAGTAACCAAAAACCTAACATAACGCGGGTGCGCGAGGATCGTGCCCAAGTGGTGACCTCTCGCGCCCGCTGCTGGTTCAGGCCATGCTCCGGGGCAAGACTGAACGGGAAGCCGTCGCCTCCTTCTGCAAAACAGTCATGCTGAGGCAGCGTGACTGCCGAGAGTCGCAAGACGACTACAGGTTACCGTATGCGCGAGTCTGCGGACGGCGAGATAGTTAGCTCGCCGCCCGACTAGGACCAGGCCCGTGTCGACCGCATGTTTGTTCCATGCGCGCCTCAAACAGCAGTCAGCACGTGACGGGGCCCTCTAAGGCTAATGCCTGCCGGGGCGGCGGAATAGTTCTAATAGTTACCGCGGCCCTGAAACATAAAGGGCAACCGAAGAAACATGAGTGGGTGGGTTTTAGTCAGTAAAAGTCTGACACTCCCTCATGAGAAGTTGTTTGATCATTTCTAAATCTTCAAAAATACATAACGCGGGTGAAACTGCGGTATATAAATAAATAATATTAAAGTCACTGACTAACATCAACGCGTTTGTTGTTATTTAACTAACTACAGACACGACACTTGAAGGGTTTTCTTTGTGAATAGTAAATAGCCACTAAGAAAGGTTCTTTATTTAATTTAACACCTTAAGAGTTAAAATAGAGGACAGAAGTACGACATCCACGCAGGCGAAGCCGCGGGCCAAAGCTAATAATATGTGAAAGAGTGTTTCAGGCAATAGCTAGATTTGCAAGGTCAGAAAGAAACCCTTTTCATTTCACCGAAAAAAAAAAACAGTTAATTAAGTTTTATTTAATTTTATTTAATTTTTTTTCATACTGTGAGAATGAAGACTTTTTCCTTCTGACCGTTCAAACTTAGGTAGTGTCCAAAACGCCGTTTAAAATTTTTAATAGCTAGCTTCTATTCCGCTCCCGCAGGTGGTAGAGTGATCCTATAATAAGCCATTGAGAGACTAATTCGATAAATATATATAAAAAATAGACAATTTTGAACAGGTACTTCTTAAGATTAGTGCTTCCAACGAAACAAAATCTTCACCTTTATAGTATTAGTATATAATAGAATTTTCGTTTCGACCGCATTGAACAAAATAAGGCGGCCAAAACGCCTCTAAGCCCTACAGTCACATTTCAAAAATTTCCTCCTCAATGACAAATTATCACCGCTTAGCCACAAAAGCCTACTTAAAGTTCTAGCTAGTCTTTATCTCACGAGTCCGTTTAATTCATTACGAGTCTAATCGACTTTTGTAATGGTCTCCGAGGCCAACCACTCAATTTGTTAGGCCTAATCTGTGACAGTATTGAGTGGAATTAGGTGGGAAAATTAGCACAAAAGGCCTCTTCAAGTGGATTTGAACAAAAACGTTAGATGTTATTAGAAATTGAGTTGGGTAATGTTACTGGTGTTTGCAGAGGGAGAGGGACATTGGTTATTTTCATGAATATAATATTGTTTTGCTATGCCCGCAGATTTTCTCGTATTTACGAAAAAAAGTATTGAATACTACGGCTTCAGTATTATTGAAAAAAAGGAATAAAAAAAATAAGTATTTTTCTAATTGGACTACTTTTTTCGTAAGTTTTGGTTTATGTCGGGCATTAGTGCTTGCTGTATAATTTTACCATGATTGTATATTAAAAGAGCCAAGGTTTCCGTACATACTATTAGGTAACAGAAATCCTTGTTACAGTAATTTAAGGTTTTTTTTTTATAGATCCATCTACCGTAGATGGATCTATAAAAAAACCTTAAAAACCGGTTTTCAGTTTTTTCCAATATTGGTGCTTTATGACAATGTGGCAATTTTCATAGTCTGGTTCAACGGCCAGTACAGCAGTATCTAGGGATCATAGACTTAAGTAACTTAAATTCGATATCTCCACGTATCCTTAAGATAAAGTGTCTTGACAAACAGACATACAACAAAGTGATCCTAAACTTGAGGTACGGAACGCTAAAAAATATTCACACTTTAATTCTATGCTGGTCTATTAACATGAAATGTATGTATGTATGTCTAATAACATAAATGCATGTAAGTAGTTTGCATAATAATGTTTGAAATTAATATTACTCTCAAACAATAGATTTATAAATTAATTTAATCACTGATTGCAGAACTGTGTTTGAGTAATTTTGAATATTCCAATAATTTATGTGTTGTACTAGAAATCATTATAATTATCTATAACTAGAACTCTAGCCTAACTGGTACTGGATTGTCGGCAAATAACTATACTATATTGTAAATACTTCAGTATCTCACCATTTTATTCTGATACCTCAATTAACACTATATTATATTATACTAGGTACCCCGCGGTTTTAAGCGCGTAGTTCGTATTCTCTTGATGTTTTTGGGAGAAAAACTATCCTAAATCTTTTTTCAAGCTACAATAAATAAATATCTTGAAACAAGTCAAGTTAAAAGAGAGGTTTTGCTACTGTACGGATACCTTAATACTTACATGCTATGTATAACAACACACAGATAGATGTACATAAAGAATTATTCCAATACGATTGGTGGTACCTACCACCAAACCACACCAAACTAAGTAATATCCGTATTTACAGATATTACTTAGTTGTTTTTTTTTTGTTTTTTTTGTTTAAAAAACAAACAAGTAAGAGATATGTTTAAAGATCTAGATTTTCTTATCTTACGACATCGTCTTTCACTGACGATGACGTCAGAAATGTTCAAGATAGACTTAGAACATCGTTACCACGAACCTATTTTGCTCCCTACGTAATAAAATACATAAATAATCGAACTATAGAGAAATCTAAACACTGAACACCTTAGTAACAGTTCCATTGACGTAAATGAAGGTAACAATGAAACGACTCTCGTTGAGACAAGCCTACGATGTTACCATGGAGACGAGACATAAAGATAGACATTGATACATTTTGTGTTTTTTTATTATTATATTAGTATGTTTCAAGTAACAAGGTTACTAGTATATTGCCTATTGTATATTGCCTTTTAATATTTGCTTAGCAATAGAGATCTTTATGAAGAAACTCGACTTAATTTGTCAACTAATATGTTGTCTAAATAGAGTAAAAATTAAATGAAATATTTTTCTGAAAAAAAAAAGGATCTTTTTGAGTTACAACAGTATTATATTATCAGTGCGATATGCTTTTAGCTATCATCCATGTTTTAGACCACAAAAATGTATTATGTAATACACTCCATACCTAATCGAGTCTCAAGGGTCTAAAAAGAAACACATTAAAACCTAATGTCGCCACGGTAGAAAGCCATCTCGTCTAAAACGTTCAAAAAAACTACGACAGACGCGAAAATTTCAAGACGTAAAGTACATTTTAAATCAACTTAGTGTTTTTGTGGCTTCAGAAACGCGAGAATAAATAAGAAATGTTTCGTTGTAGCCGAAATTCAAGATTAACATAAGAAAAGACTAGTTTAGGTTGAACTAGCGACCCGCCCCAGATTCGCACGGGTGTTACAAAACTTTAAAAATCCTGGCTTTTCTCTACTATATTATGCATGTATTATACATATAAACCTTCCTTAAGAATCACTCTATCTGTTTAAAAAAACCGCTTCAAAATTCGTTGCGAAGTTTTAAAGAGCATACATAGAGACAGACAGACGGCGGATAGCGACTTTGTTTTATACTATGTAGTGATTTTGACGAAACAGAGTCTCATCATGTCACATAAGGTATTACTTCGCGATAATGTTTGTAGACTTGAATGTGTACTTACGTAATGGATTTGAGATTTTTATAACAGTTTGTAAACAAATTGGTTTTGAGTATAGAAAAGTGAGAGGCTGCAGATGGAGATAATACAATATTTAAATTGAGTTTTAGGATTCCAAACATCGAAAGAAAATATAGAACTGTTGTAGGTTTGCTCGTGTTTATGTCTATAAGTCTCGAAAAAAATTTTTTGGATCACAGGAAAAATACATACAGTGCGATTTGCACTTAGACGGTTTTTTTAGACGAACTAGGTACATATATCTACTGAAATTTGATAAATGTATTTAATAAGCATTTACTGCATGGAGCACAAAATTATATTACGTTAAAGAATTAAGCTCTCAACACACAATGCAAAAATCAACCCCCAACCATTTCGCCAACCGCCTCAATCCTCAAAACCGAACTTTAAGCCATTACAAGCAAATACATCACACACACCAAAAAACATTCACAAAGCTATCTCAAGACTTAACAAAGAACACTAAAATCAAACTAACTACAAGAAGCAAGTACCAGGACTTCATGAAGTAACAGAATTCAAACGAACATCTTCAGTGATACGGCTTTTACGACTCAGAAAATCAAGTCATTAGAGCGAAAGCCCTTATGTAAGTACTTGTAGATAAGGAGTTGGCTTAACGACAGCCGTCTAGTCGATACAGTGCGTTTCCTGCGGGGAGATACCAGGGTCGCTGGAATCACTGGATATACAAGTGTGTTACTCTGAATGTACGATGACAGTGTATGTTAGGATACATGTGTATGTCGGCAAATACCATGGTTCTTATTTATGCTTAAACTTGAGGTACTCTGCATTGCATCTAAAATCAAGTCAGGATTGAACATTCCTTTAGGTCTCTGATCTTTTTACTATTCTTAAAAACTGCCGTTTATTTTATGAAATCCAGAAACCGTTCCCCATAGAAATGGCGCTTTTTCTCACAACCTTATTTTTAGAGCTTCTTCCTAAGTATATTTTTTTTATTGGGACATTTAGCCCCATAAGACTGGACAGGAATCAAAAACCGCTCAGCCTCTACCCTAACCTTGCTCTAAAAAATCTTAGTGGGGAACTTAGAAACCTCTTCAACAAATAACTTTACTGACCCTAAAAGCTAAATCTGAAGTGTTGTTGGCACTAAACAGTAGTTCCGCCATAGTTTCTGTTTCCCTTATTTCAGAGGTCACACGCCTAAGTTATGTTAAACTCTTACCACACATCCAACTAAAAGCGTGGTAAGCCGAAATGGCAATATTTCAACTGGCTTAAGGCTACGTCCTCATGTAAATATGCTGCCATCGTGTTTTCCTATTTGTCAACAGTAACTGGCTGGCAGTGTGTCAAGATATAATGCGTCTTAGTCTGAGATAAATACGCGTTCCTTATCACGTATTTTGGCTTAGCTGTACCCGTCCCTATCTTGATTATGTAGTTTGACTGTTATGCTACAGTGATATTGAATGCTCATGACATTTTTTCCGACATCATCAACCCTCATTATCAAATTTCATCCAATATAAACATAAATTCAATGTGTAACACATTTAAACATTTAAATCACTCTAATCATTGATAAAAAAACGTGCGAACATCCGTTCAATAGTTGAGTTTATTGAGTTCAGGCAGATAAACAGGCACAGCAGGGAGGGCTTCCTTTTATAACATTCGTATGGTGTAGTAGTTCTCTACCAAGTTACTTAAAAGAGATGGCGAAACAGCCCCTTAATCATATTGGTTTTTCGCAATTAAAGTTAAACATCTCAAATCAATTTCTATGTGAGTACCAAATTCTTTATCGAAACAATGCGATTGCCTACGATCTTAATTCCGCGATCACATTAACTGCATTTCCCTCTATTGTAAACCGGCTCTTCTTCACCAACAGAACTTTAAACCTTCCTTTACAAAGGAAGTCCGCCTTCATGAAATATGATAGAAAATCTCTCCCATCAAAAAGTTCCTAATAGAATAATTTCTCCTGTCTCCAACATTGTAGAGTTTCGAGAAGTTGTGTCGGGTCTCATCCCCAACAAAGGATGTTATAAAGTGTCTCCGCCAAGAAACTTGGGCACAATTAATCATATTAAGTGGCCATCGACATCTTTGGTCGAGACATCGTGATCTTCACTCCGAAATTCGGCGAAAAAATCGTTGAGATTTTTCAAGGATGAGCACAGAACCCTCCAACGTTTGTCATTGAAATATAAAAAATATTTTGCAAGTTTTTTATTGCTGCTATTAGAAAATGTGATTAATTATCGGAGATAACTGGTTTAACAAATAGCTGCGCCCACGGCGACTACGTTTTAGTAAAATATTGTTAGAGACTGTTAAGATAAAAAGTTGACTAAAAATAACACAACAAACGGTGGTCCGTTTTATGATATTTTATCGAATTTGAAAAGTATTTTTTACAGAGATAGTCTGTGAATTAAGAATGACGCTTATAATTAGTTCGTCAATGCGTCTGTCTCTTATGCATAAGTTTAGGGGTTCAAGTATCCCCCTGTTCTTTCACCCGCTTCTCTCAAAACTACTCCGCTCCGTTAGGTCGTCACGTGATATGTTATAGCCTTAGTTAATTGATGGTCTATTCAAATTTATATCAACCAGTACTTGCTGAAATGATCCATGACTGACCCACGGTACCACCGACAATACCCCTGGTGGTACGGTGGGTAATATTTTTTCCCTTCGGTACCACCGTAGTGCTGTTACAAATCATGAATATGTAATTTATTAAGTACTTATCAATTATTTTATCATAATGCACTCATTAAGACGGGTAATCCTTCTTATTGAAGGGGTGTTATTATCATTGGTCGCGTAGTATTTGGAAAAAAGCGAAATCGGCAGAGTTTCGGAATACACAAACCAAACCTGAGCGAAGAATAGTAGCCTTAAGTGCTTCTTTACCGTTGCTACCCGCAGATTTTATAATAGAGGGCTTTGATTATATAAAATCGCAATGTGTGGATTTACCTCGTGTATCAAAATTTATAAACTACGTTGAAAGGTTTCGGTTTAAAACTCATTCACCAAAAGTATTCAGTGTATTCGGTGAACGTCATCGAACCACAAAATAATGTATTAGAAGCCTTCCATTCCAGAATCAACAAACTACTTAACAAGAACACAGTCACTTTAATGCTTTTACTTAATGTGATGAAAAATGCTCACGAAACAGAATATCATCCTAAAAAGAGAAGAAGTCAGCAAATCGTAAATGACGATTTCATAACAATGGTTCAAATGGAAATTGTTACCAAAGATATTTCAATTGACCATGCGTTAGATAAATTAAGACCATAATTTTCTTTGCTGTAATTATTTAGGGTAGGTCACAGTTGATTCCGTGATGATTCTTTACACGAATTTAATTTAATTATTTCTAATAGTAATTTATTTAAATAATTCGTCACGTTTTGTTCTCAGAATTTGTGAGAATACTGTAATAAATAAAATATAAAAAATATCGGCTGTCATTACATCACTATTAGTCAGTGGTACCGTTTAATTTTATATTACCCACCGTACCACCAGGGGTATTGTCGGTGGTACCGTGGGTCAGTCACGAAATGATCGCATTCAAACACACAAACGAACTCTTTTACTTTATACTTAATATTGTAAGTTAACTTCCTTAGCTAGTGGTATGAAAAGAAATTGATTTTAGAAAAATAGCGGTTGAATTTTTGATGTGCACATTTGATGAATGAGTATATTAATTGAACATAATGTCTACAAAAAGTCAGAGTAATAGGCTGACTTTCAATTACTTTGCAGACTAGTATACTTGATTGAAACTTGAAAGTCAAACACACAAAAGAGGACACACGTGGTAACCGGTGACGTCACAGTGATTTCAATACCTAAGTACGCAGACATGTCTTATAATATTCTAGATATTTTCCTGAAACCGGGTACACGTATAACAACTAAGTAGGCCCTAAGTGTTTCCATTTAGGTTATTTGGTGTTTGCCTAGCTAATGCTTAGAGTGGGTACACTGTGCCTTTGAAGACATATTTTTATTAGAAAGTACTGTAATACATTTACTGTTCAAGATTTTTTTAGGTAGGTAGTTTTTTTTTGTTAAACGCTATGGCTGATGCGGCTGCTGACTGTGGAAGCAGGTTCGATTTCTAGGTCCGCAAAATGTTAGTAAGATCTTCCATTTCGAATTCTCAGTAGTAATGTAGAGTTTGGAAGTGATTACAGTGTGCTTGGGAAGAAAGTAAAGCCGTCAGTTTCAGTTAGTTGTTATTTGAAAACTTTTGACAGTCTTTAAAGGTCCGCAAGCCAGAAGGCGGCAAGTCTCGTACAAGGGGTATCGTGTTACCCAGTAATGGGGTTCGGAAGGTCAGTTATGCCACGCTTCGTGTAAAATACTGGTATCCACCGTCTTTGATTATGCTTGTACCATACCAACCCTAGCAGATTTGGAATAAATAAATATATAAATAAATATCTTCGGACAACTCACACACGGCTATCTGATCCCAAGCTAAGCAGAGCTTGTGTTATGGTAACCAGACAACTGATATACATACTAAAATAAATAAAATAAAATAGGAAATAGCGTAAGCAGATGTCTGTTAACGTCAGCGACAAAATAATAGTTTTGTGGTAAGGGGAACAGAAAGGAAAGTCATCTTACTCTTTTGTGTGTATATTTTAGTGTTTCTGAACGGTTTGAAAATACGATAGGATAAGGTAGGTAGCATATTGATACCGGTAGAGAAGTTACCGTCTATCGGCCTGCTAGTAACCTACAATTATCTCAGGTCCTTCTCTATACGTCAAAATTACCTACCTCAGAAGCTCGTACCGACTGAAAAGTTACGTTCATTCACAGTTCAGTTACAGTGGCTACGTTTTACTCAATACATTTTGGATGAACTAACATTGTTAAGAGTCAAACCCATTTATCATGATACGGGCGAGTCCGCTACGTGAAAATATTTAATGAAAAACCGTTTTTTGCTTCGTCTGTTGTACAATCGAGTGGGTACCTAGTTTTATTCCGTGTACTGTTTTTTAATCGTGGTGTGCTAATATCCGGATTGTTTTTTGAAGAAATAGAGAGAATTTTCTGATGAATTGTTTTAAGTATGCTTTCCTGGTAGGTATGTAAGTAAGCAACATGGAAACGTGAGAAAAACAAAATATTATTACTAGACTTGACCAGATTTAACGTATGAAAAAACTGTGCCCTACTGAAAAGCCCTATTGATGAAAATGATAGCGAAACATCAGAAAAGCATTTATAATGGCGGTGTTCCACAATCATTCTTTTACCATTTAGAAAAGTTTTCATTGTAATTTTAGTATCAATTTGTCCAAAATATTTTGTAAGATAAACATTTTATCCGTGGGACAACATTGTAGTCTGTCAACTTGTGTGGAAAACTAACAAAAAACGGTCTTTGTCTATGTAGTTACGAGTATGTACATAAAACAAAACATAACGGTGACGTTTGACGTCTGTACCGGTGTGGGTCGCTGTCCAATTTTTTTGGGAATTTAAATAGAAATAACAGTCAGTGCGCCTTTATAATCATTTATTAGTGTTCTTATTTACAATCTGTGAAACATACATTAAAGTGAGTGGTTAATAGTGCGTTTTTGGGTCTTAAAATCGAAAAATCTTATATACATTATAAGCCAAATTGTCCAAATTATATGGTTACCCGCTTAAATTTGCATATTTTTGGCAGCGCTAAACTCAGTACAGTGACATCTATCCTGTTAACACCGAACGTTTATCGACCGGTTGCGGTAATCGTTACCACTGCCATCTAGCGATCTTCACCAATACTAGCTGTCAGGCAGGAACACTAGCAGCCGTAAATCATGCCGGGCACCAAGTGCGGAGGTTGCGGTCGCTTCTTGACTACGCAAGAGGGCGCTAGGTGTGGCAAGTGCCAGGCTCTTTACCATCGGGTGTGTGTGGGCATTCCTACTAAGGCTAATATACCACCTACCTGGCGTTGTCCCGAATGTAAGAAGCATGTTGCTCGAGACAACAGGGCCGACACGCCTGTGAGGGGCCCCACGCAGAGTCCACCTGGAGAAGAGTCTGGCTCAATTAGCACAGCGGGCTCTAGCACACCTAACAGAGCCATCCTCCCGTCGCCTGAGACGTTGGATGCCAGCGGCGCCGCTCGGGATTTGTCGCCAGCAGCCTGTACCGATCTGCAGGTGATCATCGGGGAGCTGAGGGCGGTGCGCGCCGAGATACAGGTGTTCAGAAAGGAGATGGAGGTGGAAATGGCGGAACTTAAGACCACCCTAAACACCTGCAGCACGCGCATTGATGGCCTGGAGGCCAGAGTGGACGCACTCGAACAACGCGCTACTTCGGGCTCTACGAGCGCAGCCAGTGTGAGTGAGATTGTTGAGGGACTACGGCGAGACATCAACGATAGGGACCAGGATCTTCTCGCCAACGATATTGAGGTGACGAACCTTCCGGAGACAAGATCGGAAAATCCAGCACACATAATTAAGGTCATTGGCCACAAGCTGGGGGTCAACCTTGAGGACCGGGACATCATTAGTGCGGAACGCGTTGGTGGAAGGCAGCTCAACGTGACAAGCTCAGCGGGACCAACAGAATCTCGTCCCCGGCCGATTGTCGTGCGCCTTGCTCGTCGGGACCTGCGTGACCAGCTTCTGGCAGGCGCGCGACTACGACGTGGAACGACCACTGCCGACCTCGACATGCCAGCTCCTGCGCAGAAGTACTACCTCAACGAACGGCTGACGAAAGTCAACCGTCAGTTGTTTCGCAGGGCGAGGGACGCTGCCAGTCTTCATGACTGGAAGTACGTCTGGACCAAGCGGGGCCGCATCCTCGTCAGGAAGATGCCAGGAGACAGGGCGCAGAGGATACGCGCTGAGGAAGACCTACTCCGAATCTTCGGCCCTAGAAAGGAAACAGTCTAATTTTAATCATGTTTATTTTTATTTTATTTTTATTTTTCTACATGTAAATAGTTTATTTGTTATTGTTATTATAGATAGAGCCCACACACCCAAGTCCGATTTCATCATAATTACTTTCGTACTCTCAACTCATTCGCACTGGTACTGTCTCAACACAACCCCAAATCCTTCACCAGCTTGCTTTGATGGCTCCTAGCAAACACATCTCGTTTGGTCTATTTAATGCAGGATCCCTAGGAACAAACCAGGATGAATTCGTGATCGCCATGGGTAATCACTCGGTGGACATTATGGCAATAAATGAGACTTGGCTACGTAAGGGGGAAGAGGACCGCGCTCCTAGTGTGCCGGGGTACAAGCTCAGACATATACCGCGTCCTTTGACTATAAGAGGTGGCCGTGGTGGTGGCGTTGGTTTCTATATTAGAAATGGTATAAACGCGCGGGTTAGAGTTCATCCTGAGCACGCAAACGTTGAGCAGCTCTGGCTGGGTCTGATCATTAACAAAAAAAAGATTCTCATTGGAACCGCATACCGCCCGCCTTGGCAGGACCTTGAGCTGTTCCTTGACGCCATCACTGCCAGTATCAGCGCCTTAGCCCCCTATGACAATCTTGTGCTACTCGGTGATCTAAATGTAAATCTGTTAGACGTACATAGTTCCAAGTCAAAACAGCTTACTGACTTTGTGAACTACTTGAGTCTAGTACAAGTAGTAAGCACTGCGACGCATTTCGTGGGTGACAGTGGTACGCTCATCGATATCATCTGCACTGATGCCGCAACACGCAATGTTAGAGTGAACCATATCAGCGAGCTCGGCCATCACTCTTTTGTCACCTGCGAAACTGTCTTTAGGAAGCCCCGGGTTAAGCCTAGGTTAGTTGTGTATCGCCCCCTTTCAGACATATTGTCGGATCATTTCCATAACGACCTGAATATGATACCATGGTCCACTATTAGAGATAATAGTGATGTTGATACCATGGTTCATATGTTTAACACATACATAGTCCAACTCTTTGACCTCCACGCCCCCATTAAGAAGAAGACCTTTTACAGACGGCCTACACCTTGGATCACCGACAACATACGTTTGATGCACAGGTTGCGAGATGGGGCCCGGGACCGATGGCGCACAACGAAGGTGCCGCACCATAAGCGGTACTACCTGGACCTAAAACATGAGGCAGCCGCTGCATTAGTGAGGGAAAAAACAGCATATTTTTCAAAAAACATTAATGAGCAAAGCAAGGATCCCAAACTATTGTGGCGTAACCTGAAGTCGGATGTCCTTCCTGACCATAAGAACAGGCTACTGCCAAGTCTTTTTGACAACCCAGGCATCATTAATGCAGCCTTTTTAGACGTTCCGGGGAACCATAACGATAACCTCTCACTGATAAACCACTTCCACAGTCACAGGCACGGTCCAGAAGAGTTCTCACTCACCACTACAAACCAGGAAACTATCCTGAAAATAATTATGGGTCTAGAATCCAATGCACAGGGTGTGGATGGCATCAGTCTGGACATGTTGACACTCACATTGCCGAATACTCTGCAAGCCATCACTGATATCATCAACAGATCCATTGAAACATGCACATTTCCTGACCTCTGGCATTGTGCTATTGTTCGCCCGATCCCTAAAACCAATGATCCAGTCAGTCTAAAAGATCTCAGGCCTATCAGTATTCTCCCTTGTTTGTCCAAGATACTGGAGCGTGTAGTGTATCTACAGGTAATCAACTACTTGGAGACAAACAACATTCTCCCTGAGCTTCAGTCCGGTTTCCGTAAGAACAGAGGTACTGCTACGGCATTGATTGATGTAGTGGGCAATATCCTAGAGGCACGTGATCGGGGAGAGGGGTCAATTCTGGTCCTGCTGGATTTCTCACGGGCATTTGACGCTATCAATACCAATCTTCTGTTGTCCAAGCTAGTGTTCTATGGCTTTGACCGTGATGCTGTGGATTGGTTTGGTAGCTACCTAAGAAATAGGTCCCAATATGTGGAAATCCATAGGGAGGACGGGTCGACGGTGTCTTCCCCTCCCCTCCGCGTGTCCAGGGGAGTCCCGCAGGGATCGATTTTGGGTCCTCTGCTATACATCCTCTACAGTGCTGATGTTGTCGGATCCTTTGTAAACTGTAAATACCATATGTATGCCGATGATATCCAGTTATATACCTCCTTCAAAGGAGTCGACACAGCACTAGCGGTGCAGAGGGTGAATGAGGATCTGCATAGGGTAGTAACCTGGTCAGAAGAGAACTCTTTAGTTCTGAACCCTCTGAAGTCCAAGTTCATGGTGTTGGGAACAAAAAAACAAGTCGCTGCAATTTTGTCTGCCAATCCAGAGATCATTATTAAAGGCGAGAAAATTGAGCGCGTACTCCAGGCATGCAACCTGGGTCTAATCCTGGATCCTGAGTTGCGTTTTGAAGCCCACATAAAGAGCGTGCTCAGAAATTGCTTCTACAGGCTTAAGATCTTATATGGCATTCGCAATTACCTTAGCATACCACTTAGAAAGCAATTAGTTGATAGTTTGGTCCTTTCCAAGTTTAATTACTGTGACACAGTGTATGGACCTTGCCTGCTTGCTAGAACAGATAGGTTAATACAGAGAGTTCAGAATGCCTGTGTTCGCTTTTGTGTTCATGTTCCCCGTAGACACCATGTGACCCCATACATAAATAAACTCAAAATACTTAAGATGGCTGCCAGGCGTAAGCTTCATCTAGCGAGTTTGCTGTTTGGCACAATAACAACCCAAAAACCGCGCTATTTGTTTGAAAGACTCACATGGCGACAAAATCAATACAAGTATGGTCTTCGCTCCATAGTACCCCCACTCCGAACTCCACGACACAGAACCGCAGCTTTCAGGGGCAGTTTCAGGTTTGCGGCCACACACTGCTGGAATGATCTTCCACCACCAATTAGAGGCCTGCGAACAATACAATCTTTCAAATACCAACTCAAGAAGTTACTACTTGATGCCCAACTATCATCACAATAATCTTTTATTTACCTCTCGGGTCATGGCCTACAGTCCTTGGTGTGATCATCCGGTTGCGCCGCAACTCGTCTCTGCCCCCAGCCTGCTGTGGTCTGTTAGCGGCGTTCTCGTCCCCTGTATTCTATGTTCTGTACGCCTGTGAGACAATATTACAATTTTATTATTTCAATCACTTCAATTACTATCTACCTTTGTTTCTTTCTTTTTTACATTATACATGTTTTATTTTATATGCATAATGCCGTATTTCATTAGTTTTTCACATAGATATGTATGGGTTAAATTCACTCACCGCATTGTTCCTTGGCGTCTGCGCGATATATATATAGATAGCGTTGCGGGTCGTATTCCAACTCCCGCGCCGTGGATTTGTCTTGAGATGGGTTCACCTAATTTCACTCACAAACACAACATTGTTCAAAAGCAATAGGTACCGAGCACAACATACCACAATGATTCATAATAAAACCTTATTACACCATTTGCTGTAAGTAAAAGCTTACGCTTACCGGCTTACGTAATTCTAGTGATCATAGACTAATATATATAAACAGTGATGACATAGGTGACATAATTATTGTTACGTGTGTACCATAGTGTCATAGATTAAATAATGATCGATTTGATACACTAGTGTGTTCAGTTGCCTTTTAGTTTCTTTTTTTGTCTTTAGTCGATTTTTCGTAAAAATGTTGCCTGATATTTAAAAATTTGTAAACTTGTTTGTTGTAACTTTATTTTCGTATTTTATTTTGTTGTGTGCTCCGCACCGGTACAACGCCTTTTTTTGGTGTTTATCGTGCCTCAGAACAATTGAGCAACTAAGTTCTCCATTGTTCTGAGACAGTAAACACGCCCTCGGCTAGCGCTGAAAACCAGCGCCGTGGACTCGTACCTGTGTACGGGCCCGGCATTATGCTGAGCGCTAGCCCTTTCGTGCAATAAGTTTTATACCTACACTTTAAGTTCATGCTGTAAAACTTTAGCTTAACTTAGCACGAATAAACTGTTTTTCTTTCTTTTTCTTTCTTTTTTTCTATAAACACAAACATAATTTATTCAAATTAGGCTGATTTATACCAAAATTATGTCAAACGAAAGTAATCATACGTTCGTTTATTATGTCTAGGACGAGACGACGACTAGGTTTAATACGGTTATTAGCAGAATTTTCTACATATTTCAAGGCCCCATAATATATTAACATTATTATGTTTTAATCTCATATAAAATACGGACTGAAAAGCTCAACCTGCATATGTCAAAACTGGACACCTATTTACAAAACGTACAAAAACCAAGCCTACCACATACCAAAGGGCACGTGTAAAAAATTAAAACACAGGAAAAACGTAAAGAATACGTATTGGTGTAGTATAAAGTGAATTTTCCGGTGATATTGAGTTATTGGGCCATTGCTCGGGAACGGTGGGCCATACCGAGCGCGCCGCAACGCGCTGCGGCCGGCCCGATGTTGGCAGTCAGAGAATTTGGTTGGTATTAAAAATATGCATACATGTAGAATATGGTATCATATTTTTAATATTCCGCGCCATTTTCACGTGTATATTATATATAGTAATATCAAAAATGTATGTTGTTCATTATTTTACAAAACTACATTTTCAACGATTATTTTCGTGAAACCTTAGGTGATCTTAGAACTCTTTAATAATTTCTAGGTACAAACATAAATCACGCTACCGACTACTTATAAATATTTTAATTTAAAACACAACTTCGTCATAGTGCATTACAAATAATATACGTAAAATCACAATAAAAGTTTAAAAGCATTTCAGAAACGATGGTGAAAAGTGGAACAGTGCTTCAAATTCCAAATTGTTTGCTCAGCGCTGCCGGTAGCGAGTAGTATTAGGATAACCGCTGACTCGCCCATGTGGAAGAAATTGATGGCAAAATGTGTGCAACCCGCGAGGTAATGTTCCCTGCATATTATGCACATTATGTCCTAAAATGGTGTAACTCAACCTCACGCCTGTCACGTTTGCAATTCACGCCTGTAATTCACGCTTATTATTCACGCCGGTTATTACGTATGTTATTCACGCCTACTACTTCATGTATGCAAGAGCGGCAAAGAACTGTGTGGAGTTTTTCATTTGTTTTAACCAATCGTTCGTTTAGTATGTCTAGGATGAGACGACGACCAAGTTTAAGACGGTTATCAGCAGAATTTTCTACATATTTCAAGGCCCCATAATATATTAACATTATTATGTTTTAATCTCATACAACATACGGAGTGAAAAGCTCAACCTGCATATGTCAAAACTGGACACCTATTTACAAAACGTACAAAAACCAAGCCTTCCACATACCAAAGGGGACGTGTAAAAAATTAAAACACAGGAAAAACGTAAAGAATACGTATTGGTGTAGTATAAAGTGAATTTTCCGGTGATATTGAGTTATTGGGCCATTGCTCGGGAACGGTGGGCCATACCGAGCGCGCCGCAACGCGCTGCGGCCAGAGAATTTGGTTGGTATTAAAAATATGCATACATGTAGAATATGGTATCATATTTTTAATATTCCGCGCCATTTTCACGTGTATATTATATATAGGAATATCAAAAATGTATCATCATCTCCCTAGCCTTTTTCCCAACCGTGTTGGAGTCGGCTGCCAGCCTAACCGGATTCAGCTAGATACCGGTGTTTTACGTGGAGCGACGGCCTATCTGACCTCCACAACCCAGTAACTGGGCGACACGATACCTCTTGGTTAGGCTGGTCACAATATCTGACTAACCAGTAACGACTGTCAAAGATCTACGAATAACAACCGGGACCAACGGCTTTACGTGCTTTCCGAGGCACGGGATGTCAGTGATGTTGAAGATAAACTTTAGAAAGTACATATGATTTGAAAAAGTCACATTGGTACTTGCCCGAATTCAAACCCACAACCTCTTACACGAGAGGCAGGCGCCTTATCCACTGGGCCATCACGACACGAATATCAAAAATGTATGTTGTTCATTATTTTACAAAACTACATTTTCAACGATTATTTTCGTAAAACCTTAGGTTAATTTCTAGGTACAAACATAAATCACGCTACCGACTACTTATAAATATTTTAATTTAAAACACAACTTCGTCATAGTGCATTACAAATAATATACGTCAAATCACATTAAAGTTTAAAAGCATTTCAGAAACGTTGGTGAAAAGTGGAACAGGGCTTCAAATTCCAAATTGTTTGCTCAGCGCTGCCGGTAGCGAGTAGTATTAGGATAACCGCTGACTTGCCCATGTGGAAGAAATTGATGGCAAAATGTGTGCAACCCGCGAGGTAATGTTCCCTGCATATTATGCACATTATGTCCTAAAATGGTGTAACTCAACCTCACGCCTGTCACGTTTGCAATTCACGCCTGTAATTCACGCTTATTATTCACGCCAGTTATTACGTATGTTATTCACGCCTACTACTACATGTTTGCAAGAGCGGCAAAGAACTGTGTGGAGTCTTTCATTTGTTTTATTCATGATACTTCATTATTACAATACTTTTTTATTATTTTTCTTCTAATTAACTATAATTATATTATTTACCTTATTATTTACCTACATTGTTTTCACATATAGAAGCACAAAAATTAATGTAATCAAGATGTTGTAAAATATTATTTTAAAAAAATGAGTGTCCGTGGAGTTTATATTTTATAAGTAAATTAGATGCCTTGAATTTTGAATATATTTTGTTACTGCCTTATTGTAAGTTTGAGTAAATTCCCAGGTCAGGCAAACTGATATAGAATTTTTTCACTAGAATGTGCACGACTGAGCACATTCTAGTGTTTATTAGTTTGGAAGTTGGTAATGTCATTTTCCCGCGCCTGGGAAAGTAACTTCAACTTCAACTCTTTATTAATGGCATTTGCGGAAAACACACCACAATTCTGCCACGACCATGTTTATTTTACAATCACAAACGAAGATATATAACAGTAGCTTGTCGTTTCCCATTGCATTTTATTTAAGTCATTTCTCCGGTTGCCTTGAATGGTGGTCATATCTGCCATTGAGAATGATAAAAGAAGAAAATTGGCCCTGTTTCTGCGCACACATTGTACAGCATTTCCTGGATAATAGATTAGTTTCCATTAGATAAAATAAAACTGATTGGGAGACTTAAAATAAATCTTTTTTTCTTATTTCATAACTAAATTGAAAATGCCATAGTTGTTTCACAAAAATATTTTTACAATCACCAATTGAGGATCATTAGACAAATACAGCAAAAATTACTACCCCGTGAAAAAAACCGGTATTTCAAGCTCCCTCTCTAAATCATAATAAAAGCCTCATTTAAAACGGTTTAATACGCAGTACTCAACGAGTATTATTTTTAACTTTATTACAATTAATTTCGCGTTGAAGCTGAACGCACGCGTCAGAGCGTAAGAGATAGGCGATAGTCATAATAAATCGCCATTTTGTTTTATTTATTGTTTGAACTGGTTCATTATAGCGAAAATCAATGGAGTAATCAGCCTCTGTTGTGTGCTGTCGCCAATATGAAACTGTTGTTTAGAAACCTGATTTCAGTTATTGTATTGTTATGGTCTAGTTTTAGTTTCAAAGTCGAAATAGAATTATTATCATTAATAACTTAATTATTTATTATTCTAGACGCAAAAGTTTGTGAAATATCAAAGGTCCAGGTAAAAGGTATTTTCCAGAATTCAATCAATCTATAATTTATATCACCGCAAATTAGTTTTGAGATATACATGCTTTCTCCATCTTGATGATAAATATACAAATCTGTAAAGGATTTTAACGAAAGTAAGAATATTGATTTCAAGGAGATTACGTCTTGTTCTAAACCGTCTTGTCTACATATTTTATTTGATAATTTAACAGAGTAATATAATATATTTTTTTTTGGTGAGTGGGAAATCATCCAATGACTGCTCCCGTCCTGGGTGCGGCGGGAGGGCGTGTCAAACTCTTACTGACTAAAACCCACTCATGTTAATTCGATTGCCCATTATGTTCCAGGGTCACGGTAACTATTAAAAACATTCCGCAACCCCGGCAGGCGTTGGCCCTGTTGGGCCCCTTCCTGTGCTGACTCCTTCTATTTGAGGCGCGCGTGGCGGTGGAACACTAACGCGCTGTCGACGCGGTCCTGGTCCTAGCCGGGCAGCGAGCTACCCATCGCTCGCCATCCGCAGAACCGCGCCTACGGGCGGTGGCCGGTAGTCGTCTTGCGACTCTCGACGTCTTCGCCTGGGTCTTTGTCCGGGGCGAGAGGCTCGTCGTTGCCTCTCGCGCGCCGCCGCTTCCTTCACTCCCATTCCGTCTCGCCCCGCAGCATGGCCTGAACCAGCGCTGGGCGCGAGAGGTCACCGCCGCCGATTGCCTCTACGAGGACACGTCTATGGTCCGCCCATGCGCGGCACACCTCCATCGTGTGCTCGACCGTGTCCTCCAGGCGATCGTTGCTGCAGTGGTGACACCCAGGCGTCGCTTCCGCCCGAATCCGACACAGGAACCTCCCGAACTGACCATGTCCGGTGAGGACCTGTGTCAGGCGAAACGTGAGAGTGCCGTGGCGCCTCTCCAGCCACTCTTCAAAGAGGGGTCTTACCGCCGCTATTACGGCGTGCCCAACAGAGTAATATATAAAGTACAAGTACAAGCAATAATATAATTCCTATATTAATTCATAAATTACGATAGAATGTCTTATGTCATGTGTGCCATTTAAAATACCAGTCAATTACTTTGACTTGTGGAGATAGTTGAAGGGATGGAGAGTAACATAGGCTACTTTTTGTCTCTTTCTAACGCGAGCGAAGCCGCGGGCAAAAGCTAGTTGAAACATAAATTAAAACGTCTTTAAGAACATTTTAGGTGAATATCATTCTATATTCTTAAAATACCCAGTAATGTTTTCAGATGGCTCGGCCACTCCATATTTTCGTGCAAATGTGCAGCAATAAATTGTCAGTAATGGTCAGTACATATTGCATTAAAATTGTCTCCCGTTTAGAAACCCCAGTGGCGACATCTATCACAACACATGGAAGTAAAAGTGACCAACTCTACATCGCGCAATAAGTCTTTTAACCTCCGAATTCACGTGATTCGAGACCCAATAGCAGCGCTATAGCTGGCTGTTGCTTGGTCGACGAACGGATAATGCCTCATTCGTGTGTATATGTCGCAGTCATCTGGTTGAATCAGCAATTTGATTGTATGACTAGCGCGTTCATTGAATGGCAACATTTAATTGAATGACTAGGCCGAAAGCTGATTGAACAAGCGTCACTCAACGTCCAAATAGATAGCTGATTGTAGCATAGCCCTTTAAACAGAGCGGACGTAAAATCAGTCAGGTGATTGTAACTTAGTTCATTTTTTTTCCACTGCGGCGTTAGTAGTCACCAAAACAAATATGGCGTAAGCTCGCGCAGATAGCACTGTCTTGATATTATTTTGATTAAATTTACTTTAACTTATTCTTGATAAAATAGTGTGACAGCATGGATTTACCTATTATTACGCCGCTGCCGGCTTCTTTTAAAGTTTCTTTTTAATTAAAATCATAATTAAGTGTGTCATGTCATGTCCTCATATTTGTTATATAAAGGAAGTTAAGTTTTTAAGTTGCGAACTTATGGTCACCCTAAACAAACTTTACAATATCCCATTTAACGACAATGCTAAATGACGGTCAGTCAAGTCGTTGAACGTTACATTAAACAACTTGACGAGTTGTCGTTTAGTCATTCAATTAAATGTCGTCATTCAATGAACGCGCTAGTCATACAATCAAATAGCTGATTTAACCAGATGACTGCGACATATACAAAGAATATTTTTGGTCTTGATAAACTCGTTAGGAAATGATTCTATTTATAAAAACCTTTGTTATCGTACCAAATTGGAAATCTCGAAAAAAATATCAGCTGTTTCATACATTATGATCGGGAGGGAATTAAAATTTTGTTAGGAACAGCTGATATTTTTCCTCAATTACAGAGTTGGTTCCATAATGAAAGTTGTTTGTTTTTATGGGTAGAACCATCTCCTAGCTGCTTTTTCAGGTCCAAAAATACACTTTGTATATGTCAAAACAACCCTTAGACAGAGGCATACCAGACAAAACACGCCATCTCGGAAGTTCAGAATGATCTCATCTTTTTAACGGAGTCTGAGGTATTTTCCATCATGTTCCTTTTCCCCTTTTTATATCTATACTAATATCGTCGTATCCTACGAATAGGGGCGTAACTGCAAAACAGCTACTTTTCAGGAGACACTTTTTTGTGTTTAATTAAATTAAATGTGAATAAATATGTATTAGTGGTTTTATATAATGTGTATTAATATTTTATGGTTGTGTTAGCATTATTTTCGATAAATTATCTTTACATTTTATACGCATTTTGTCCCTTAATTCCTTATTCTCCGTTGTGTTAAGGCTTAGGTTGACTAAATTAGAGCAATAAGTTACATTATGCCTTTTATCTGCGGAAATGACGAGGCCACAATTGCCTTTACGCCCTATTTATATTTATCTGATGCGGGTTTTCTTTGGTTTTCATAGAAATTTGTGTATAATAACTATTTTATCATAAATAGTAACACGTGAATGTAATAAAAGAAAATGATAGAATCATAAAAAATAATTCGAAATAAAATATGAATTTTGTTAACATAATTATTTGCTTTGGTAAAAAATATATGTTTTAAAATAATTTGGTTATTTTAATAACCGTAATGTTTAATTTAATTTATATATGTGATTTTATATGTAAAATAGTATAGAATCACAATCGGACCCTCCTTAAATTAATACTGTAAATAATCAAAATCAGTTCTTAAAATCAAATTGCACGTTATAAAACCCAGTAATTTAGTATGAAATTAGTGTTTGAAATCAAATTTCACGTTATCAAAATCGTAACTAAATCAAATAGAACGTAACCGAAATCAGGAAAATTCTAATTCAACGAAGAAGACAACTGTCTTCTTCGTTGATACTGCCAGAAATATTAGCATTACCAGCTCATGAGGCTATGTACTAAAGAATGTGTAGTTTTGGCTAAAAACTAAATTAAATTTTAAATTGTTGTCAAAGAAAACTGCCGGAATCCCGTAAGCACCTACACACATCAGAAAAGTTTAAAATCACTTTGATACTACGGTTTTTTTTTGTTTATAATCTCCATACTTTTAATAACAAAAGAATTTGAAGTATCAATTGTTTTGTGTATAAAAAGAGATGAAATCCTTGATTACATTTATTCAGAAATCTAACAAACTACTAACAAAACAACGTTTTGTCTGAGTTTTAGAGGATTATTAGAAGTTTTGCAAGCACGAATTGTTACTTTTGATTAAAAAGGACATTCTACGAGAGGAATATCACGCAGAATGGCTGTATCCATATCCTGTGTCGTGAACACGTTACGGAGGTATCACGGCGTGGATAACTTTGCTGATCAACCTCGCAGTATTCGGCCCACTGTTGCTCAGAAGCGCAACATCAGAATGCTGACTGGCCGAGGCTCTACAATCAATGCCACTAAAAAGTGATTGAAATTTTGTTTGAGTTTTTCCTCTTTTGGTAAATTTTCTTTTATTTAACTTTATCTAAAAGTTTCTTGTCAGATTAGGTAGGCTATTAAACAAGGTTTATTTTAATCTGCTGTTGGTGTCTTAACAAAAAAATAATGGAATATTAGTTATTTAGGTTTAATTGAAATATCCCTAGATCCTGTTGATGTGTGTAGTTACCTCGACCACGGAACATAAAGAGCCACCAAAGGAACAAGGGTGGGCTTAAAAAATCTGACTCCAAAGGCGGGAGAACTCATTTGATGATATCCCATTCATAAAAAAGGAGAGGAATTATCTTATAATAAATAAAAACAAATTCATAATAAATGTTGACAATATTTAGTTAAATCCTCTTTTGCTTTCAATTATTTGTTAGTCGAAAATTGGATTAGGACTTGGTTTTTGTTTTAAAAGTAACTTATATTTTTAGTTTAAGTAGGAATCTTTTTATTTAAAAAAATGATGCTTAAGAAACATTCTTTTAAAAACAGAAATTTAAAAAATATTCCACCTTATGCTAGTGATCTCTAACTTTTTTGATGTGACATAATCATAAATAACCTTAACCTATAACATCAATAACCGTTAACCGTAACATATAAATTACATTTTTCTAAAATTTTAAGAAAAAAACGTAAAATAATTAAAAAAGCGTAATTGTAATTTTCTTGCGGAATGCTAATAATGCGGCCACAAATGCTTTTATATCAATTTTCAAGCAATAGAAAAAAGACCTAAGTGTACTTAAGTCCCAAATCAGAAGAAGCATGTTATTGTGAAATCAGTGTTTGAATTTAAAAAAAGGGTTAATATCATGTCAGCGTAAAATAATTGTACTTTAAATAGCAATGTGAATATTTAAAATGCACCAAAGAGGTAATAAAAGACAAAAACATAATTGGAACTTAGAAGAAAGACACAAACGTAATTAGGGCTTCGTCTCTTCTATACATACGCAATATAGTCATTCCATAGAAAACGGTCACAATCACCATAAGGGTTTTTTTCTATGTACCCTATATTGAAAACGAACAAGTAATTAAAATACAAGCTAATAGGTTATTTATTTAATAATCAGATTACGCTCGCCGTAACAAACACTCTCCGCGTTCCGCCGAATAGTAGCCGAACGGCGCTAGCACCCACTCCCCGCGCCCGCACACCTCCACTACTCGCGAAAAACGAAGGCGCGTCGGCGGTTGTGACTTTATTCCTCGTTGAAAACCTAGTGCTTAAAATTGTGGCTTTTTAGAAAACCTAATTAATTGATAACCTGTACTGTTTTTAATTGTTTTGTCAAACTGGTATGATGTGGTATGGTGAGCAGAATTGAATTATGCAATAAAAGAAAAAAGCCCCTATGTTCGTTAGGGCACTATTCGTAGGATACGACGATATTATAAAGAGGTAAAATTTGTAAGTTTGTAAGTTTGTATGTTTGTAAGTTTGTATGTTTGGGGTAATCTCTGGAACTAATGAACCAATTCCAAAAATTTTTTCACTGGCAGAAAGCTACATTATTCCTGAGTGCTATAGGCTATAAATTATTTTTATAACATGTATATTAACTGAGCTATCGCAACTTTTGTCTAGCAAGTCGGAAAAAATTACCTCATAAAACAGAATTATTTGCGTGCGCTGCCTAAACAGTTGCTTAAAATTAAAAACAATGTATGGCAACTTGGTTTGTCTTAATTATTTCTACAAAAAGTATCCGGAAGACATAGCATCTACTCTACATCACATCTACTGGGCATCTACTGGGTAAGCTCGCTCCATCGTAGGCTCCGTCTATGCCCTCGGGCTAGTGAGTCTATAAAGTTAATAAAAATATTTAGATTTTTTACTCTTTAGGGATAGATTAAAAAAAATATTAGTTTATAAACAAACATACGAGTATTACTCTTACCTTTATTACTAAAATAATTTAGTTGGAATTATTCTGCTTTCCATGAATAAGGTAAAAGTTTTGCGAATTATCAAGTTTGCACCAAACTGTGGCTGTCTATGCGAACAGTTCCGGTCGTTACTCTAATATCATTAGCGTTAAATTAATTCCTTGAAACCTATTAAGCTAATGTGAAAATTATAACAAAATACGAGCCGAGTTTTCGCACCTAGAAGGGTTATTACTCACTAGCTGTCCCCTGCGATTTCACCCGCATTTTTCGGTACTGCTCCGCTCCCGTGGGTCGTAGCGTGATGGTATATAGCCTATAGCATTCCTCGATAAATGGGCTATCTAACACTGAAAGAATTTTCCAAATCGGACCAGTAGTTCCAGAGATTACCCCCTACATACAAACTTACAAACCTACAAACTTACAAATTTTACCTCTTTTTAATATTAGTATAGATTTAGTGATGTTATTAAAATAATAGTAAACCATGTATTATAAAAAAAATTTTAGACAATACTTGATTTTCACAAACCAATCCAAAAGCTCATAAACCCCTTTTACTTACTCTTCATCTTTCTAGCCTTTTTTCAACTATGTATGTTACGGTCAGCTTCAGTCTAAACGGCTGCAGCTGAATACCAGTGTTCTATATGAAATGACTGCTTATGATACCTCCACAACTCTACCACTAGGCAACACGAAACCCCCTTTTTTGGTTAGACTGATTGTCACACTTTCTGGCTACCCGTAACCACTGACAATAATCTATGAAGTCATTAAAAGACCGGGACCAACTTTACGTGCTTTCAGAGACCCTGTTACTAACTCCCAAAATAAAGGTGACTGATAGCTGATGCAAACATTTAACGGATGGTACTAAACCACTAATTTATCTGAATAAGCGACTACATTCAGTTGCAGTTGAACAATCTACAGCTAACACAAATTGTCTTTGGAAAATGATGGGTGTATACAGGAGGGTTTCGGGAATACGTTTCAGCACGCGCGTTGTGGATGTTAAGTAGAATTAAAAATGCTTCTTTTGCACTTCATAATTAATTAGAAAAGACTTATACTAAAAGGTAATGGTTATTATTATAAAAACGGCCCCAATGTAAGACGAAGGCTTCTTCTGACAAAGGCACAAGCAATGTTCACCACATTCTTATTTATGTACGTTTATGTTCACATAACATGTGTAATCTATTAATTCCAGTCCAAACCCATTGAACAAACTGAATTGACTACAATACATTTGGACAGTAACAGTAAATCGATGGATTACTAGTTTACTAATTTCATCTATTTAAATTAATCCCTCTCATAATTTCCCTAGCATTTTCCTAACTACTGCTACAGCCTAACCAAATTTAGCTGGATACCAGTGTCTTACGAGAAGCGACTGCTTATCAGACCTCCATACAACATAGGAATTGAAAAAGTTACATTGGTACTTGCCCGAATTTGATCCCTCAAGCGAAAACGAGAGAGGGCCGTCACTACATTCAATCATTAAATTGTTTGCTTTAATTGATACACCGTTTTAGGTAAGACTGGCTGTTAATATGTTCTCCTCGACTTACCTAACACGGTGTATATTTAAGAACTATTTTAAGCTTAACATCTATAATTTGTAAATAACACAACAAACAATAAATAACACACAATATACGGTGTGACCACAATAGTGTAACGTGTAGAGGTCAAACTTAGACGTTCTATTGTGGTCACGGAACTTGGGGTTGCGACAACTACGATAAGCAATGTGACGGCTACACCCGTTCGAACAATGTACTTGATAGTCCATTCAGTGTATTCATTGAGCTTGGTCATTCGATCGGAAGACGTGTGTCCTAGACGATATGATTGGAATTATGAGTTTATTGATGACAAAGTTTCTCATTGGCCATAAGACTAATGCCGCGGGCATTTAACATTCTAGGAAGTAAGTAAGCTCATTGCATGGATAATGATTTTTTTAATGTTTTTTGCTAAATTATATCTATTATATAAAAATAAGTCGGGTTTTCCTTCCTGACGCTATAACTCCAGAACGGACGAACCGATTACCACGGTTTTACATTCGATGGAAAGGTCTCGGGCACCGTGAGGTTTATAGCAAAGAAAAAAAAAATCACAGGAAAGCGGGAAAATCTAGTCGGTTATATAAATTCGGGTCCGTACCTTAACTTACTTATATATTTGACAATAGCTGACATTGGAGCTGATTCTTTTATTCACAAACTTAACTAAAAAGTTAAATACATCTTTCTCTTTCCATTTCTTAAAGAAAAGGACAGAAGATACATTTTAGTTTAATCGTGTCAAATTAGACAGCGCATGAAGAAAATTGACGTATTTAGCCGCCAAGTTTTTAATCGCGTCTAAATTATCTATGGACTGTCTAAATTTAACACGACTAAACCAAAATTTTTTTATGAAATGGAAAGAGAAAGATGCACTTAACTTAAGTTTTGGTTTATTTGTGAACAAGGGAATCGGAACCATTGTCAATTTTTCTTTAATATGCACTACGACCTTCTTCAGGAATCACACTGTCTAATAGAGACGCAAAACTGGCACACACATACAAACAGCGGCGATTTTGTTTCATAGTGCGTAAGAATTCCTGCTTTCTATTTCGCGAATGTTCCCGTTTAAACACTAACCCGACCGCACACATACACAGTGTATGTACCAACACTATTGTACCTACAGGCACTGTTTACCATGGCCAGTACGACCACAGGTAGTAAACTAACACTGGCTGGCATTGTCACTGGGATAATTATTGCGTCAACATCCAGCCTTTGCGTAACTATTTATGTTGCGATTAGTCGCACTAATCGCAGATTATTTCGTCTGCGATGTGTGCCCCATCGCAAATGTGAGCATACATTTAAGTTATGTACATATGTGATAGGAAGTTTAATGTGCTTATAAAACACAAAGATAAAAACCAAATTCAAGGCATTTAAGTCACTTCCTCAAAGAATCGGCCAGTAACTCAAAAACCAACTTACTTATACGCTTTACAAAATCTTGCGAGTGTTTTAACATTGTACTGAGGTGTAAGAGTTCGTTAAGAAAATTACAGTACATATTAACTTCCCTAAAATATATACATTTAAACAATGAAATCAACATCCAGTTTTCAATAAAGCGTAAACATGTAAACACTTAGCAAAAATCTTGTATAATTTTCTTAAAACAGCTTTGATTATCAGTTAAAACATATTTTATTGTGTATTGTGTTAAGGCCTACTTATATATTCCAAAACTGAATGTCAGTTGAATTAATCTAAGAAAAAAAATCTTTTGCTATGTGTATGCATGTTTTTGATCGTGACTTAACATATAATATTTATGTACATGCAAACATACTATCTTTTATGAAGTGAGTGTACATCGGTCAGTTAAAACGATATTGGAGTCATCTCGTGTTCTTGGTTATAAGAACACGTGTATGATCTCCATACTATAATTAAAATTTAATAACCGTACAATTGTCATAACTGAAATATTATTTTCAAACTGGACATTGGCAGAAATCACCGAAAATTCGGTGGATTGCCATAACCAATATAAAAGTTGAAGTTGAAGTAAAACGATATTGACTTCCACTTTCTATAAGTATAAATATTTTTATCTTCAACATAAAACTAAAGTGTTTAACGCCACTTTACTACTTAAGGCTAAGTTTAATTTTATTTTATGCGCCTCCAGATTAGATTGGTAAACTTAAAAGGGCTTTTTCACTAAAGAAAATGAAATCAACAAATCTGGTAGGTGTTAGTTTTAGTACTAAGAAGTCCATTGACATCAAACTTGGTTCGAACTCATATATTTGTCAGAACTTTGAAAGTAATATTGCAATATTTCTTGAGTTTTTATTTATTGCTGTTTTAAATTAAGTATATTGCAAGTGTCTGGCGTTCATATGCTATATTTTATACAAAAGGACCACTGAATACACTTACAGAAAAACAATTTACGAGAAATAGATTTGACGGTTCAAATTCAAATCTATTGCTTATATATTATTAGAACATGAGCTGTCCCCTGCGGTTTCACCCGCATTTTTCGTTACTGCTCCGCTCCTGTGGGTCGAAGCGTAATGGTATATTGCCTATAGCATTCCTCGATAAATAGGCTATCTAACACTGGAAGAATTTTTCAAATCGGTTGTAGTTCCAGAGATTACCCCCTACATACAAACTTACAAATTTTACCTCTTTATAATATTAGTATAGAGTATAGATATATAAAAATAATGAAGCCATACTAAGTCTTCCTGTCTTTAATCTATGGACAGGCAGCCTTAGCAAGAGCTTCAGCTGAGTCGCTGTCGCACAACTGATAAACTGAGATGGACAAAGACGAGGTATAGTACCCTAAGACCCACTTTTTTACACCCAGTTGACTCACAGGGTGTAAAAAAGTGTTATATCTGGGACTACGCCAGCACATAAATTGTATCTTGTTGCACTCAACATTAAAATGTAGCTAGGTATGAAATATAGCTCGAATTGATTATTTTTTCTCAGGTAGTGAAAAAAAATTGCAATCAGACTAGTACTTAAGATAATCCCCAACCAACAAAAGAACTGACTTGTATCTATTTAATTTTTTATAATCCTATAGTTATAGATTATTACAAGAAACCTCTTCTTTCTTTATCTTTATCTTTAACCTGCAAGTCCATTATTGTATCTCTCAGGACACAACAACGATTTTTCTAAATTCACTGTATCCTATAGACCTCGATCCAAATTAATTAAATTGTGGCCAAGCAACTGTAGTACAGTCTTTGTCAGAGTTGATAGAATCTATTTCTACGCAGAGCCCAAGTAAACGACCCTCAGTATTGTTTCACACTAATTAGGTTGAGTTATTTAGTGGGTTTAGTTGGGTTCACTTGTTTAGTAGACTTCGTTTTGAGACCGGGTGTATGCCTACTTCGTAAAGAATTTGTTTTTTGGTAGGAAATTTAATTTGCGTTTTTTGTTTGTTTTAGCAGTTGAAGGGAGTAGATGCAGTCTGGGATAAACCAGTCTAATTTATAGAAAAAAATAATTTTGTTAAAATTTTGTTAAAATTATTTTTCTTTAAATAAGTACATACCTACTTTATGCTTTATCACAATCATAACAGGATCTCAATAGTCCTGAAAAGTCTAAAGTTCGCCACCTCATTTAGTAAACCACTTTAAATTAATTGAATTTTCGTTAACAAAAACTCCAAGCACTAATTACTAGAAGTGCCACAAAATTAAATCGTCTATCGAACGAAAGCATTAAAATTAGTGTTGTTTCGTAAAACAAATTCGGGTACCCTCGTCAAAAAATTATTAGAGGAGTGAAAATATTTTGTCGCCGAACAATTAATTGCAAGCTAAAGACTGATGGAAAAATAATTCGATTAACTACAACGTGGATGGCGGTAGAGATTCTATTTATTTTCATCACATTAAGTATCTATCGAGATCGCGTCATTTGCATAGACAATGTACCCTGACATTTTAATGAACCCGAAGAAAAATGTTAATGAACTTTTATAGTACATGTCAAATTAAAACTCTAGTTTTTTTTTACGAAATTCTCGAAATGGGTTACATTTTGTTAAACTTACGTCATCGTAATGAAGAAGATACATTAATTAAAAATAAATAATTTTTTTTTATTATTTTTTATATTTATTAGGCTTTAAAAATCCATTAGTACAAGTTTTCTAGTTTTTACAACAGCGTAGAGGCCTTTCAGAATCCTCCTATCGATAAAAATCTTGCTACAAAGAATATGAAAGTTTACCTAATGTCTAAGTATCTATTTATACTAATTATCATATTTTGAATCAATCATAAAAGACCAGTAATATTTTCAGTCTTTTTATTGAGTAGTTTATGGCATGGTACAAAATACTCACTAAAAAGTACAATTTCGTTCTAAGGGGTTTTCTTATACAGATAGCAAAGGTATCGGTTTTCGTTATCGCGCACTTAAAGATCTGAGGTTAATAGTAACTGATTCTATTACCGCCAGGTCGCACTGTGCGGTTTTACGCTGCAACATTATTTAAAATGAAGTACCAATGCAAGTCCACATAGAGACTATATTCCTTGTGATAATTTTGGAGCATGTTTGTAAATCATGGTTTTTGTTTTGGTTATTTAAGTGGGCTATAGAGCCGTTTTTCCTTACCGACTATGCTGTACTGTGACTCAAGTACATGCAATTGTATTAGTAAAATCATGCGAGAACCAGCACCTCTAGACAAGTGGCATTGTAGAATAGATGGTAGAACATTATTAATTTGTTAAAAGTAATTTTATGTATTAGCAGTGGCAAGCATTTGTAAATAATCGTTAAGTTGAACTTGTAGTACTTACGGTCTTTTATTTTATAATTTTATGTGATTCTTCTTGTTTTAATAGTATTTCTAATTAGTAATAACCTTGTTATAACATTCTAAAAAGAAATAATTTATTTGTAAACAACGCTTGACACTTTTTTTTCAATCATTCGTTTCATAGATGAATTCTATAACGAGTTTGGGCCAAAGTGTAGGGTCAGGTACTCTCATTGTTATAATTATAAATATATATCTGTTCATTCCATAGCTGTTAATTTTCTTTTTCTACCCTTCTGTTCGTCTGGGACTCCAGTTCCCTAAGGTTCTGGTTTCCTAGACGAACCTACCTGTGTGGTTGCTTCCCTGGGCCTCTACAACCCAGGGTAACGCTACAAAATATATAACTCTAAATCTTATCTCAAATTCCAGTCACGCAACTAAGAGTCGATCCATCGCCTACTCTATAATCAACCACTCTTTAAAAGCAAACAGGCAATTTGAAACGTTTGAAAAACAACTGGTTTCATCTAACAGCCCAAAATGTACCAAAGGCACTCCAGTTTTGATTAATTACAAAGCAACAAAAGAGTGAATATGAGAGCCCGTTCATCAAGAATTACAGTGCAGAGCCTTAGTAATTAAATCTGACTTTTAAGCTGTCAAGAGGCCTAGTTATTTTCTTTGACTTTGTTGAAAACACCTATTTCTAATAGGTACTTGTTAAATAAAATTAGGGGTAAATAATAGTCTCAATTGATGTTAGAAAATGGATTTATGGAGTTACGTAGATTATAGATTGGTTAATAACACAGAAAAGCCTGTTATTATTCATTTGCAGTGCATAGACTGATATCCATACTAATATTATAAATGGGAAAGTGTGTCTGTCTGTCTGTATGTTTGTCTTTCTTTCACGGCAAAACGGAGCGACGAATTGACGTTATTTTATAAGTGGAGATAGTTGAAGGGATGGAGAGTAACATAGGCTACTTTTTGTCTCTTTCTAACGCGGGCGAAGCCGCGGGCAAAAGCTAGTATAATATAGATTAGAGGTGAAGGGTGTATACTTACTACAGATATAAAAGACCATTGCAAAATTGACTACTCTCTAGAGAAAGAAAAAGTGACTGTGTCTCTTGTCTGTAGGTCATGAACAGAATCAGTTTCTAACGTCGATTAATCAGAATTTTTTATATGATGAATCAAGATTCCTTATAGACCAAACGGTTGTTTCACATTTTTTGGCTAATTGAGCTTGAAAATTGTTTTTTTTTTTATTAACAACTTACCTCAGGATTTTTATAGGAATGGCACTCTGTTTCGGAAGCTACCATCAATAAAAACAATCAAGGCTCTATTTTAGTATTGTGGCTAAGTTAAAGTTCATACAAAATAGATCAATAAATATTCTTGGACAACTCACATAAGGCCATGTCATCCCAAACCAGAGAGCCTGTGCTATGGTATCCAGACAACTGTAATACATATCATAATATAATTTACAAATACG